>CAVLEF010000040.1:600000-1200000 GCA_963661955.1 Leptosia nina
TTTGTTTGTACACTTGCACAGCAAGAGAATACTGTGAGGAACGATATGTACATACTAGAAAAATGGTTTGACAACCTATGTCATCAGCAGGTCAGCGTAAAAGGTGATTACTATTAAAAGTATTCATTAATAATTATAGGTATTAATGTGGCTCTTAGGTACAAATTTCCTTCTTATGGAGAAGTTTTGCTAGAGCCGGCCTAACGATTACCGTCACTGAGTGGAACCAGACCTTCACCCAATAGGCTTGGAGCTCTACCATCACACACCTACTCTAATCTCTAGAAACCTAACCCAGGACATCGACATCTACAGTCGAGTAGGTACACTAGCAAGTAGGCCAACGGGACATAATGTTTTATGGTAAAATAAAGTGACATGAACAATTAAAAATATATTTTATTAAAGGCCGTCTTTTTTTAAATAAATGTGGGTATGTACAACTGCGCGTGCGGTGTTTAGGCAGTGACCAGCGGGTCCAGAATCTGCTGCACTTGAGCAAAGATCGAATCTACGTTGTCCTCGGCGTTTATCTGCAACAAAAAAATAAATGAGATACAGATTTATCAGGTGTATTGTAAATTGTCACATTTTCTCGAGATCGAATTAAGAGATCAGTCAGTTACAAATTTATAAAATTTTTAATGAATTTGTTCTTCACAAATTTTATTTGCTTTTAACTTATATAGCCTTACCCTCTTAATCTTATCCGGGTACTGGGCGAGCACTAGATCGTTGTTCTCGAGGAAGGTCTTGAGCCGTAGCTTGATGGTGTCCTCGTTATCATCAGCTCTGCCTGAACTTGCAGCGCGTCCCAGAAGCCGCTTGGTCAGCGTCTCCGTTGACGCTTCGAAGTAGATTATCACCTGAAGACGATCAGAGGTTTTGAAGACGCACATATGTTTAAACAAATGTTTATTCCTTGTGTGAAATCCCGAAGGCAGACGTGTGTTTTTTGTCACTGACCGATTTTATGTAAAGTTGCGACTACTTGTTGATCAGACTTCTATATCGTACCGACCGAAACGGATCCCTTGCCATCGAACCTACGACCTTTCGTGCTTAACGAAGGGTAAGACAATTTATTTACCGACACCAATTTTGAAAAGTTACAAATACTTAATTAGAGTTATTTATTAAAACAATTAAACTATCTATAGTTTGTATTGTGAGACTGTTTTTTATCTCGTAAAAGGTTGCTCAATATGAATTGTTCTCGTTTTCTTTAAAATTATTTGTAATCTATGAGACGAAAATAAATAACTTCAACCTAGTAAGCTAGATTGAAAGATAACATTGTTCTAGTCTCTATTATATTTATTTTTTACCTCAAAATAATCATTTTTTACAAGGTGCTTGAAGAATTCACATTTATCCTCTCTTTCTACGTCAAGTAACTCACAGTAACTGGTGCGATGGCTTTCTCGAAGGCGATGCCCTGAGACTTCTCGCGAGGGTAGCCGTCGATAAGGAAGCCCTTGGACTCTTCAGCTCGGGCTATTATGGCCTCCTTCAATAGATCTAGCACGACGTCGTTGGGGACTAACTCACCTGGAACCATAAAAATTTAGCTTTAATGACGACCGGGATAGAGAGTTATTAAAATAAAACACTTTAACGGTTTAAAACTCGAAATATATAAGTAAAAATTATTTTAGCCATACTTTTAACGAATACATTTCGCGTTTTAATCCGTTAGGTATTTATTTAAATGTGTACTATCTCATCTCATCTGTATTATCAGATAGTATCTCATTGAATTATTGTTTTTATGATAAGGTAAGGTATAACATTTTTTTTAATAACCCGCTCCGCCGGTTCAAATCCTACGCGTGTCGTAAATTTTTTTCAGTCTAAAGTCAATTTTGAATTTATTTTGTTTTTATATGTCTCTACATACCGATCATTTTAATGATATCAAATATTTAATTGTTGTATACAATAACTACTTTTTACGTAGTTTGCTATTTTTCACTTACCCCTTTCCATAATGGCAGTGAGACACTTCGCTCTATCTGAACCAGTCTTGACCTCTGCCCTCAGCAGATCTCCAGTGGAAAGATGGGTGAAGCCATACTTGGCGATAATCTTCTCGCATTGTGTTCCCTTGCCAGACCCTGGACCGCCCAAAACCCACACTATTGGTTTCTTGCTTGTGTCAATTGGAGCCTGCAAATGATAGAAATATTGAGAGAAAGATAGATAAAATATATGCAGTACTACATATTTTATTTAATAAATAATAATAAATTAATAACAGTCTAACGGTTTCAAACGCTATATATATTGGTTAAACTTATTTGGAGATTGTCTCCCCGAGAACGTCGAGCCGTGGTTGAAATAATTTCCAAATAAGTTTAACTAATATATATCGCGTTTTAAACAGTTGTATACCTTAGCTAAACCCAAGATAGATTGCGTGCTTCATTTACTGAGTCGCTTTTTTAATTCATAAAAGTATCAATATAAAAATATTACTTCTATGCACATTTACACTTGCAGCGTAGTAAAAAGTGGATGCGTAAGGTAATTTGTTGTAATAATCGTCACTTACTAGTAGGAATTCTAAAAATTACTACAAGAATCACAGGGTAAACATTTCGTGAATACAGTATCTTAATTTCGTTTTATACAATAGCTAATTTACATAATAATGGTTATAGAAAATCAATAGCACTGCGGACAAGTTTAAACTTAGTACTTCGCAGTAACGAAATACTCCATGACAATACCTATTTGTAGACTGTTTTGACTTTTTATGTTAGTAATAATAAAGGCTTTATTTTTCGGTGTTTAAACGGGATAATTGAAAAAAACCTAAGATACAGATAACTATAAATTTTTAATATCGAAAGCACCTAAACATTGAAGGCATCGGCTCAAAATATATATTACAGGTTTTCATCTAGCACATTGGTATTATACGCATTGACAGAATACAATTACTTGTTGAATGTAACTGGAAATCGAATCACCTGAAATGCTTTACATTTGGGCGACATGCATTGCAGAGGACAGCCTGGTAGCTTGTCTATCTTAGGTTCGTCGCAGGGGAAACAGTTTTCATCCATTGTTGATTTTTAATTCATTTTGTAAATAAAAATTTAAAAATTAATTAAAATGCGTCATATTGACACCTAAAGTCAAATATATGTAAAAAATAAATATTGAAATATTTAATTCTAGAGACTGTTGTAACTGAAAGTTGTGTGACAACAGAATAATTTAATGTCTGTCAAAATTGTATATTTATAATTGATTTAAACAGATGTTACACTTGTAAATATTTCAATGATGAATTTTATTAAAGTCTAAAAAATTCCAAATATAAATATAAAATGTTGCTCAACCCAGGAGTCGAAAGCAGGACCTACAAAGAAGTACTAATCAATACTTGGCGGTTAAAACAATCTTTAACATAGTCTACACGTTGTCATATAATCTCTGATAGCCTTCACAAGCTTTGAGAATTGCCTCGGTTATTTTAGTTTCGGCTGACAATGACCATCACACGTCTTCTCTATATAAATAGCAAGTAATACATTTATTTTTAAGCCGCGTGCTTCATATTGTTGCTAGCGTAGCTCTTGAGAGGCGTGAAATTATGACACTATACAAATTGGTTTAGTATAAGCCAGAAGTAAGCATTCGACAGTTTAAAAAAATCTTTTTCGACAACCAAAACATTATTCTATTCATTATTTTGATTCGCTGAGCTAAACATTTAAACATTGCACGTGTTTTTATGATAGATGAGGACATGAGCGTGGGTTTCCCGTGATGGTAGGTGAAATATGCCCCATTTCAACAAAATGCGCTGTCGCCCTATTTTGGCTTTTTTATATTCGTAAATTCACAGATTGAAAATGAAACGCGATTAATCTTGACGGATTTAGATATTCCTACCATCAATTGCATATCCGGATTTCTAGAGGAAGTTCAACATGTTTGAGAATATATAATTAGAAAAATGTTAGGCCGGTGGAGATCGAACCGTTAACATCTGGATTATAAGCCAAACTGCTAACATTACACCACCACCATACACCATGAACCCGTAACTTAAAAAATAATTATTTTGTATGATCACTTTCTATGAAACACCACTGATAACATTTGAATTAATGTCTAAGAAGTAGTAAGTCCATCTGAGAAGGTTATAAAGAACAGGCTTACTACAATTGATTACATGTTTGAAATCACGCTTGACACAACTATTAAGGTTTTTAGCTACGCCGTAGCAATTTGACCTCGTAGCTGTACTACGTCATACATATGCTACGCTGCGTAGCCTAATCATTTCAGATTAATGAATATTTTCAATATTAACCTCATATTTTTTAATCCATACATGCTTTTGGGTGCTCGTTATCATTTTAACTTGGTTCTAGCGAGAAAACCGCTAATTAAGTAAAGAATATTTTGATGTTATGTTTTCACCTACCCACTATCCACGCGGCGCTAGTTCGCTTTTATTTAACAGTTACATAAAATTAATAAACAAGTTAGGACTTCCTTAAGTAAGAATGCGTAAGCGCGGACTTATTTAATTTAGCAACTGTGATATAGCATTGAATCAAGTAAAGTCTCAGTTTTATTTGGACACACAAATTCGATATCAACATAAAGATTTATATTAAAAAACTATGCAATTAAATAGAGATAATTGAAGCCAAATTTCATCGTATTATTAAATCTATTACACAGTACACTTCTGCTAATAATAAAGCTCTTTAAGCACTAAACGTTTTTGAGAACTTCTTTAAAAATCCCTGTGTTTTATTAACATTACCTGTGAAATAGCTTTCCAATCCACACACTTGAACTCTAAGCACGTAGTCACAACCAACAACACGAAATACACGAGTTTATTGGTAATAGTGTCGTCTTTGAGAATAGTTTTCATTTAACCACAAAGTCGAGAAGGCCACGAGCGAACATGAGAATTTTTGGCGTGAAATGAACGCATTGAAAGCTTGGCGAGCGTGCTTTTGTGTAAGAGCTGGCTTCTTTTAAAACGGAAATTGATTCCATCGTTTCATATCGGCCACTTAAAATATTTTAAGCCTTTTTTGGTAGCAAGTAACAGGCAAAATTCAATATGTTAAATAAAAAATTCCCTCTATAAAACATTAATTTATATACCTTACTTTGATAAAACTCGCCGTTCAGTTAGCCGGCAATGATTGTAGTTTTGTATTTAGTATAATATTTAAGCATTCTTTATATAAAATATATATGTATAATGATTAAATGTTTTCCCTCATTCTACATCATTATCCATTATTATATTTTCCTTCCCTTATTATAACGAATATTGTTTTGGTAAAAGTATGTAGTTTATTTAATCTACACAATTTTATCGTCATAACCGTTAAAGAAAAACAATTTTGAATTAAATTAAAACAACAAAATAAATGTACATATATTTATTTTCGACTTTAATAATACAGAGTTTATTTTTATCTAGTTGAAATAAAAAGCGAACAATGTCTTGAACTATACAACACGCTGCCAATTGGCGAGGTCAAACGAACGAATTTAATCGCCTGAGGGAATAACACTGGATTATTTGGAAAAATAATCATTTATTTACAGTATACATCAGGTACGTATTGCCTACGCAATTTAAGACGCTTTACATTAGACGGAGGGATCCTGCTTGCAAATCCTTGGGAGAGGATTTTATTTTGGTCTAGCTAGGCACTTTTCAAACTCGAACATTCTTAAAATTGTTTGCCACAGACAATATATACATATCCTTGAATTTCAATTTCTATGTAATCTTTAAAAAAATCAACTTTCCCTTCAAAAATTAACAGTACACAGAAACGAACTTTTGATCGCTGGCTTTAAGCTGTATGTTAATTGGTATTAATATTAAGTAAAATCTTTGGCCTAACTGTATGTGACGTTTCGGTTTGCACTATACAACTAAATAAATTAATTAATTATTTTAAATTAATGTATGGATCTATGGTCTAAAATAAATTATTATTATTATTATTATAATTTAAGTACGCGAATACTTGGTTTAAAACATCAATCAATGGAAATGTCAATGTCAAAAATCATAAAATTTGTAATTGCAAATTTACGACTCGCCCTTTGTTGTATAAATTAACACTATTGTTATTAAAACACTTCTGTGTTTTACTACATTAGGTATATGCTATATGTTAATCTAAGCATCCCTTACATTTGACCTTTATATATGAAGGCCAATCGATTTCAATACTTGAATTGATAATTGTCAATTGCCCATTAGTAAAGCTAAATCACTATGCATATGTAGTTTATTTAAAATAAAAGTTTATTTAATACGTTATATATGTAACTAACATGCTTAAACATTTTTGTAAAGACCTATTTAATATATAAAATATAATAAATACATTTGCGTATACTTATTGTTATAAATATAATTCTTTTTAAAATTTAATGTTAATAAATAACACGTCGCTTTTCAATGCAAAGGCAAATAAAGCTAAATTGTATTTCTATTTAACTAAGACACCTTGAGTCGAACAATTATTTAAAGATATAATTATAGTATCGGAATGGAAATTATATTTAGACACGAGCATTATCTTTTAGAAAGTCTTTATCAGACTATTATTAACGCATCTGTGACGTAACACTATCTTAAGATTTTGCCATCTGTCTCTCTACGATACGAAAAATATAAAAATCACTCTATGATAAATTCAATACGACTTTTAAAGCCAAATAAAAAATATTTCATTTAATATTTGGACTCACCATTTTAAAAATTCACGATCACACAGCTTATAAGCACACTCCACACCCGAACTTCCCAAGCTCCGTGGGGCAACTGCAGATTATGAAACGGTCAAGGCCACGGAAACTGTGCCAAACAGCGCTACCCTTTGCGCGGGAAATTTTCAGGCAAAGTGGCGCACGACGTTAATTGTCAAATTAACAGTTAATCTGTGTAAAGAAAGGAGGTTTATTTTTTTATTTTTATATTAAAGACACGATATTTTTCGCAAATGCTATAATACTGCAGCTACGCTTGTTTTTATCGTTGTTTTTATGCACCTAAAAAGCAATAAAGACACCACGAAGGTCGATGATAAGATTATAAAAATCATATCAACAGATTTATCGATTAATATGATCGATTTTGCTATTTAAACTGATTTTCTTCTGTAAAAAAAAACTTCTAAATTAAGAAAAAATAAATTTTGTCGAGACACTTTAGAAATAAAAGGGCATTCAACTATAAAATTGTGCCATTTATTGTTCGTATACAAATATACAATACAACAGTCTAAGGTACATTTGTGTTTAAATTATTACAAGATAAAACAATTATTATTTACTTATTACTGGTATCTTATCAAAATGTAGGTAATTGTCATTAATGATACATGTAACAACTATATTACAAATAAGTATCTAAAGTTTTAATTATGCTCCAAGTTTAAGTTTTACTAACAAATACCTGTTTTAAAGTATATAAATTGTTTATTATTAAACATCTACGGTTAATTAGAAAATACAATGTTGAATTTTATACCTAACTGTAAGGCAAATATGATTATTCCTCCTACAAGTATTAATATTAGGGACAGATGTATATGTGTTACAGTAAAATGATATCACTTTTTTTATACATAAAAAAGGCTAATTAGTCGTAGAAACTTGTATTTTATGTATTAAGTGAATATTAGAAGATAATGAATATTGGATGTTGATGAGAAATATTTATATACGGTAAATAACATACTTTTAACAATTGAAACTCGAAATATCTTAATTGTCACTGGGGATATTTCGAAGTGATTTCTAAAACTAGAGTATTTTTTTATCGATTATCACCATTTTCAATTAGTTAATTGTCATCAATATAAATAAAAATAAATATTTCAATAATAATCTAAATTCCTTTAAAGACTTTCATTTACAGTAATTAATATTGTTTCAAATATTACTTATCCATAACAATATTTAATACGTAAGTGCGATATTACATACTTCTATCACTAACTTGGCCCCTGTGTCACTACGTGTTTCATTTCTCTAAACATATCTATCATTTAAAATAGTTTATCCACATTTTGTGATTGCCTTGGAAGGACCAGACCCACCGAGTCATAGGTCTCTAAGACGGTTACAAAACTTAGACGGCCTATAGATAAGAACAATAAGTAATATGCAGCCGCTAGAGGCAGAGTAGCCTAACTGCAATTTTATGACATATTATAAAAATGACAAAGAAATAATCCTTTAATGCCTATATTTAATTACGTATAAAGTAGGTACCATTTTTTATTCAAGATTTACACAAAAATACTTAACTAGTTACATATAAATTGTGTAAGGCCACAGTCATTTGAAAATCAATCAATTTCCGATTTTTTTTATCTGTTCGGCCTCCGCAATGGAACACCATTCCTCAAATACGACAGCCGAAGCTCTAGAAATCCCAAGTTACTTAGCCCCACGTAAGTAGTAATATAAATAATGTGCAAGAAACAAGAAGACATTGCAGAAAAATGGCTAAAAAATAAAATTTGTAAGATATAAATGTCGTATTAGTATATTTATAATAACTTACTCGTTATTCTCTACTTAGATAACATTTAATATGCTTATTTACTTAAAAATTAGTTAGTTTAGTTATTATTGACTTATTACTTAATATATTACTGTCGATTCGGCACTTTTTTCTCTCTCTTCATCAAAAGCCCAGTGCGAATAAAGAACTATTTTGATTAATTTTATAAAACATAGCAAGGGCAGGTTACTCCTACAGTCTGCTGAAGAGGTAGCCATCAATAATGTATAATTTAGTAAAAAAACTAAAAAATATAATTTCTATAGTGTTGTAATTTTAATGTTTGTTTATAAGTCTATTAACCGTCTGTTAGTCTGAAATGAACATTCGATTCGTCTTAAAGCTATGAAAATAAATGTTTTCTCTTTTATAAGCGGTTAGTAATAAAAACTATTAATTTAAAATTCGGGACATTTTTATTGTATGTTAACTCTGAAGCCGTATATAGACAATATGGTGTTATTTCTTTTGTACTTTTGACGTCAATAGTACTAAATATTTAAATTAACGTTTAATTTAATTATGCTTGTTGGTATAATGGTAGCAATGTACAGCTTAATAAATTACAAATTGGATCCGACATATTTCTAATCGATTTATAATTTTCTGAAACATCTCGGAAATCTGGATATAAAATAGGTAAAGGAATATTGAAATTCCGTCGGCATCCACGGTCCACAGATGTCGTATTTTGGTCTGAGTCTGTATTTGCGAATACCTAGAGCCAAAATAGATCAACAGCTCATCTTGTTTTGATGTTATATTGCGGCCTATTTTCGTTACTACCAGAAATATGAAATTTACTGGATCAAAAATTGTTTGTATATCATACAAAAAATAACGAAATTTGTCTCCTAACTTAATAAACTGGACTATACATGTTTCAGTGTTTACCACTATCACCAATGGCTATCACTTTTCTTGCTATTTTGATAGTAGACGATTGTCTATATGTGTGTATTCATAGGTATGTCTACAGTGCTCTGCTCGTAAAGACGCCGAACGTCATCTTGTGTGATCTGTGATACAGACGGTATCCGCGTCATGTTGTTCATTATAGGTTTTACCTGAAATTAGATTAAAATCAGAGAAAAGGAAACAGCTTATTCATATAAGAGCATCATAAAAAAGTGTGAAAATAGCCTAACTTGAAAACTTTAAAAATTTTTACACACTATTTTTAGTATATAGTGTTTTTAATAGCATTTTATCCTTAATTTTATATTGTGTTTCTTCCTTATTAACTTTTAACTCCTATTTCTGAATGTCACTTTATAATTTGAAATAGAAAACCGACAGCAACTCTGTTGTTGCAGCAACAGCTGCAGGATGTCCTTCCACAGCAAAGTATTTATGTGCGATATTTTATTCTCTTGGTATTAATTGCCACCCATTTTTATCTTTGTTTAATTTTTGTATGTGCACTTTGGTGTGGAATAAATTATTCGAATTGGAATTTAAAAAAAGGCCATATTTTATTTTCTACAAAACATAAATAGTCTACCAAGAGACTTTACCTTATTGTTTGGGATGCTGATAAATCCATTTCCTACGTTTCCATTGGGCACGCCATTGTGGAGGTTCCCATTTTGAGGGCCACCGTTGGCGTAGCCTGCCCCCATTCTGGACATCGCGTGAGTGAATTGGGACATTGTATCTGAAATATAATATGTGGCTTTAGCAACTGTCGACCGCTGTAGACAAATGGTTTAAAAAGCTGTCTAGCAATCATTAAGTGCGAGAGGTCCTGGGTGCCAACTCCTTACTAATATTTGGGAAACAATAAATTGTTTCGATTGGGCAGGGTATAGAAGCCTGATCTACTTCTTGCCTGTAAAAGAACTGACCAGTCAAACGTGAGCAAATGTGTGTGTGGGGAAACTGGATTTCACTTAGTAATATTATATATGGGACATACATGTATGTCTATCAAAAGTATCGGCTTGAAACACCGCCAGGTCCTTCAGAAGCCACTTGTATAATCTCAGGATTTACATAATGTTTTGATTTATTTTAAGTTAATATGGTGGTTTTGTAGTGCTAAGCAAACTAATATTTTTTTTTTAAAAAATACTATATTAAATCAAGAGCAACATGGATGTCAAAGGAGCTTTACGTTGTCTCTTTCCACGAGCAAAGCACAAGAATAATGCGTTTAATTTAATAGAGGGAAGGTAATTTTGCCCCCCAGTTGCCGGGGGGGGGGAAAATTTTTTTTTTTTTTTAGGGGGGGGGTTTTCAAAAAAGGGGGGGGAAAAAAAAAAAAAAAAAAAAAAAAAAATTTTTTCCCCCCCCCCCCCCGGGGGGGCCCCCCCCCCCCCCCCCCCCCCCCCCCCCCCCGGGGGGGGGGGGGGGGGCCCCCCCCGGGGGGGGGGGGGCCCCCCCCCCCCCCCCCCCCCCCCCCCCCCCCCCCCCCCCCCCCCCCCCCCCCCCCCCCCCCCCACCCACCCAAAAAAAAAGGGGGGGGAACCCCCCCCCCCCCCCCCCCCCCCCCCCCCCCCCCCCCCCCCCCCCCCCCCCCCCCCCCCCCCCCCCCCCCCCCCCCCCCCCCCCCCCCCCCCCCCCCCGGGCCCCCCCCCCCCCCCCCCCCCCCCCCCCCCCCCCCCCCCCCCCCCCCCCCCCCCCCCCCCCCCCCACCCCCCCCCCCCACCCCCCCCCCCCCCCCCCCCCCCCCCCCCCCCCCCCCCCCCCCCCCCCCCCCCCCCCCCCCCCCCCCCCCCCCCCCCGCCCCCCGGGGGGGGCCCCCCCCCCCCCCCCCCCCCCCCCCCCCCCCCCCCCCCCCCCCCCCACCCCCCCCCCCCCCCCCCCCCCCCCCCCCCCCCCCCCCCCCCCCCCCCCCCCCCCCCCCCCCCCCCCCCCCCCCCCCCCCCCCCCCCCCCCCCCCCCCCCCCCCCCCCCCCCCCCCCCCCCCCCCCCGGGGGGGGGGGGGGGGCCCCCCCCCCCCCCCCCCCCCCCCCCCCCCCCCCCCCCCCCCCCCCCCCCCCCCCTTCTTTTTCCTCCCCTCTTTTTTTTTTTTTCCCCCCCCCCCCCCCCCCCCCCCCCCCCCCCCCCCCCCCCCCCCCCCCCCCCCCCCCCCCCCCCCCCCCCCCCCCCCCCCCCCCCCCCCCCCCCCCCCCCCCCCCCCCCCCCCCCCCCCCCCCCCCCCCCCCCCCCCCCCCTCCTTCCCCCCCCCCCCCCCCCCCCCCCCCCCCCCCCCCCCCCCCCCCCCCCCCCCCCCCCCCCCCCCCCCCCCCCCTCCCCCCCTCTTTTTCTTCTTTTTTTTTTTTTTTTTTTTTTTTTTTTTTTTTTTTTTTTTTTTTTTTTTTTTTTTTTTTTTTTTGTTACCGGAGACACCACCGTTTGCAACCAGTGCGCAACACTTGGAAGAGCTACTGTCAAGGATGGAACGAGTGAGCTATGAATTTGGACTTAAAATTATTCCCACCAAACCAGAAGGGTAATTTCACGTGCCAGAAATACCCTAAGTAACCCACATAGCACTGTAGTTCAATCTTTTTTTTTTTTTTGGGCCTTTTTTTTCTTATTATTGGGGGGGCTCCCCCCCAAACAAAAAAAGGGGGGGCCCCCCCACCACACCAAGGGAAAAAAGGGGGGAAAAATGGGGGGATAAAAAAATTTTTAAACCCCCCCAGGGGGGGGGGGGGGGGGGGGGTTTTTTTCCCCCCTTTTTTTTCCCCCCGGGGGGGGGGGGTTTTTTTTGTGGGGGGGGGGGGGGGGGGGGGGGGGGGGGGGGGTGTTGGGGGGGGGGGGGGGGGGGGGGGGTGGGGGGGGGGGGCCCCCCCCCCCCCCCCCCCCCCCCCCCCCCCCCCCCCCCCCCCCCCCTCCTTTTTTTTTTTTTTTCTCCCCCCCCCCTCTCCTTCCCCCCCTCCTCCCCCCCCCCCCCCCCCCCCCCCCCCCCCCCCTTTTTTTGGGGGGGGGGGGGGGGGGGGGGGGGGGGGGGGGGGGGGGCCCCCCCCCCCGGGGCGGGCGGGGGGGGGGGGGGGGGGGGGGGGGGGGGGGGGGGGGGGGGGGGGGGGCCCCCCCGCGGGGGGGGGGGGGGGGGGGGGGGGGGGGCCCCCCCCCCCCCCCCCCCCCCCCCCCCCCCCCCCCCCCCCCCCCCCCCCCCCCCCCCCCCGGCCCCCGGGGGGGGGGGGGCGTACCTAATTTCCTTATTATCATCATTGCAACGATTATAGAAACTTACTATTAGGAACAGTTTGCAGTTGCTCCGTTTGTGGCATTTTCGCAATGGCATCAGCCTTCTCCATCTCTTCTAGAAGAACTCTAGTGAACTCGGCCTTAACCTCTTCGGAGTCCGTGTCGCCATCCACCTGGATAAGCGACAAGAAAAACGGTTACAATTCGCAATATTTAAACATTATTCCGTATTGAATGCAAAAATACAGATCAAACATTAATTATTGTCGCTTTTCTATAAATTAAAAATTAAATTAGATTGTACAAAAAATTAACAGCACGGACGGGATTTGACAAGTGTTCCGTGCTTCTGCTCATTAAGCTACCGTGCCCTATAGCATGTTAGAGCACGTAACGGTGTGGTGTCGGTTCAAGTCCCGCGCATGCCATCAATTTTTTTTTAATCCCAATAGATTCTAATTCATATAATACCATAGTGCGATAACGTGTTAAAAATATTTAAGTTTTTAAAAGTTTATGTTATTTAACTATTTTTTTATGAAGATTTGTGGCGTTATGTCTCCATTATACATTAAATGTTTAAAATATAAATAGAAAGACAAGAATTATAAAAGGTGGAGAGACCATAAGGACACAACCTCCTTATGGTTGTGTCCTTATGGTCTCCCCACAACACAAACACACAAGAGCACAAGACCAAATATCATAGCTTTCGCCAATAACTTACAATAACTAGCCGATGTTGCTGATCCAAGTTCTTCAACATCGGTAGACTCAATTCTCTAAACACTTCTAGCCGTCGTCTAAATGCCGCCACAGAATCGTCCCGCCTCCCTCTTCCTAATTGCAACTTGGAACAGTCCAGTAGTACCATTCGGGGTTCAACCAGGAACTATAGACAAATAATATATATTTAAAAGTCAATTTTGACACAGACAAGCCCGCTACAGTTAATATCGAATTGCACGAATTATATTGCTTCATAACAGTATTTCTTGTCTGTATTTTACGCGACTAGTATTTAAACAAAACCCTTTTAATGGCTTGAAAGGCGAAATTTACCAGCTAACTTATTTACAAATAATTTTAACGTTTTGGATGCATTTTAGTATAGCCATATTGAACAGCTAAAATAAATTGTAAATAAGTTAACTGATATATTCTATGCCAATTTTTTTTGTCATTTAGCCATTTCGTAAATAAATTGAGTAAAGTACCTACAAAATCGCTGTACGTAATTTTTCATATTAATTCTTACCTCTTTGTGATACCATTCCATCTGTTCCAGGTCTCTAGGGAATCCATCAAGAAGAAGTCCATTTCCGGTCTTCGCCGCGTCCGTTGCTGCTGTCCTGACAAGCTTCGTGACCAGTTCCGTCGGTGCCAGTTCTCCACCGCTCACTGCAGCGCGCGATAACGCTCCGTCTGATGCTGGACCACCTCCCGCATCGGCAAGAGCGCGGAGACGTTGGCCCAAGCTGGAAATTTCAATAATATATACATAAAATTGATAAATACTGTCTAATATAATCTCAAAGGAACAACTGGTTACGAATTGAAAAAACTGAACATTTTTTGTTGCTTTTTAGAATTTTCAAACCCCATTATTGGCGATACGTAGTAAGGTTTGAGACTACCCCCCCCCCCCCTTGTGAACATCACGTGTGTTAAAATAGTCAAAAAATTTTGGAAAATTTTTTAATATTATTTTAATATAAATACAGCTACGTAAACGATAATTTATGAAAGTTTATTCCTAATTGAAGGAGGCTAAAAAAAATGTTTATGACACCATTTTTATTTAATAAGATTAACTCGTTAGAACGACGGAACGCGACCGACATCGTGGGTAACTACATAAATTTCTCCACTTGCCAAGTGATTTGCAAAAAAATTGATGTTCCAAACCTACCTTTTACGGGACGAAGTCGGTAAAACAGCTAGTTTAATGATATGAAGAGTCAAACTTTCTATTGACGTATGGATCGGGTACGGTGGATTGAAGAATTACGATGGTAATTTTTTAAATACATATTACATTTAAAGATTTATTATTATATTTGAGCTTAGGAAAAATAATTTTCTTGAATACAGTATTATAAGATATTAAACCTCATCTCGTACCTACGCTCGGTTCAATCAGCCGACACAATAAGTCGGACGGAATATCCTTGTTGTTGTAATTACGTATAGAATGTGATTTATTTAAAAAATTTTTGAGGAAATAAAATGGTTCAGTTCTGAAACACCCTCACGTTTCTGAAACACCTGTCACATTGCGTGATATCATTCATGCAAACATTCAGCACAGCTATTTCCGCGAACTACGAACATATGTGACGTCACGCGTTTTCACAGTATGACGTGGCATTCAAACAATATTAAATCTCATTTCAAGTACTCCAAAGACTTAATAAACCTCTTCTGTATAAAGTATTCATAACATATTAAACATTTAACTGTCTCTAGTCAAATGGTAAAGCGTGTTTCCTAGCATTGCGTTAAGAACGAGAGGTCTTGGGGTCGAATCCCGGGGAAAGCATAGTTTTTCGGTCGAGCAGGATAATTCTGATCAATTACCTGCCTGTAAAGCAGTGAAACGGACACAGAAATAATTGGCCCCATGCCCCGGGAGCATTCACTTTTAAGTCCTATCCATAAAGATTATATATATTTTTATAAATTTTGGCCGATCCCCTGTTTATTAGAAGAAAAAAGTACTTTCTTTCCGAGAGTTCATAAATTTTAGTTCTTACTTAGGTAAATTATGTTAATTCTTACCTAAAGTGCGTCCAACCCTGCCGCTGCGACACCGCCCGTTCGCACAGCGCAGCCTTATTGCTGCCCGGGCCCCCCACGACCCACAGCGTTGGCGTCACTGTCGCTGCGCCACGCACTTTTATAACTTCGGGCTGGAAGTGTATAACGAAACGATTAATTTATATAATAGATAATATTTTAGATATTCGGAAATCCAAACGCGATTAAACTTGGCTTTTTCATCTGCAGGCGGTCGTTGTTACCCGGACAGAAATTCGCTATTCCTACCACACTTTTAATATTTAAATTTCTAGACGGAAACCTAAATATTTGATTAAATTAAATTTTAGACTAGAAATCTTTCACAGACGAATAATATTCTCTCCTTTATTTCCAAACTCTTTAGTATAAATAAGATAAACGCCAGAAGACGAATTGATGTAATGTAAATACTTATATAGTTTACGCGAGAGTACACATTTAAATAAAACACTTAATGGTTTAAAACGCGATATATTAGTTAAACTTATTTTAAAATGATTTTTACCTGTTAAAGTGTTTTATTTAAATTGGTATAATCTATTTCAAATTAGTTTTTTCAAACCGCAAACACCCAGCATATTGGTTTATGTATAAAATTCTGCGAACAACTCGTTCAAGGAACTTGTTGCGCAGTGAGCAAACGAAGGGTTGACCTTCTAGGAGGCGACGCGGAATACTCATTGTTCTCTATTATAATCAAGACGTTGATTGATCTAATTCTCTCAAAGATATTGGCTTATCAAGGACAGCAAGAGTTAATTCGAACCTTTTTACTATCCTTCATGACTAACCCCGTGTCTTTGCCCTTGTCATGAAGGATACGATGTAAAGTTTTCATTACACGCAAAATAAAAATGTCTGTAGACGAGACATATATGCTTTTGTAACGCGGAGTGCCTTATAACAAGCAATCTCTTCTAGGCAACCAAAAATAAAATCAGGAAGTAGTCGTACTTCAGATTAGTAGGGCCCTAATAAGCAAAGCCAAAAATAGGCCGACAACACATCTTTTGTAAATGTTTTACGGCTATCCTATTTCACCTAGCGAAGTAAACCCTATGCTTGCCCACCTCTATAATAAAAAGGGAGAAAGCGTTTAGGTTTAAGCTAACTCCAATTAAATTTTGTCCTTTGGCTATTCTAGTCATAGAAACTATGATAAGACTAAATACTGTCTGTAGTTTACGCGAGTAGTCCACATTTAACGGTTTAAAACGCGATATATATTAGTTAAACTTATTTGAAAATCATTTTTAACTTCGGCCCGACGTTTCGTATGCTTTGCAGCAGACGCGGTCACGGGGAGACTCCGGGAAGGAGGTAACCAATATATACCGCGTTTTAAACCGTTAAAGTGTTTCATTTAATTGAGACAAGACTAGTGTCCCTAACAGTAATTTTTCGCACTACTATTATTATACACGTCGTACAAAACCGTAAACAGTTTTCATTCAGAATCGATATTAAAAACATGAAAAATGAAACAATGAAAATCTATTTGCAGCGGCCTCATACAAAATGTAATGCCATCATTTAAATTAATATCTAGTTTCGTCTAACGCTTGCGTGACCGTACTAATCAATGTTAGGTCTATAGAAATTATAAGACTACCTCTATAAGTTATTAAACCTAAGTCAATAAATCTAGTTAAATACTGTCTGTTGTTTACGCAAGTACACTTTTAAATAAAACACTATCGATTTAAACACGATCTATATTAAACTTTTTTTTAATTATTTTAACCACGGCCCGACGTTTCGGATGCTTTTCAGCAATCGTGTCACGGGGAGACTAGGGATGATTGTCATTAGAGACACCCTCCATCCTCAAACGGCGAGACGTAGGTAAAATAATTTTTAAATAAGTTTAACTAATACTGTCCGCGTTTTAAACCGTTAAAATGTGTCATATTAGTCACTAAACCTTACTTTCCTTATTTAGCTAAATAAATTGTATTTATCTGTTATAAAAAAAGTGCGAAACATCATTAAACAGATCACCTTTGGATTGACATGTCCTATGCCGTTAACTGGGAGCACTTTTGGCACCGGTTGCGAAGGCATCGGCATGGCTATCGAACTTGGCATAGCATGAACTGTTGGCATGGCTTGGGAACTTGGCGTGGTTTGGCCTGGCACAAATGGCGTGGGCCGACTTGACACTGCTGATGTATCGTCGACTTCTATGTCGTGGGTTTGGAGGGTGGCCGTTCGATTCCTGACTGGTGCTGGCTCTAAGCCGACGATTTCGCCTGGTATACCTGTCAGTGGGAAAGCAAAAAATCAATAAATGCCTATAGAAATATAACAAAATTAATGGGATAATTGTATTATCAAAGAATTTAATAAGTATAGTAAAATGCATCGAACAGCTATGAATGTATAAATATAGACAGATACATTGGTTATTGCCAAATAATGCGATACGATTTTGAAAAACTTGGAATGATAAATACGTAACGAAAATCTTTTTGGGGTTTATTAAGAACATACATGTATCTCCAAAGAAAATACACTGAGATAAAAATAATTCACCTTGTAATAAACAAACACACGTGGTACTTGTACGCTATTTGGATCCCTTCTCTCCATCGGCCCATTAGCTCAGTTGGTTAGAGCGTCGTGCTAATAACGCGAAGGTCGCGGGTTCGATCCCCTCATGGGCCAAAATTATTTTTTATTCTTTTACGAACCGACAAGATAACAAGAATTTGCCACGTGTGTAGATGAGTCTTAGTTTGAATGCAAAAAAGCAACAGAATTTTTTGTTTAAAAATCCGGCATTGTCAGCGTTCCAGCAGTTCGGCAGAACAACAACACGGAACGCTGACGATGCCGGTTCAAGTCCAGCCCGAGTCGAATTTTTTTTTCAATCTGTTTTCAATTTTTAAATTAATAGTGCCAACATGTGAAAAATATTAAAGTGTTCAAAGATTTTTGTATTATCTGAGAATTAAATTCTCACTAGAAAGTTGAAAGGCATTTTAGTGCGTTTCCTAAGAAACAAAATTCAAATAAAGGCATAACATCCAAAAAAGATTTATAGGTTTTTTTTATACAATTTACAAACAATCCTGTAAACTGTAAGTATATATAATATGTATATTTCTGAAAGAAAACGGCTCACCAGCTGCGCCCACTCCATTTATGCCATGCTCTTCAAAAGATGACAGTATCTGTAAGACGGCAGAGCGAAAATCCTTGTAAACTTCCTCAGGATTCCTTTCGCCATTTACCTATAACAAATAGATTATAAAACAATATAGACACTAGTACAACGGAAGAAAGAAACGGCTGTTTTATACTATAAATTAGTAAATTCTCTAAAACGGCTTTACTATTTTTTAAGAGGGGTTTTATGTTTTGAATAATTAAATAGACATTACAGACTAATT
This sequence comes from Leptosia nina, assembly GCA_963661955.1. NCBI lineage: Eukaryota > Metazoa > Arthropoda > Insecta > Lepidoptera > Pieridae > Leptosia > Leptosia nina. The sequence goes on from CAVLEF010000040.1 coordinate 618,919, forward strand.
CTTCGAGCAATCATGAAGTTAACATCTCCTGATGATGCCGTCCGCTCGTGATGGCGAAACGTATAGAACCTCTTCTCGCTCACGTCGGCCGAACGGCTCGAAACACAAGGATATGCTGAACGACGGCCGTGAAAGCCTTATACAATGTACATTACAGAATGTCTAAATTATTAACTTTTATCACATGGGATGTCCATGGAACATTATAAAAATTGTGCTACAATATTTATAAATAAGGCATGAAAACAGATCAAATTTGCTTGGAAAGTAAGTATTTTAAACTTGTCGTATCACAAAATTTAAAAGTAAATAACCGATTTTTCTAATAATTTTCCAATAACGTGGAAAGTCTAAAATAAAAAGTTTAAAATATCTTAATATAGTGAAAATTCTATGATACCCCGTCTAAACCCGTAGATCAACATCGATTATTAGAATTTCTTATAAAAAGCCTTCAAGGAACTTTTCACCACTCAACTTCCTCGAAACTCACAAAGCTTTCTATTAAGCTAGAATTATTGATGATTAATTTGAACACGTGTGTTTGGGGTTACAGTGACCTATGAAGGTGATACGTAGATAGTATCTATACAGATTTTTAATCAATCAAAAGTGTTATTATATTCCACGAAGTATACGATTGGGTGTGTAATTTTATTTCTCGTCATTTTTTAGGTGAGAATAGTCAAGCATGAAGTTCGGTAATGGAAGGTGTAAAACACCAACCATATTACATCTCAACAATGCGCCTACTTGGCTCGACCTATTTTGGCTTTGGATATTCGAAAATCTACTAGACTCAATGATTATCCAGTGCTTGGTATGTTTTAACCGCCATCGACACAAATCTGTGATGATAACCGAGATTTACTCGTAATTCGCCGAGAATAACCGCATTATACAGAGACAATCTACTCAGATTCCTCCCTAGGCTTATAAACATTGGTAACAATATTTAAATAAATCTTAACGGTTTAAAACGTTAAATGTAATTGGGACAACCGCTATTACAAAGCATCCAAACTTCGGGGCGTAGTTAAAAAAAAACTAATAAATTTCGCGTTTTAAGCAGTACAAGTTGTTTTATTTAAATGTGTACTTGCGTGAACTTTAGACAATAGACTTGGTTAAAATATCCATACAACTAGGAAGGAATGAAAACACCCGGAACAGCAAACTGTAGACGTCAGCTGCATTTTCTCAGGACAGTGCAACTCTATAATTTATGCTATTACTTATTCATTTAGTTGCATGAACTTGACTCGTGTAGTGCCCCACTATTTATATAATAGACACCTATTGCATATTCTACAATTCTCAAAGCGGCCTATAACGCAATCGTATTTATGTGTTTCAGTCTTATAAGGCATAACTCTATAAAATGAAACATAGTTAGATTGCCTTTTATAAAATAAACCCTTGTCCTTAACAGTTTAAAAGGCTAAATATATTACGTAACTAATGTCAGTCTTTAGTCACTTTATCAGCTAATTTCTGCAACTATCAATAACAACGAAACAAATACATTTGCATTTCATTTCAGTTTGCGAATGAACGGAATTCATGGACGGAATTTTTTTACATATAAACAGATAAAGCCGTCCTATAAGTTATAACGTAAGATACAAAAGTAATATCATCACTATTAACATCCCACAGCTGTACGCAGGTCTCCTCTCGTTTTCTTCTTCTGAAGAAAAATGGAATAATCTACAAAGAATGATATAATAACAAATAATAGACAAGACACGTTTTCACGCCAATTTACAAACCAGTCACACGTTAGACAATAAATTATTTACAACAAAACGAATTGTTTTACATCGAGTGAAAACACTAAAATTAGATAATTACTTGTCTATGGAATTAGCATAACCTATGGCTATTTTGTGCATCTGTCTCGTGTGTCACAGTTCTCTCGTCACTCGTTCGTCAAAAAAGTAAATTGTCAAATGCATGTTCGCGCGTTTTCTAATGTAATCTCTCAAAAAAAAAAAACATTACTTGTTGCGGCAAAACGAAATGGAAGACACGGAAGGATCGCTGAATTTCGCGGTGTTTAGTGTTTCAACTAAATGCTATGCTGGGTGTCGAATAGGATTAGATAAAATGTAAGTTAGCATATATCTTTTGATACTTTATTGCCAGCAAAGTGTATCGTGGAAATGAGGTTTTCAGTCGCTGTTAATTCATTAAAGTTTCACCTATTCAAATATTCAAGACAATTGTTGGTAATTGCGGAAATTCAGACATCAATCGTTAGGCGCTTGAATATTATAACTTTTGATTAGGGGCCTCAAATTTACGGGGCCTCTAAACAGAGTAAACATATTTAAATAAAACACTTTAACGGTTTAAAACGCGATATATTAGTTAAACTTATTTGAAAATGGTTTTTAACTTCGGCTCGACGTTTCGGATGCTTTGCAGCAGCCGTGGTCACGGGGAGACTGGTGGGTCTCTAAGTTTAACTAATATATCGCGTTTTAAACCGTTAAAGTGTTTTATTTAAATGTGTACTACTCGCGTAAACTATAGACAGTATCTAGAGTAAACATATGACAAATTCAATTGTAAATAAATAAATTGTTTGATGGGATCGTTATTGAATAGAAACGTGCCGGCCCCCCTCCCGGGCCCAACACGTTTCTATTCAATTTATAATTTTTCTGAATCATTCTGTTCCAAACAACCGACTTCGTTCGGAAATCTGGATATTAAATGTAGTACCATTATCGAAAGTCCACATTTATAAAAGCCGTCAAGTTCTATCGTGTCGTTTTAGTCTGGGTATTTCCAATATTCAAAGCCAAAATAGGTCGACAACACAACGAGCTTCAATGTTCTATGGCTGAGGCACCTTCCTTTAAACATAACCATGCTAGTCTGTTCTCTATCATAACAAAGTATGCGATTCGAAATTGTAAACAATGCTAGGTTGTGCTTTTAACTATTGTGCCAAGGAGACGAACGAATCCTAATATATCATTAGATATTTTCTTTTAATATATAAGTATCATATTACAATAATAGCAGCATTTCCTTCAACGTTTTTCGAGTGCGCCTCTGCTCAATCATTATTTATTATTGCTGTACGTTGTTTGTCAATTATTATCGACTTCTACGACAATTTTCAAGCAAGTAATTGGAAGTAAACATTTCTTTCTCTGTTTATTGATACAAGTACTTATATACGTTTACGAGTAAACATACTGTCTGTAGTTTACGCGAGTAAAAGGTACAAACTCAAATAAAACGGTTTAAAACGCGATATATGTTAGTTAAACTTATTTGAAAATTAAGCATAGACGACTATGCGAACGTCGGGTCTGAGTAAAATAATTTATCGCGTTTTGAACTGTTTTTCATGTCATTTATATTTTATTTATGAATACGCGATTAATAGTTTAATTTGTACAAAGTCTAAAAGTCCTAAAACCTTTCGTGTTAATATCTTACTTTCATGTTCCTTTGTTGGGGAAAAACAAGGATCAAGCACTTGTGACGAAATAGCCCTTTAATGAGTCCATCCATTTTGTCCTTGGACAAACAGCTTCAAAACAAAGTCCAAAAGAAGTTTCCATCTGGTTAGTGACTCAGATGTGGTGTTTTACGAGAAACACTAATGAATAACGGTCATTTTAATTGAAAAAGAGTTTAAGGTCTAATCTTTCTCTGAAAGTCTAAAAAACTTCCCGCGTAATCCAGTTTCATAGACAATAAATTAAATACCTAAAAATAAACACGGGCTGGACTCGAACCGGCACTCACAGCGTTCAGTGTTATTGCTCTAACCGATTGATTAATAGACAATAATGTAGCAGCCACAGACTAAAAATCTAAGCGAATTGAAAAAAGGTTGAGGTTGCATTTAATAAGTAAACAGCACTAGTGTGGTAGTATCATTGACATTGTGCCGACCACAATCGATATGGCGTCGCGCACACCCTTGGTTTATTGATGGTCATCGATTTGACAACTATCACTAGTGACGCACCGCGCTGTTATTGTGATCATGTGTTTTCGAGGGTTGTCATGGTATAAGGGTCATTGCGACATGACAAATCTGCCATGACAAATGACTGGCATAAATAATTATTTAATAACACATTTTCACAGTTTAATACGCGAGATATATTAGTTAGAGTTATTTACAAATTATTTTTACTACGTCCTGACGGTTTGGATGCAAAGCAATATATCTCGCGTTTAAAACAGTTAAAATGGTTTCGTACGTGATGCTTTATTACAATACTTGCTGATTCAGCAAACACTGTTTTGCTGTTTGCAAGATAAATAAGTTACTTTAATACCTCAAAGGTAAACGCACAATTTTCCCCATTTTTTCCACACTAGTTCTTTTGAATCTTAAGCAGCGTTATGTTATAAACTTCAATAAAAAAGACTTCTTCTATAAATGTCTATCCGAAACAAAAATATGTTTTCAAATTAAAATAGTGCCTCAGATAAGCGTGTTTATAATATTAGTATAGATGAGTACTTTTCTTCGCGATACATAAAACACAGCCTGCAACACATCCTTCTTCACAAGTATCGTTCGTCATCGAAGGGCAAAGTATTCTTCTTCTAACCAGTCATCGCATACATTTAACCCATTATTTATTAATCTATTTGTCTTTTAAACTACATAGACAGTCCAACAGCCTACAAACGGCTCACTCAATAATTTTCATATTAAATATGCAAATGTTCCGTCTTATACTCTTTCAATGACTAACTATTTACATTTTTTAATAACAAAACGAGGACATTACACATAACGGACGATTTCTTGTTATTAGTGTCCGTTTATTTTATATATATTGTTAAAGATTTATAAGAATGCAAATATTCTTAATAGACCTACTACTCTACTCAACACCGAAATGCGAATAGCTCACGGTTTTTTCATCTGTCGATGGCGGTTCATGACCTGGGCGAAATTTCTACCACCCATGTAATATCCAGATTTCCAGACGATACCCATGTGACAGAAATATCATAAATCGATTAGAGAAATGTTGGACCCGGTGGGAATCGAACCTACGAACCGTTGATACGTTACACCAACAAGCCCGTCATTTTTTTAAATATTCATTGGCTCAGCTTGTCTGTGGTTCGCTATGTTAGAAGGAATTATGTACATACATAATTTCTTAATCTATAATAAGACTCGACTAGGTCTAGACTTTTCCGATAAAGATTTGAAAACTGAAATATTTTTCACGCGCATTGCACATGATAACATTGTCATTTAATAAATTAAACATCTATTTACACTGAAAACATTTTGAGGACACGGGCGTGACTTGAACCGGCATTCACAGAGGTCCGTGTTGCTCCTACTAGTAATAATTGAGCACGGAACGCTGTGGATGCCCGTTAAGGTTCCGACTGTGTCGTCATTTTTTTTATCAATAGTTTGTTTTTTAATTCAAACAATATTATTAAGAATGACTAAAAGAACATAAGTCTTACCATTGATTAATAAAGGAAAAAGTAAATTTCAGTATGATATATTTTGTTCCGTATGGGATTAAGATAATAAATAGACCCCCCACCAAAAGGAAATTCCGCCCCCCCCCCCAACCCCCAAAACCCGCCCCCCCCCCCCCCCCCCCCCCCCAAATTGGGAAAAAAATTCCGCCCGGTTTTTTCCCCCCCAACCCCCCCCCCCCGGGTGTTTCCCCCCCCCCCCTTTTTTTTTCCCCCCCCCCCCTTTTTTTTTCCCCCCCCCCCCCCCCTTTTTTTTTTTTTTTTTTTTTTTTTTAAAAAAAAAAAAACCCCCCCCCCCCCCCCCCCCCCCCCCGGGGGCCCCCCCCCCAAAACCCCCCCCCCCCAAAAAACCCCCCCCCCCCCCCCCCCCCACCCAAAAAAAAAAAACCCCCCCCCCCCCCCCCCCCCCCCCCCCCCCCCCCCCCCCCCCCCCCCCCCCCCCCCCCCGCGGGGGGGGGGGGGGGGGGGGGGGGCCCCCCGCGCCCCCCCCCCCCCCCCCGCCCCCCCCCCCCCCCCCCCCCCCCCCCCCCCCCCCCCCCCCCCCCCCCCCCCCCCCCCCCCCCCCCCCCCCCCCCCCCCCCCCCCCCCCCCCCCCCCCCCCCCCCCCCCCCCCCCCCCCCCCCCCCCCCCCCCCCCCCCCCCCCCCCCCCCCCCCCCCCCCCCCCCCCCCCCCCCCCCCCCCCCCCCCCCCCCCCCCCACCCCCGGGGGGGGGCCCCCCCCCCCCCCCCCCGCCCCCCCCCCCCCCCCCCCCCCCCCCCCCCCCCCCCCCCCCCCCCCCCCCCCCCCCCCCCCCCCCCCCCCCCCCCCCCCCCCCCCCCCCCCCCCCCCCCCCCCCCCCCCCCCCAAAAAAAAAAAAAAAAAAAAACCCCCCCCCCCCCCCCCCCCCCCCCCCCCCCCCCCCCCCCCCCCCCCCCCCCCCCCCTTTTTTTTTTTTTTCCCCCCCCCCCCCCCCTTTTTTTTTTTTTCCCCCCCCCCCCCCCCTTTTTCCCCCCCCCCCCCCCCCCCCCCCCCCCCCCCCCCCTTACCAAAAAAAAGGGAAAAAATAATAATATAAAAGATATTGATTTATCTGTGCAAGATCGGTTCTGGTTTTGTACTTTCAATCGTCTCGTCATCGGCCCATTAGCTCAGTTGGTTAGAGCGTCGTGCTAATAACGCGAAGGTCGCGGGTTCGATCCCCTCATGGGCCACTAATTTTTTTTAAAGATGTCGTAAACTTTGTTTTTTTTTTGTTGTTACCCAACGCAGTTTATTAGATTGACTTTATGTGTAGACTTTTTTTTATTTCCCTATTTGCTATTTATTATTAATGCCGTAGTTTACATGAAGATAGACATGAGGATTATTATAATAGAATACGTTAATAGAAGTATTGCTTGTAGTTTAAGCGAATTGTACACTTATATAAAACACTTTTAACGGTTTTGAAACGCGAAATATATTAGTTAACTTATTTACGGTTCATTTTAACTACAACACGATGTTTCGGATACTTTGCTGCATTACTAATGTTTTACCCATAAGTAATATTTTGTTTATTTTTGTACATATCAATTTTTTAAGTTTTAGTTTTATTTTTATTTTTAATTAGTGTTGTTTCATCGAATGTCTTTCCATCAATCGTTCATGTATGTATTACTTCTTATTATTTTTCTCCTTACGATACATGTTTACTTTTTGCGTAAAATTTCAGCGCTTTTACCCACTTTGACGTCACAACCGCTAAGTTAACGTTACCGTGCAGCGGAAATACCCTTACACGATAAAATCGTTGGCTAAGCTCAATTAGAGTACCGGCATTAAGCAGCATGGTTAAGCTAATCTACGATTGTTAATCTGTGTACCTACATTCTGTTGGTTGTTAGCAATGTATGGCTAGTACTCGTCGTGGTGGGTTCCCACCTTTAATCATTTTACTAATTCCGAATATCCAAAATATAGATCGACAGACTTAGAAGTGTGGACTATTTCACCTTCCAAAAGTAAATCCCATGCTACTCTTTCCTCTATCAGAGAAAAAAAAAACATATTAATATCGCGACCTATAGAATATCGAAATTTAGCCCGAAATTTAAGCGCGTTTCCAAAATGTCGACAGTGGACGTTATAATAAAATTTAATATTATGCACTATACTGATACTTTGGACTTCACTATAGAGCTATTTCAAAGTTACAACAGGAATTAGATAAAAATAATTCTGTTAAAAATTCCCCTGTTGTCGATTGACCTATATTTTTAATAAAAAATGGAGCACATTGTAGCTAAGTTGACTATAATTAGGACATACCGCTAAAAGCATGTTGCTTTGGTCAAAGTAATCAGCGACAGGCATCACATTCTTATAGAAGTTGTTGAGTTCCATTCGAGCCAAGCCAAGCACCACGTGGCCAAGTCTCGCGCCATACTCGATCTGTCGTTCGAGAACTCGCTGCCGCCAGCTGACCAGAATAACCCCGCTGACTGTTTGGATCTGTAACTTTTTTAAAATTAGAACTGTACTTTTGACGAACTCGTTGGTTGGTGAAATGGTAAGAATGTACGGCTAAAAACGGGTCGTGGCCTCGATATCCACCGGGTTTAACAATTTTCTAATGATTTAAATAAAACACTTTAACGCTTTAAAACGCGATATATTACTTAAACTTATTTGAAAATTATTTTTAACTTCGGCCCGACGTTTCGGATGCTTTGCAGCAGCCGTGGTCACGAGGGGAAAATCTTTTCAAATATGTTTAGCTAATATATCGCGTTTTAAACCGTTAAAGTGTTTTATTTAAATGTGCACTACTCGCGTAAACTATAGAGAGTATTTAATTTTCTAATAAATTTATAATTTTTTGGAAACGTCTTTGACTTTATCTGGAAATCTGGATCTTAAGTGGTGGTGGTGGAATTTCAATACTCCTTGTATTGAAATTCTGTCCAGGTGACGAACCACTTTCCACAGAACATGCTGTAATCACTTTCGGTTTCAATTTGTGGATTTTGGATTTACCAAAGCCAAAATAGGTCAAAACACATCTCGATTCGATGCTAAAGGCTGGGGTATTTCACATATCATCAAGTGGATCCCATGCTTCTCTGTCCTCATCTAACATTTTAAAGAAGACTATCTTATTTCGTGGACACGATGATAAAAACTGTAGTCTATCTAAAATACAGTAGAACTTATTTTTTTTTACTTAGATTAATATTATTGTTTATTCTTTCTATTATTACCCATAATATTAAACGAGTGTAATAAAACAATTATTCTAATAAATATACGAATTCTGTTTATAGTGTAAACTCAAGATGCTTGAAATATTCTTTATGGAGAAATTACAAAATATAGTTTCATAAATAGAGATAATCCTTATCTTTTCTAAAATGGAATAAACCACATTTATAATATAAAATATGTGTTTGTTCGTATGCTTGTTGTATCCAAGCTTCTTGGTTGATTATTTGACGATTTTAATACAAGCACAGATTGAGATAGATGCTAGTTAAATATGAAACTAGATTGTTGTTTACTTCCGATGTCAATTTTTTAAATTTATAATGAAAATTAAAAACTACTGTTTAAATTATTAAAAGCACTAAACAAAATTGAATAGCTTGCATTAATAGAATTATATTGAAATTCCATCGTCGTCATAAAATGACACACGCGACCCGTAATGGCATATGCATGGCATTTTAACATGCAATTTATTAAAATTGTCCCAAGGCCAGGGCATTTCCGTGGCATACTATATTCAAATAATTAGTGTGTCCTCAAATGATTGATCTGCCTCGTAGGTCTAGTGGTTAGTGCACGGTTTGTTCTGGGGTTCAAATCTTAGGAAAACAGTTCTTGGAAATAAAATCGATCAGTGAAGCGGACACAGTATTGTGCCTGCGTAATGCCCCACATAGGAAGAGATAATTTTACACAAATACTTAATTTTGCATTTGAGAGACCAGAATATACTATAGTTTAGTAAAAGGGGGTTCCCCTGAGTCCACAGCTGCTGTAATGCATCTAAAACGACCGGTTGTTGATCCAAATATGTAACTAATTAATGTGGCGTTTTAAGTCGTCATAAGTGTTTTATTAAAATGTATATCACTCGCGTAAATTTATATAGCAATACTTAAATTTATTTATTACCCTACTAATATTTTTCGATTTTAGCCACCCAAGTACATCTTACTTGGTTGTTATTAGATAATTATTGTAATAAAAAAAATTGAATCTTGTTTCCAATAAAATATCCAAATAATTTATTATAGAAAAACAATACTCTTTTAAATAAAACACTTTAACGGTTTAAAACGAGATATATTAGTTAAACTTATTTGAAAATGATTTTTAACTTTCGGCTTTGCAGACCACGGCTGCTGCAAAGCATCCGATGAAATGTCACGGTATCTCCAAACGCTATTGTCGCGGGTTTTGAGGCCCGATCGAGTCAATAAATGATGTCAATCTAACACTAAATTTTTCATTTCATCAAATGATTCTCTCTCTTTAGTATGCGTCATGTGTGTTGTCGACTTATGCAAATTGCAATGGTGCAATTCTATAAGGTTTCTAGTAATTAAGTGAGGAGTAGTGTGATGGGTAAAAGTTAATTAGGTAATCAAGTAATGGAGAACTATAAAACCGTCCCTTGTGTTTAAAAGAATTAGTGTTTTGTATTATATTCCTAATGAGTATTGTTTTAAATACCGTCTATAGTTTACGCGAGTAGTTGGAGACCACCCACGACAATAGCGTTTGGAGATACCGTGTCATTTCATCACCACGTTATTAAGAAATCTAGCTGTGGTCGCGACTTCGTCCGCGTAGAATAGTTATTGTTGGCAACACAATTTCTTTTTGCAAACCTCGTGAACCATTTTCCCTGTTTTCTCCACATTTCCATTCGTTTATTCGCACCCATCAATCGCGGCGTGATAATTTGTGGAAGCCTAAAGTCTTCCACGATAAATGATCTAAGCAACACAAAAATATATTTTCAGTTTTAACAAGTAGTTCCTGATATTAGCGCGTTCAAACAAACAAACTCTTTGACGCCAGTTCTCAAATGAAAGGCTTAGACCAAACGGCGAAAACCGGCAAGAAACTCGCCGCCACTCCTTTTAACAGGTGATAGCCACACGGGAACCATCTTATAAATGAATAAACGGAAGCTTCCACCTATTGTTAGACGAGTGGAAATTGTAAGCATCGATTAGGAAGTCCGAAAGAAATTAGGATATAGTGTCAAGGACGAGAAAACGCTTCTATTTACTAAAACCTTCTGTTGTTCTCACACCCAATGTATGTGGAAGAATGTCAAACGTGTAGGTACAAAAACATCATGAATTACCGACCTTTACAAAAGATATCTTCGAAGTAGACAGAATTGTCTGTGGTTTACGCAAATGGTACACACTTAATTAAAACACTTTTGACGGGTATATTATATGAATTTATACTAATTACTATAAATTTAAAACAACGACGCATCTTGAAACAGCATCTACAGCGTTCCGTGCTGCTTCTCAAACCAATTGAGCTATCGTGCCCCGCCTGTGACGCCATTAGCTCTTAAGCAATAGCTATATTTTTAATCATTACTCATTAAATAAATTCATTCATTCATTCATTAATATACGAGTAGGTACTCTATCTTACCTTATCGGAGTACTCGGCAACATCCCTCATAGACCGTGGATAACCAGAGACCAGGTAACTCTTCGCTGTTGGTGCCATCTTCATCTCCAACATGAGGACTTCAGTTACCGTCTTACTAGATAGAGTGCCGAAGTCTTGCATATCTGCGTAAAATAATCTAAATAATAACTAAAATCTACTAATATATAAAACTGAAGAGTTTGTCTATTTGAACGCGCCAATCTTAGGAAGTACGGGTTCGAATTAAATCATTTATCGAGGAAAATTATAGGCTATAACACATTGCGATGTGACTAATAGAAGCGAAGATATAGCGGGAAATGTGAAAAAAACGGGGGAAATTTTTCATCTCTGTGGATTTCAGATGCGTACTCTGCGAAAACGGTTCCAGATACCTAAAAAAAAGTCCACGACGCTATATATCTATCTTTTAATATTAACTTGCAAGAACGACGGGAAGGGACGCGATCGACGTAGTGGCTAACAAGTTTTTAAAGATGACGGGGTTTGAAAAAACTAATTTGGATGTCCAATATATATAGTATAAATAAATATAACGATTATCGCGGAAGAAGCCGCTGGCACAGCTAGTAGTATAATATGGAAAGAACGATTTCGCATATATTATTTACTATGAGATTGATTGATAATTATTAGAATAAATAAACTTCTTAATGCCAAACAAGTTCAACTTGATTAATAAGTTAAAGTTTATGTTGAGAGAAATGCCCATAAATAACAGAAACAGTTCGAAATTAGCTTTATAATATTAGACGGTATCACTAACTAGAAAATAGCTCAGCCGAAATAAAAGCATCGATAGCAATCAATAGTATTTCTCGAAATATGAGAAAGGCATGATTCAAAGAAAACCTTAGACACACGCGGCGAATCCCACGTACCCAAGAATTACCTATTTACAGCTGTCAAGACCTTCGGCCGGTTTGGTTTAGTTCAGGGACGTGGTCTGTGGAGTTTATTGAATAGGGATATTTATACGATTATTATACTTAAATGGCAAAATGATCAAGGCATTTCCCCACTAACCCTCACAGGGACAATTCTTAAGAAAATGACGGTGGCGAAAGTTGCAAACATTTAAAAAATTTGGTCTTGTGACAAGATGACATAAATTATCAAGTTTAAATAGAATATATTTCCTTTTGTATGACAGAACAAGCATAGGGTGAAATAACACAAGGAAGGTGAAATTCCCTAGCCATATAACGTCTCAATAAGATGTGCTGCCGATCTATATTACACTAGGCAATCGGGAATCCACAGACTGGAACCGAAAGGCCGTTACGCTGTACGGTATTCCATCCGTGGTTCTTTGTTACGCAGACGGAATTTTGACATTCTTATCAACTCTAGGAGCCGTTCAAGATGAAGGCTGGTTGTTTTTCTGGAAAATTAATAACAGATACAAAGAGCCCGGAATGTACATCATGCTGCTCAACTAACCATTTCCTATAGCATACTGCTGAAGAAGATCGGTCATGTTGATATGCACCAGGCCGCGACGCTCTTGCATCAAATTGTCGCAATGTGTCACCTTGCCGCTCCCGGGGCCTCCTAGAGCATAACCATCTAAGGAATACCAATAGAAGTTGACCACTACCACTATCTTTAAGGGTCTAGAAAGAGATATATCGCATGCGTCGCGAATATTTAGGCTTGATAAGTTAAATGATAAATAGTGCTTTCATAATATATAGATATCGGTACAAGTTTGTGATCTCAACAGCATGTTTCAAAATATACATAATTCTTAAAAATTGCACAACTTTAATGTGGTATTTCTTAAAAACAATAATTATTTCTCGACTGTTAAATGGATTTCTTAGTCTGTATATTAATAGTGTATTCTCAATCAGGTACGGATTAGTACTTCGTATTTAAAGATAAAAAATTACCAAGTATTGGCTTCAAACAATCCAAGAAAGTTACAAAAAGTGATATGAGCTTCAGTCGGCCTAATTACAGAAGTCACTTTTTATTATTTACTAAAATCCAGAATAGACACAGAATTGTATCAGACTGACGATCCACTTACGGAATAGAGAAGTGTGCTTCCTACAATATTAAGCCATATTTACCCAGGACGAAAATAACAGGCACATTAGGTGGCTCGAATTTGACGTGGCTAGAGTTTTGCATAGGGAAGGGAGCTCCCGTGGGGGAGGAACGCCAAGTGCTGCTGCGGCGGCTGCGCTCCGTCGTCTCCAATTCTTCATTGTTTTGTTCTGTATATCATGGGCATCATGTTTTATTAATTAATTGTGTTCCAGTTTATTTGAAATACTACATGAGTCTCTGTCTTCTTTTAATTTAATTTTTATGTTAAGTTTTAGGCCTTTCGAACCTCTTAATAAAAAGGAATAAAGTGATTTTAATACTTTTTTTATTTAATGGATGAGTATTTATTTGTACTGAAGTTTACGTTGCGTACGTCGGTCGATTCTTTTAAATCCAGAACATTTTTTTAAATATGTACAATTGACTCTAGGGAAATGGATTTTCGTTCACACTAAGGAATAATTATTGTTCCCTATATAATATTTTAAAGACACAAGTTGGTTCACACCTCACTGGTAAAATGAGATTCATACAAACAAGTAAATCCTAGTTTCCAAAGTTATATTCTAAAGTATTTGGGAATATAAAAAAAATAATTTTCAAAACTCATTATTTTTTAAAATAAGAATCTAACTTCTCCTATTGGAACATAAACACTTGCGCGCCAAGGCTTACCTGTGTCTAAACAGATGCCCATATTCCATGAAGCAGATTTTTTTTACATCTGTCCAATCACTAAGTTATCCTAAACTAAATCTAAATATTGGCACTAGACGAATTTTATCAAAAGTCCAGTATGTGGTCACACGTATATAATTGTTCATCGATTGAAGGGCGACCTTCGAAACACCAACAGAATGAAATAAAAATTTATATCGTATTAAATAGTGTCTAACTCATATTTGCGATTCTTAACTCTTCAAGTTAGTGTCAATTATCCGAAAGTTGTGCCTGCGAGATAGCATTTCTGCCAACGACTTTGAGCGGACCTGCATCGCGGGACGACCGCACCGCACGAGCACCGACGTACGACTAACCGTTGAAACTGAAACTTTGTAACGCGTTAAGCGTGCTGTCACTCATACTTTCACTAAAAAGGAAAGAGATAGAAAACACATTGAATAATTAAATGTTTGCCCCTGAATGAATTAAGTGCGGTGAGTAATAAAATGCAATGCATGCAAGGGTAGTTTTAACTTATTTGTTCGTAAGTTATCCAGCTATTAGGGTCATGTTTGTAACTTAGTTCCAAACGTCTTTTGGCATAACTTATTCATGGTTACGACTGTAATTGATACGTTTAACAACTCCTAACTATAATGACATGGTCGCCACTACAATTAACTTAAATTCTTATTGGGTGACCTGGAAAACATTAAAGAATATGTCGGATATAATGGGGAATACATAATAGATGGACTAAATACATTTGACTGTACGAATAAATATTCTATTGAAAAGGATATAATTTAAATCACAAAGTAACTGTAATAGTTTAATTATAAATATTGCTTTAACAACTAGTGCGAGCGGAGATTCCAATTAATATAAATTGTATTATGTTTCATAATAATAATTTTCGTGGGAGCAAAAGCCTTTCAGTATACAAACCATAAATTGGTAAGATAAATTTATTATCTCTATGGTCAGTCATAAACTAAAATTATTGTTTAGTAGCTAATTATTCTATAACAACAATTAAATAACAAAATAATTAGAATGTTAATTAATAAGTACATTTGCCTACTCGTAGTTAAATAATGGTTATGTAAAACCAACCACTATGTAACAATAGAATCATGTCTTTAAAAGGAGTTGTCTTTTTCAGTTTGAATAATAAAGTCTTGTCTAAAATATTAATATTAAGCAATAATATCTTTTATATGTAAATAAAAAGAAAGGGTTTTATCGTAAAATATCATCAATATACTTTAATAAGTAGAAAATTGAATTATAGGCCAAAGTATGCTATTACAGAAATGAAATTATCTCAAGGTGTTTTGTATAAATGTCTATACAATATGTATATTTATTTGTTACTTTATTTGATATATATCCGACCCAGGATTTGAACTTAAAACTTCGTGGTTCCCAGTCAAGTGCTCTAACCACTGCAGTTTGTAATTATTTCATAATATTGACATTAAAATATATCTTCATTATAACCGTCTCTTCGCGCTTTCTAGTCGCACACGCAAAGAGCGACTGTCTTTCCTAAGTAGAATGAATTAAGTACAAAATTAGTACATAAAACAAATTAAAAAATAACAATTATTTCGCATAATAAAATTATAAATAACAACGCTATAAAGTTTTAATATACGTAACTAAATTATCTACTTATAAGTAGTTATAGCTAATGGAATGTTTCGCTACTATAGTCTATTCAACAAAACGAGTAAATAAGTAATGTAAAAGTGACCACTACTAACCATTTTGCATCCTTCTTCGTTGTTAGGGATTGTGGGACAGAGACACCATTATATTTAATTGGTTTGGTGATTAGACTATAGGACCAAGTTTAAAAATTAAAGTTATCAAAAAATTGCTACTCCAAATATACAAATTTGCTACAATTTTAGAAATGTACGATAATTATGCCTGAACACAATTTTATCTTCACGAAGTAGTTCTCATCTATGTCACTCATATACAGTTATATTGAGGAATAGTTTTCAATCTTTCAAATTGTTCCTATACATTCAAGTTTTTAGATTTAAACAAAACCAAACAGATTAAAACGCGATGTTTTTCGTGCCCACGTTTACTAAAACGCAGGTCAATTAAGAAACCTAGCTAAAATGTCGCGTTTTAATCCGTTACAATTTTGTTTCAAACTCACGCCAACTCCTTCGAAGAACACACATAAACAGAGTTATTTTAATCCTCTTTCATCCCATAAAAATCACTTCGGTCTAACTTTTTCATAAAAATATATTTGCGGTACACTGTTGACATCCTTCATGAGCATTTTCCGTTTCACAAATTTGAAATGTTCATAAGCAAATTCATATAACTCATTCTCCATTTTCCATATATCAGACTTTTGAATCTTGGCTATTGTGTCCTGTGTCGGATTGATTTTCGAGCTGGTCTGTCGCAGGTGAGACTTGTTACTACTCAAGTAATGTTCTGTAGCGCCTTTAAAAAGTCTCGGCAAGACAGCCTCTAGGACTGATATGAAGTCTAACATTTCTTCTGTTACTCCAACTAATAGATAATGGTTTATTAGGTTGTGTTTTGCTCGATCTAGTGCCCATTGGTTGCCCGGTTTCCTGTAACAAAGACAAATATTCATTAAGAATTGATTCAATTTTACTTTGTATTTTTACAATTTCATGCGCTTGTTGGTCTAATGGCAGCATTGTATGGCTAATAATTCACGGGCCATGGGTTCGATTCCCACTGCGTCTAACATTTCTAATTTTTCTGAAACATGTCGGACTCCATCTGGAAATCTGGATATTAAATGGGTGGTAGGAATATCGAAAATTCCGTCCACAGAAAAATTCGTGAAGTTTAATAGCATTCAGTCTGTGGATTTCCAACTATACAAAGCCAAAATAGGGTGACAGCACATCTTGTGTAGATGTTATGTGGCTGGGCTATTCCACCATCGAGTTAGCCCTATGCTGGTCTGTCCTCTTCTATCATAAAAAAAAATAAAGAATGAAAACAATTTTTATAGACAGATTAGCGGGACCTATGTATGTTTAAAGACAAAACACAAACAACCAACTGAAGAAAAACATTTGATAAGTTATCTAATAACTCATTACATATTTGTTGTTCTTAAGTTAGAAGATAAAGCTGTGAAAAAGTAATAAAATACAAAACTAACCAGCACTCGGCTGCATGGCCACAAAAAAATGGCACCTGCAGCCACATATTACTAGGGTCACAATCTGGTTGTCCTTTCTCCACACACTCGTCAAATGTCTGGAAATAAATTCATAATTTGCTGCTATTAAGAAATTTGTTAAATATTATTAGCAGAATAGAAGTCCTTGTTTTGTTGAAATTTATATTCTGTTAATAATTCGATAAATATTATTAATAGAATAGTAAGGACTTGTCTATTAATGAATCAATTATATAATAATTAAGAAGAGCAAAAATAGTGCTTAGAACTTGCTACTTGCAGGTTGTTTCATACAGTTTGGCCAAAGACAGCCATAAATGTTTGAGATATTTACCATTTTATCACCATGCTTTTTTCTTACTAGATGTGGCCTAAAGTTGTCACCGTGGCGCAAAAAATAATAGTAGGATACAAGCCGATCCAGCGGCTTTCGTATCAGGTTTATAAATATTGGCTTTGATGCTGTGCCTAACCTGAAAATGGAAATTTAAAAAATTAAGAAAAATTATACAAGGAAGTTAATTAAACATGCAACAATCTTTACAGATCTAAAGATTAAGAATTCTGTTAAATTTATCAAAATGTTTTCTAGCTATTTTAGTTCTTTATTACATTGATAGAAGCTTTTTAATATTAACCAAATTTATCTTGGTTTATTTAATAGGGGCAGGCACCACTGTGCAATGAAATAAATTTTTTATGTTGTATTTTAAGGAGTTTTGCACTAAGGCAGTATTGCCTAACATTATCTTTAGACGCAGAAGCTATCATAATATAATGAATAAAACCTTAATGCTGTCTGTATACTCACCTATCGAAATTAAGAAAAGCCATATGCCCATGGTACAACGCTGGCTTTATTTCCCGCCACTTAGTCACATTTTGAGCAAACTTATACTGGTTACTAAGTGACAAAACGTGCATGTTCGCTGTGATATTAATATGTAGGACTTTAAAATGATTCTTTTTGCACAAATCATATGCTACACCAACAAAGCTGGTGGAGCCTGTCTTTGGAACCCTATTGTATATAACTACTAGATCATCGTCTTCTCTTTCCAAAGCCTTCGGAAAGAACTGACGAGACTCTGAATGGCTTTGCAGTAATTTGAATTCTGAAACATACACGTTACATGTCAAGTGCGTTTCCGATTTCTAAATCGCATAAATTATTATTTACTTACCTAGTTTGCGATAATTGTCCTCTAAACGTGTTACTTCCGACTGGAAATATAAAACTACAATACCAACAACACACAACGAAGAGAATAGCCATATTTTGTGTATGTTCAACATATCGCAATAACGGACCGCGCAAAGCTAAACTAGAATGAGCACTGACATAATTTTAATATGGGTTCATTATAAATATAAACATTCCTGTCCCACTGCACGCGACACCCACACGGCAAACATCAACATATTTTTCTATTCCATTTCAATTCAACATTTGAAAATATTTTATGTGAAACATTTTAACGTCAACTGTCATCAAGTCCAATTTCTCTCAAGAAAGTCAACGTCAAGTTTTTACATTAAACAGACGTCATATTGTCAATTGTCAAATATGTTATTTAAAAAGTAAGCGTAAAGTTCCAAAAAGAGGCAGTAATGATTACTTCAATGCACGCACATTGAACCTGTTAATTAACGTAGTTATTCTTCGACCAATCAAAGTAAAATACGGTATATTAATCATATTATATGTCAAAATCAACAGATGATTTTACTAGCATCTTATTTAAAATCATTATTGCTGACTCTCTATTTTCCGCCAATTCTTTTTATTAGTAAAAAACTCTTCTTTAACTATTAAAATAATATCGAAACAAACACAGAAATGCGTACGTAATATATTTTTAAAGCAGTTCTCATTACACTTAATAGACACCATCCTGTTTCAGATATTTGTCCTTGATAGTCAACAAAGTGCTCCTACCAAGCTACCCCACTTTAACGAGATATGACAGGGGTTAGTATACAAATAGATCACTCAGTCTTGTCTTTTCGGAAATTAGATTTGACATTGGATTTCATATGAATACTTTTTGACCGTGAATGTAGAACCAATTTATTTTTATAGTTTATATCTTTTATGTGGCTTTGAATATTTCTAAAGGAGATTTAACTCTTAAATGAAGATAATCTATCAAAGTAGTTGATTTATCAGTTTAAAAATATCCGCATTTTGGAGATTCTATGTAGGCTTTTTGTCACAATTTCACCAATAAGTTAATAGTCTAGATTTAGCAAATGCAATAAATGAAGGACCCTGAAGGCATACCTGAAGACTTTTATCTGACTGAAGAAACTTATCGCAAGATGTGGATTTTTTTAGTTCACATTTTTGCAGTGCTTAGTATAAGCAGTATTTATGTTTGTAGAATTATTGGTAAGGTTTTTCACAAACGTCAGTAGACTAACCAGTTCGTGACAATTCACAATGATAAAAAGGTGGTTGAAGATTTGGTGCAACTACCAATCAAAGACTTCAACAAGACCTTACATCGTAAAAAAATCTAGGCAAATCAGGTTAGCTATTACCATTCATCGGCCCTAAATTGCCAAGAAATTCAATCTTGTATGGCTTCATCCATTGCTAAACCATCAGTCGATCTCGAGCGCTCCACGGCGAAGCGCGTATTGAAGAACGCAGCTTCAAATAATGCTTACGAATACGCGCGCATAATGGAGGTGGATAGGATCTTCTATATTTTTGGGAGTTTCTCCCGGAAGAAACAAGACAGGCGAAAATCCTTGGAGCAAACATCCGTCAGCGCTGGGAACAGCCCAATGAAGGTCAGGTCGAGACCTGGCAGCCAGAATATGCCGATCGCAGCCAGGACCTCTGCTTATCAGCTCGATAATGTGGTGCGAGAATGGGAGTGTGGGGTCTGCAAGAAGGAGTTAGTGGAACCCAGGCTTTTGGCCTGTCTTCACAGCTTTTGCACTAGGTGCCTTCAGGGTCTTCCCTTGGAGGGCGAGTCTGAAAATTGGAGCGATATTGATGGTGAGTATCGATTGAAGATTACGCGTGTCTTAAGTAAATTAGTAGCTTTAGAAGCCATAAGCAACAAACGTAGTCTTTGCTCAAATAAAAAAACTTTTTATTTGACTTAGGTTCAAATCTAAATTTGAATAACCCAAATACCTAACTTCGTTTTTGCTATAATGTTGTTTAAAACTATATATTATATACACAATATATAATCGTATAATATACATGTACGTCAAAAATAAGTTATTGTTTTACAATTTGCTTAAGTCATTTAATCTCTACAAAATGTATTTTATAATAATCGCCTTGTAACACTATTGAACTCGACGCTTATACGCGTCGCCTAGCATTGTGTTAGCACGAGAGGTTCCGGTTTCGAATTCCGCGAAAAAACAAAACAATCTCACCCTTAATTAGATGTTGGAAGAATTCACCCAATGTGATATGACATTTAAGCTAAAAAAAATTATAAAACCCTGCGTGAACACTGAGTATAAGTTTCGCAGATATTGCAAACAGAAGGTGTAATTAGCAATAGCAGCCCAGCTATTAGCATCTGAACAAGATGTGCTGTCGACTTATTTTATCTTTGGAAATTCTGAAATCCAGTGTCTGCCGAAACTTAGATTTGCACTTCACGCTTCTCTATTGTGTATGATGGTTCGTGACCCGGTCTGTTTTTTTTATTTTCCTACCATCCTTTTAATATTCAGATTTTTAGAATTAATCTTAAGACCCATTGATTAGACACACTGTTACCATTGGGCCAACAGAAACCGATAAATGATTAAACACATAAAAACGCGATATATATTAGTTAAGTTTATTTGAAATTGTTACGTCCTACTAAATATGATGAATGTATATAACCGCTATGTATATAACTGACGATTACTATATACAAAACCAACAGTTAGTTGACTATAAACACATTGCGTAACTGAGACCTAATTATTTTGTTAAAGTGCCAAAAAGCTTTAATTGCAAAACACATTGCAGCTACAGTTAAAATTTAAACACGCGATAACGTTTATGAAATATTATGTCTTACCTGCTTATAATTGTGGAATACTTTAATCATTATTAAGCTGTTGTGAACTTGAAAATGTTTGAATTTTTAACGGTTAAAAATGCGAAATTAGTTAAATTATATTGGTGCGACTGGTCCGACGCTTTCCGACAGCTATGGCCACGGTGGGACGCGGTTCCTATTTTAAATTGTTCAATGTTTTTCATATAAATGTGTACTAGTCGCGTAAATTACAGATAATACTATTATAATCATGTTTAATATATCAGCAGCAGAATTATATTTTATAACTAGCTGTGTCAGCCACTTCGTCCGCGAGAATCGTTAATTATAGGCACCCAAATTCGTTTTTGCAAACCCTTTCATCTTTATAAACTTAAGCTGTTACTCATGACATCGGTTACGTCCCTTCCCGTCGTTTTTGCAAATCAATCTTAATATTTTTTGATTCGAACCCGTAATTCCTGAGATTAGCGCGTTCTAACATACAAACAAATTCTTCATAATAGATTTTGATAATAGATAATTTAATAATAATGAGAAATAAAATTATGGTTTTGTGTTCTGTACCATTACGTTGATTAGAGTTTAAAGAAAAAAAAAAACACAAAAATCAAAATAGGCCGACAGCACATCTGTTTACTATATACGTCGATCACAAGCAGTTCAAATCGGATTGCTGTTGGGTTTTTCGCGTTCTCGGCTTGCGTTGTGAGTGAGAATTAAAAAACAAAGTTTCAATTTAAAGTCCGCCACATCCTTTATCTCTTTTACTTGCCTTTACAAGCAGATAACTGATAGATTTTCTTCGTTTATAGCTTAGCCACCGAGGGGCCATAAACTATAGCCATGAGTGAGCTTTCAAATTATACTGGTCAATAGAAATAAAAGTATTATAGATTTATAGTAAAGCTGACGATAAAACATCTGGAACTGTTAATAAAATGTTCTGTTAATAGCTTTACAATGGCCCGTCTTTATAAACAAACGGATTTTATCGACGGAAAATGGGTCATTTTAATGGGGCGGTATATTTAAGAATTAATAAAAAAATAAAGCAACTACCTACTAACTACCTAATTCCTTCTTAGTAATTATTATTATTTTTTTATTAAAATTTTTAATTTTAATAAAAAAATAATAATAATTAATTTAAGTTTTTTAGTTTTTTGCATGCGGTGAGTACCACAGGCGGGATTCGAAACCGTACACGGCATTGATATATTAATCTTCGATCTCAGCGACAAACAAATAAACGAATTTTATTAATGACAGAGGAGAACAGGCAAGCCAAGAATGTCCCCCCCCAGGGGGGGGAAAACCCCCCGCTTTTAAAACCCCCCCCAAGGGGGCCCCCCCCCCCCTTGGGGGGTTTTTTTTTTGGGAAACCCCCGGAAAAGAAAACAAAAAAAATTAATTTTATATTTTGGGGGGGGGGGGGGGCCCCCCTTTTAATTTTAGACCAACCACCGACCAAAATATTGTGCTATTGTTGTCGTGTTTAAATGTTGGTCCTTCGAGCCGGCCATTTATTAAGCACGTGCTGGTCGCTTGCCATAAAGAGGAATTTATTACTAAGTAGTATATATAGCCTCCGGCCAAGTGAAGTGAAGGCATTGGTATGAGCGAAGCCAGACAAGGCAACCTACTTTAGCTGTAATTGGCTTATTCGGCACGTGCCTCTGGTGTCACATTAGTAGTGATTCTTTGCCAAATAAAATCTATATGCATTATGTTCTCTGCATTATGACTCAGCCCTTTTCCCATCTACAGACATAAGTAGGCTATAAGGTACGGATTTTCACCAAGTATTACATTCAGGTCATGATCATGCTTCGAAAATATCTTCACCCGGATACTGAATGAAAGTACACTAGGATTATATTCACAAATTTTAATTAGAACAAGTTTTGACGGGCTAGTTGGTCTTATAATACCGTACCGTGGTAATGTAAGGCTATTCATCAATGGGTCGTGGCTTCGTACCCCACCGGGTCCAAGTTTCAAATTTATCAGTTTATAATTTTTTTGAAACATGTTGGACTTCGTCTCGAAATCTAGATAGTAAATGGGTGGTAGGATTATCGAAATTCCGCCCGGGTCCGACCACCGTCCACAGATGAAAAAGCCGCGAAGCTTTAATCGCGTTTTGGTTTCAGTCTGTGGATTTCCAAATATCCAAAGCCAAAAAAGGTCGACAGCGCATCTTGTTTGAATGCTGCAGGCTGGGTTTTATTACCTACCATCAAATGAACCTCGTGCTTGCCTGTCCTCCTGTATCATAAAAAAAGTTTCCTTAATGTTTCATCGTTTTTCATCTAAATACTGTCTATAGTTTACGCGAATAGTACACATTTAAATAAAACATTTTAAACTGTTTTATTTAAACGCTTGTCATTTATTATTAGATTTTCTTAAAGCAGAAACCGTTTAAAATCTAAATAATTTACTTTCCGATTCCAAAATGGAAGCAACGCAAACAATGAATAAAAATGTATCGTTCGTAAATCGAAATCATTCGTATTATTGTTTATGTCACGGCGCACCGGGTGGCGAGCCTATATTTAGACACATTAGCTATGTTCCGGCCTACACGTCATTGATATTCTAAATATACATTCGATTATTATAAACAGACAGAAATACAGGACCCACAATTGTTAATAACGTTTGTTTTAACGTGTGTTTGAAACTATAGGAGTTGTTGCGTACTTTGAACTACAAGTAAGCAAACTTTAATTTTAGTTTTTTCAATATCCTATAGAATTAATGCGATAGTATTGTTGTAGACTATACACAACAACTTCACTTTTTAATCCAACTAAAAAACACACCTACTACGGGTTTTTACAGTTCGTTGAAACAATACAGTGTAATTAAGTTACCTATATGGTTAGGTTTATACGTTGTGTTCCAATAAGAAATTACTATTAAGACAGAACATCACTTTTAAATGAAACACTTTAACGGTTTAAAACGCGATATATGTTAGTTAAACTTATTTGAAAATGATTTTTAGAATAGTGTGACTCCGGGCCGTAGTTAAAATAATTGTACTATTCGTGTTAACTACAGACAGTATTTAGAACGTAGTAAGTGGCGCTCTTATTACCATTCAATAAAAATAAGGAAAACATCAGAAAATCGTGTGTCAAGTCGGGTAACATTTTCACTTCAGTTGTGTTATTTTGTTAGATCTTTATACATTTATCACAGACATATTTAAATAATAACAAACAAATGAATCAGATGTAAAACAGAACTCACGCTTGTGCACGTTCAAAGAAATTGTAAATATGATATTTCAGTGTAATTCTGATAGATCAAAGCTGTGGCAGCTTATAAATTATCAGGATCATTAAATAACCACCGCGTTCTTTCTCCATACTTAGATATATAACAACTAAGAGATGATTCTAAACCCGATTTCTGTAAGAAAAAATTACATACAATTGAACAAAACGAAAGTATTACCAACTATTTTTTACATAGAAGTTAATAGTAGGCAAAATATAAATAAATAAATAATCCGTTTATCATCACAAGGTGACAAAATTTAGAACTATAAATGAGTTAAAAAAAACTTACAATTAAAAGAATACAAAATAAAGTACAATTTTTACTTTGTGCTAAAAGAAAACGACAGAGTGGTAGTATTTTTTATAACACAAACACACATGCATCATGTTTATTTGATGGGAAATTAAATACCCCAGACCTCATAACAGATCTGTTGTCGACCTATTTGGCTCTCAAAATCCACAAACTGAAACACAAATACATTCCATCTGTGGAATTGACTTGGGCCATATTCCAGACGAGAGAAAACTTGTTTCTGACAAGGCGTAAACCGAATCCACGGCCTACGTTTGTCAATATACATGGATACCGTTGGGCAAAAGGGCCCGTCAAAAATATACTATACCCATCTCCGATAGACAGAACAAACGGCTTTATTATTAGGTCGAGAATTATACTTATTGTTTTATATAGCTTTTAGTTTAATGGCGACTGTAGTAAGGTAAGGCGTATTTTTCAAGTGCTAGATGAATCAGCCGAGGTCGTCGTATTTAAAGATTTCTTGTCGGATGTAATGAACGACGCCTGTGTCTTCCGCCGTTGTTAATAAATAGCCATTACACACGAGCACTTAGTAAATGAATCAACGAGATATAATTAAGGAAAGAAAAGTAGTTTCTCTTTCTTTAAACTTGGTGTATTTGGATATGTTTGAATAAAAATTACCACATTCTTAAATTTGTACACAGATAGTAAAAATTGTATTTACATGCATGTTTATATGTGTGTATTGTTTGCAATTGAAAATAAAATTTAATTCATAACGCTACAAAAAACTCACGTTTCTTTTTTTTATAACAGGTTTAGACTTACGTTTATGTTTAACCTTTAGACCGCCTCTGTAGCTAAAATGATCGGACGTGCTGCCTACCAATGCGTTAAGTGCAGGAGGTCCTGGATTCGAATCCCGGGGAAACAATAAATTGTTTCGGTCGGGCGGGGCACGGAAGTCTGATCTAATGTAAATAAAAACCGATTAGTGAAACGGACATAGAAATGTTTTCGCCCTATGCCCCACGCCCCTCGTGGGGCATAGGGGGTAAACGGGATTTCACTCTCACTCTCAAACTTATGTTTACGTTACTATTCCCAGATGAGATTTTATGTTTTTTCAATGTTCATGAGTTTTTTTATTAAGCTATTTGTTAGTGAAGTTGCATATGTTTTTTTAATAGACAAAACGCCCTAATAACGGTTTAAAAATTGTTAAGTATTCAACTACAAAGTACCGCTCAATATTACGTGGTTTACTAAAATTAACAATGTTGTTTCAGTATCAATACAACAGGATTCCAGCTCCAGGTCAGCATCTGGTAGCGGCAGCGGGTCCGCAGCATCAGGTTACGAGAGCGAGAGGAACTCAGACTCGGACGCTAGTCTCAACCAGAAACCGCGCAAGTTTGGAATCTATACGAAAAAGGTTTTGCATTAAAAAAATACTCGACAACCTCCATGAACTAAGAAAAACAATTTTTATTTTATATTTTTACAGTTCTTAGTGGAATCTGTTATAAGGTCTACATTATTTATTTTTTGGTATGATGGAAGATAAAATAGTCCCCGCCATATACCACACTTAACAAAATGCCTTGTCGCCCGATTTTGATCATGTCGATTAATAATAGACAGGATCAAAATCGGAATTAAACAGGAACCCGATTAAACTGCACGACTTTTTATCTGTAGAAATGTAAAAATTTAATCAACCAGAATTGAGCTGACTTAAGACACTCAATTCTATTAACTTAATATTCAATTATTTTTTATAATCCTCACCATCAAACTGTCACTTTGACAATTGACAAATTATTACATTTTCTTATTCTTGTTTTAAGTTGTGAATCGTTTTTTTTTCTGCAGGTATCAGGCAAAAGCGTCAACTTCATAGTGTGCCCAACATGCCTTGGGGAAACCCCACTCCCACTGGGGGGAGTGTCAGCGTTGCCCTTGAACTACGTCCTACTCAGAAAGATGGCCAGTCGGGATGCCGCCAATGTCCTTTGCGATTTGTGTAGCGGTGATTGCAAGGTAATTATAAAGGTATAAAGGCATACAAAAATATAAGAACTTGAATTAACTGTGATCTATATTATATATGTATTCGTTTTGACGATTTTGCTATTTTTTGTTTTCTATCTTATATTTAGTCTGTATTACACAATATGTTTGTTTTATGCGTGTGGTCTTTATCTTAATTGAAATATGCAAATAGCTTAACATCTACCGCCTCTGTAGCCAAATGGTTAAACGTATTGCCTAGCATTGTGTTAAGTGCGCGAGAGGTCCTGGGTTTGAATCCCAGAGAAACAAAAATTGTTTCGGACAGGCAGAGCACAGACGTCTGATCAACTACTTGCCTTTTAAACGGACACAAACATGTGTCCGCCCCATGCCCCACGAGGGGGAAACGGGATTTCACTTTTAACATTTACATTTTTTAATATTATTTTTTTCATACTCTCTATTACCGGTGAAGTCCCAATCCAAGTTCCCTTTTTTACGACAATGTCTGTAACTGTGTTAAGATTGTGCCCATAGCCGCTCGAAACATGTTGCTTTTCGAGATTTAAACCCAACACCTCTTATCGTACGAATGTGCGTAAACGCAATGCTAGGCAACACTTTAACATTTAACTATCGAGCCACGAAAGTGTCATTCTAATTAATTAAAATTTTATAAAAACAATATTTTTAATTATAACACTTTTAATGGTTCGAAAGGCGAAATATATTCATTAACTTGTTTTTAAATAATTTTAACTACGCCCCCGATGTTTCGGATACTTTGCAGCAGCCATGGCCTCTGCCCCAGGCCCGTGACGCGACTGCTGTAGAATTTAAATATATTTTGCGTTATTGTTAAAAGTATGACATGTACAACACAGTTGTAAACAACAGAATACAGACGATACTTAAAAAAACAATAGTCCTTATAAGCAATATAACATCATAGACTGGGCGAAATACTCAATGTCATTTCGCCCCATCAATAATGATGTATTCGTTACAAAAATGTGATGTTTCCAACAGAAATAGGAACACGTGGAGTGAACGCGGCGTGTCATTGTAAATGAGGTTTTTGCTCGGAAATCGACTCGCTTCATTTGTGTTCAAATTATTTGAGGACATTAGTTACGTTTTGGGTATCCGTGGTAATTCAATTTGTGGGCATGAAGTGAGTTAAATTAATGATGACTCCTGATTTTTAGATTCATGTACTGTAAAGTTTATTTAAGTTACAGCGTTATTGAAACCAAAGACGAAAGTATTTGAAATATGTTTATTTACGTTAAATAAGTTTATATGCAACTGTAAAGTGGTATTGTTAGACAATTCTTCATGAAAACTGTTTGATTAAAATACAGACTCTCTAATCCATGATCCGGACTTTTTATTTCGTTTATTATTATATATATATATTTGCAAGGCACACACTTTATTTTATTGTTATATTAATGTATTATAACTGAGAGTTTTGTATGCTCCTGCTGACGTGGGAAAGGGGCGGGGGAGGACCGTCACCCACGTTCAATAATCGTAATAAATTTGTCTAAATAATACTTGAACATCCCCTCTATCCTAATAGCTATTTATTTAATTTGTTATTCATTTCAGGCGGAGAGTAGATGCGTAGAATGTCTTCTTAGTATTTGTACTTCGTGTAGCGAGTCCCACAGGAAGCAGAAGGCGACGTCCAAGCACTCTCTGCAGCCCCTCGACCCGCCAGTGAGATATTGCAGTCAGCACCCTCTAGCGGAGCTTAGTGTATACTGCGCTACTTGCCAGCAAGTAAGGAAAATGATATAAGGTGTTACAGTCAGCGAGGCATAGCAGACATATTTCTGTGTATGTTTCATTGGTCTAATGTCTGTTTCTTCGTCCACAGACAGTACGTCACATGGGGAAACTAAATATATATAGAATACTAAATACACTGTCGATAGTAATATCAGTATGACAAAGGAACAGCTATTAAAGCCTCATTTGTGTTTCAATTCTGGTTCGAATTGAACAATTATTTTTCGTGTTGGTTAGAAGATTTATTGAGGAAGGCGTTAGGCTGTTAAATGTCAGGCTGAGACCAATATGAGCGAAGAATCAAAGTGCGCTGCGAAAATGGTTTAAGAAATTTAAAAATATGTATCGAATATGCTTCTTTAAGTCATTTTTAAAATTAACTCTTTAAATGGACGGGACGGCGGCGACGTCGTGTCGACAGCTAATTTTTATAATTATGAGCTGAGGTTTTTTGGAAAAATAAATAATATCATGATGAAGTTCGACAGAGCTAGTCGAGAAATATTTCTCCACAATTCACCATGACAAGTGGTAGAGACGTCGTTAGGTTGTTTCTAATCGAGAACCATCTCTAATTGCAAAATGCTCGCAAGCTTTTTAGACCTTCTCGTCTAAAATGTTAAAAATCAACAATTTCAATTTCCAGGTAGTATGCCGCGATTGCTGCGTAGTGTCACATTCCGGTCATGCGCTTGCGAACGCGTCGCGAGCGGCGAACGAACGCTCGCGCCAAGTTCGGGACGCGTGCGAACGAGCCAAACACGTCCCAGAGAACGTCGAGAGAGCCGCTAGGATACTAAACGTTCATGCTTATGAAGTTGAAGTAAGTGCATACAAATTAAAAATCGGTTATAAATTACGACACGGGTAGGACCTTGAACGTATTGATACATGCTCCTCTCGCGAAATGTAATTTTAACCTTAACATAGTATACATATTATGGTTCCACGTCTTATGTTAAGTGCAAACAGTTGTCTGTAGTTCACGCTGACTGCAACAGATGGCGCTTTGACATTAGGGACACTTTCCATCTTCAGTCCGTGGCTAGGTCTGCTATATAGCACACAAAACGTATAGTAAAATGTATAATAATAGATTTTATCCGATCTTACTTTTCTACCTTTACAATTTAGTAGCAAGCTGTTTACAAACGAATATCTTGCTTCGATGTTACCTGAAATATCGACATAACTGTGTTTTTTTACTACCTAGGTACTTTCCGGATATCTTGTAACTAGTGCTTATTGCTATACATTATTATTATTATTATTCACATAAACCATATTTTTATCAGACCCAAGCATCGCGCGTGGAAGCTGAGATTCGGGCGTGGACGGAAGAATACAAGAAGGCAGTCGAGGCCCATGGGCGCGCGCTGTGCACTGCCGCAGTCAGGGCGCGAAACTGCTGCAGGGAGAAAATAGAGCACAAGACCCGACAACTCGAGGAGAGGACGCAGCAGGCGCTGGAAGCCGTTCAGTTTGCTGAAGAGGTCAATATATTATACCATGATTAATTGTTTGTGTCAATGACTAGAAATAGTTAAAAAGTTTATAGTCAGTGGCGAACTATATGGTGGAAAGTCGGCAAATGCCACGGGCCCCCAGCCCAGGGGCCCCCGGTCAGAGGAAATCTCAATTGTTGGTTCAGCTTTTTTATATATTGGGGAAGGGGAGGGCCCATTCGATGAATTTGCCACGGCCGAACGGTATAGTTAGCACTGTTTATAGTCATTGATTATAAGCGTATTTACATTGCATTGAGCTGACATGAGTTTTATATGTCCCCTTAAATTTCTTCTTTTCGGTACATTACAATTTCCTTTTTTGTTTCTTCCAGCTGTTAACAGAAGGTAAAGAAGATGAGGTCCTCTCTTTAAGTGGACCAGTCCTGCGCCGTTTGGAAAGGCTGACAGAACTGCAGCCGCTCTCGGAGCCCCCTCGCTGCGAGTTGCGCTTCGCCCCAGATGCCCCTGTACCGGAATCCAAGCTCGTGGGGCGCCTTCTGACTCAGGCGGCCGATCCCGACAAATGCGCACTTAATACTGATGGTTTCCAAGACCTCCAAGTAGATTGCCCCCATGAAGCTGTTTTGGAACTGCGAGATAGTAAAGACGAACGGATATGGTGTGGCGGGGAGCAGGTATGTTTTTTAATTATAGAGGAGGACCCCAACCTATATTATATAAACAAAATGCGCTGTCGACCTTTGGCTTTGGATACTCGGAAATCCAGAGTGAAAAAGAAACTTGATAAAACTTCACGGTTCTTTCATCTGTGAACGGTCGTTCTTGGCCCAAACAGAATTTCGATGTCCCAACCACTTATTTAAGTCCAGTTTTCCAGACGAAGTCCAACATGTTTCAGAAAAATTATAAATTGATTAAACAATTTTTGGACATGCTGGGGATCCAACCCCACGCGACTCGTTGATTAATAGCCAAAATCCGAAGTGTAGAAATTCCGAATGAATCTCTTATAGAAATCGATAACCTGGCCTACAGTTGATTTCAACAATATCTCTGAAATCGATCAGATGGACTTTGATTAGGAGACTCTAAATATAAAAAGACTTCATATATTTAAATTCTCCCTATCATGTTCTCCAGGTATGCGGGTACTTCCGGCGAAGAGATTCCTCAGCCAGGCCAGCATTAGCTCGTGTAAGGGACCGCGCGGATGGCTCATACACGATCACCTTCGCAGCTCCCAGTCCTGGAGCCTATTTACTGGCTGTGACACTGAATAATACTCCAATTAAGG
Source organism: Leptosia nina (assembly GCA_963661955.1). Taxonomy (NCBI): domain Eukaryota; kingdom Metazoa; phylum Arthropoda; class Insecta; order Lepidoptera; family Pieridae; genus Leptosia; species Leptosia nina. Next base: position 650,174 of record CAVLEF010000040.1, read on the forward strand.
TAATCCCGGGGACTCAAAAGGATGTTAGCGGGCTGGTGGTAGAGTTGGACCAGTCCAAACGCAAAGGATTATTATGTAGGACGATTGACCACTCCCCGCATTATAACTGTCAGAAACCAGTGAAAAATAGATATTATAAGATCTAGTCGATCTATTGATCTAGTATTAGTATATAAAAATGATTTATATAGGGAGATCGTTCCGCCCGTGTCATCATTTTGTTCATTGATTTTTAATTAACACAAAGATTCGAATTTTACTTACAGGGCAGTCCTTTCCCGTGCTGCGCGCGCGTTATGAAGGCTCACTCTGGGCAGTTTCATTGCTGCTCGTTTTGTTCGTCTGGGGGGAGGCGTGACGTCACCTGCGCATGCGGCTCTTCAATGGGCGGCGGGTATAAAGGTTATACATATTACTATTTTTATGTTTTACTGGAAAACGTTTTATTGCTCTATAAAGTCGACGAAACATGGTTCCCGTAAAACGGTTCTTGTTAGTTAACCTTAAAAGGTATACATATATTTTTTAAGATTATTTAAAAAATAATCATTCTTGCATACATATTTGTGAGTATCTTGAACAGTTTTTTGCAGCGCACACAACGGAATCCCTCAAATATTAATACTTTTCTTCCATTTCTCTATGAGTCATGTTTAATAGCCTAAAGCCATCCTCAATAAATGGTATACCAACCCAAATTCAATTTTAACCAGTGATTCTTGAGATAAGCCTGTTCAAACAAACAAACTCTATAGCTTTATAATGTTGGTATTGTTTCTTGTTATCCTATTAACTAACATAAAAATCCTCAGGCTGTGGTCACGGGCACGCGGGCTGGCCTGGAACGAGACACTGGTCGTGTTGTGGCAACACCAGAAGAAACTCGCCCTGCGCAAGACCGCAACAGCAGTTGTATCAATTCTCTTTGTGAATATTTTATTTATATATTTGTTGATATAATGTGAGTTTATTACACGTCCATATTAGTGTGCATTAGCTCTGTGCGAAATATGAAAAATGTAATGTATAGAAAATGTCACCCCATTATTATAAGATCTGTATATATACTAGGTTGACTGGAAGTGGATTTTTTTTTATGATAGAGGACAGATAACTACGGTATTCACTTGATGGAATGTGAAATATCCCAGCCATATAACATAAACTTTTTAAATAAAATAAATGCTTAACGATTCTTGCTTAAATTCTGTAACTGAAAATTCCACGTTTTCTGCCAAATCAAACGATTAAATCTCGTTATCGTGCGTTGATAGGCCCTCCTAGAACACTAAACCACGTATGTGTCATTTTGTTATGTCCTAAGCTTTGTATTATACGGGACTTGGATGTTGGCGTATCATATGCAGCCTTTTCCATGATCATTATAAATTTTCTGACATTCTCACATATCAAATAGGCCGTATAAAAAGCTTATTAAATTAGAGATTGGCAACAATAACTTATTAGTTTCAAGACATTTAAAGTAAGTTCAACACTTGCTTAACTTTGAAATAAGACTTCACCCCCATCCGTGTCTTCGTATGTAAGAACGATACAGAAGCAGAACTATTCCATGTCTTGACCACTAGTGTGGTATTACTGTGATTGTTATTTACAAAGTATTAATAAAATCGTTGTTTATATCGATATGGTTTTATTTCTAAATGGTATTTTCGAATTGTAAATGATGATTTTATACATCAGAATCCAGGCATGAATATATTTTCGGATAAATTAATTATTGACGATTCTATATAAATATTGATATAATTTTAGTATATATAACTTAATAGAATTTGTACAACAACAAAAAAAACACTTATGTATATTCGACATGTTTATTTTACAAAATTTATTGCTTAGTATCAGTATGTACCATTACATCGACATAGAGTTGAAATAGCTCAGTTTGAATGCCTATCTAGATTTCTAGATAATTCTCTAAATACACTTGATTTGATTCTAAAAATATAAAAAATAGTTTGATGTTTGAAGTCAAATTATTTCAATAAACTGCAGACAGTATTTAATCAAATTATTATTAAATAAAAAATATTAAAAAATAATTTTTATTCACTCGTCAGATTCCTAATGACTATATTGTGTTTACAATATAAATATCATAATGATGATAAAATTGATGTCCAATTTATTTAATACGTCAAGCACTAATTACGGATAACTTAAGAATTTTGGCAGATAATTTTGCTAATGAAGTGTTAGTATTGATTTTAATTGGTATCACAGTTTATATCACATCTGCAAATAAATCTATTTTGTCTAAAATATCGAAACATCTCCGAGAACCCTAGAAGTCTATTTCGAGTTTTGTGCGCATTGAGGATTAATAATATCAACTTTTTACGTCATGATTATGCTAGTTTTACAATTTACTGGCGATGCAAAGATTCTAACTAGCGCCAAATTATAAGTGTCAAATTGTGAATCTGTCTAAGAACGACAAACGACGATTCTCGATACAATTTACAACATAGAATGGTTTACTTAATATAAAAAAATAAGATGTGTGTTTTATCTGACAAGAATCTTGCCCTTTCATTAACACACTATCTTATTGTCTTATTAGTAATTAATTTTGTAAATTATTTTAATATATTTTTTTCGGATAGATAAAAATGTTTTCCAAAGCGTAAGTATTAAGCAACGTACCCAAATTATGTTTCTGGTTGTAACAAACGCTGGTTTTTTAATAGAATGATGATCCATCTGATTGTTTATATTTAACCTCGAATCTAAGAAGTGTCGTTCTTAGATATCTTCTCATATTTGCCGCTAGGGGGCGTGCAAGTAATCTTTGCTTCACCAATATCACCACTTATTACTAATTTTAATCTATTCGGAACTTTTGACTACACGACGCTAATCTAACGATAAATTAAACCTTTTTTAATTTTTGCGTCGTTGTATCGCTATTATATATGTTCGAGAACTCTTTTTATCTCGATAGGAGAAAATATTTACAATTAGAAACTAAATAGAAGCATTTCACACTGCAGGCTTTGATGTTTTAAAGGAAGATTTTACATACAGCCATTTTTTATTTAAACAAAACACTAATGGTATAAAACGCGAAAAATATTAAAATATTTCAAAATTGATTTAACAACGGCTCCCCGTGACCACAACAAAGCAACCGAAACGTCGGGCCGTAGATGAATTAATTTCAAATAAGTTTAGTCAATACATTTCGTATTTTAAACAGTTAAGAGTGTTTTATTTAAATGTTTGTACGCGTAAAATGGAGTAACCTTCGTCCCCTCGATTACTTACTTGTTGCATTACTACACTCTACAGGAAGGTTTCAACATACATTTATTTCCCCAGAACTTATGCATATTTCGGTATCACTGACATTTTCACTTTAGAGACCGAGTGCGGGTACGGGCGTGTACGATATCGTGTTGGGTGCGCACGCTTGTCGCACGCTCATTTCCCATGCGTTTAATAGTTCACCGACTGAGCATCGCTTGGGCAATCTGTAACATACAATATACACTATATAGCAATATGTTTTGAGTATCATATACAACATTTATTGAGAAAGCATATTACGGGAGCTTGACCACTTTGCTCCAACTTTTCACCACGAGTGATTCTGGTCTTAACCATGAGGATCCTCACGACCAATACTAATCATTTAGAAAACAGAAAAGGCTATGGACAATTTTATTTATAGTCTGTGGCAGTATTAAAAAACAAATCTATACTAATATATAGAGCTGAAAAGTTGGTTCATTTGTTGGAACGCGCTTATCTCGGGAACTACTGATTGGAATTGAAAAATTATTTGTGTGTTGGTCGGAGATGGAACCAAGGAAGGCTAAGGACTTTAAATCACCCTGTGACCAATATGTGTGAAGAAACAATAGCAAACGTACAAACGGGGAAAATTAGTCATCTTCGAGATTTTCCGTCGCGTGCGCTGCAAAAACGTTTCAACATACCCAAAAACTATTCTACGCGGACGAAGTCGTTGGCACAACTAGTTTTTTAAAAATAAGTAATATTTTGTTGTTCTACGTTGCCATGGTTACACTTATAATTGTCTATAGTACTACATGTATATAACTTAAAGAACAACTAACTAAAACTCACTTAGCACATCTAGCGTCCATCGCGCGTTCGACCCTCGCCAAAAAGGGGTGCGGCTGATCTGGACGTGACGCTCGTGGGCGTAGCCGTGCAGGGGCAGATAATGGATAATCTCTCGGCACCGACACATGGACAGCCGCGACACATGGTAAGCGGGCGTCATCTAATTGCGCAGTAAGAGTAATGGCGCCTTCGCCCCCCATTAGTTGTAGAGGATCCAGTGATACCTGAATTTAAAAAGATTATATATATTTTTTTTGTTTTTTTAATGGTCTACTGAAAAAAGGACAATAAGGCAATCAAATTGAATAAATATTATATTGCAATATTCAATAAAATACAACCAACCTTAAACCTCGAGTCGAGCCTGGCGATTTCGCCTTGCAACACATCAGGTATATCCGACGTTGGCTCTTCGTATTTGGCGAGTTTCTGTGGCGCTGGTAAATTTCTGAAATTCGAGGCAAAAGTGAAGTGAAAAAGCGTTGGTGAATTTGAGTATATAGTTCAATCTCTTGATCCTTAAGCCAGATAATTATTTGCCAGTTTTTTATATTGAGACAATTTAAACGCATATATATAATATATACTTACTTAATCTCTGGTCCATTTAATGCATCGAGGGTGGATCCAAAAGTTCTTTTGAGGGTGTGATTTGCCAGTGGACTCGAGAGACAGTTGTTTACCACCTCCAGGAGAGGATTGAAGATTTGTTCCTGAGGAGCAAAACAGTTTTGTAATATAGATAGATGTACGTTTCTGCAACGTAAAACGACACAATTGACAAAATTCATAAGAATTGAAAACATATCTGGATCAAGTAAGGTAAGGGAATGAATTTATTGTTTAAAGTATATAGATGTTTTAAATTTTAGAACAATACAAATCCAAAACACTAAAGTACCTTTCCAGCTGGTGGAAGCCCAAGTCCCAAGCCTACACCTTCGCTTCGCTTGAAATCCAGCTTTTCCAAAACTACTTCACACTTGATGAGGGTTTCTAGTGGCATCCGTTTATTGGGGTTCGATAAGATATCGAGGAGATTCTTCATCTTCGTTAATTTCTCCACATCTATAGGAAATAGTTTAGTTTATAAAACAGTAGTACTTATCATATGTTGTTTTCGTTGAAACTTAAAAGTTTGTTCTTTGCTCATTTATTTTTAATTGAACCTTTCTCCTGACTAAAATATAAATAATAATTTGACAGGAGGATGTTTTACTTTAAATTTGATTTCATTTCTTTATTCGGCAGTAGATAGAGAAAAGATTAAATTACTGCCATCTCTCTTCTCAACTCACTTTCTCCCTCGTTAACCATCCTCATGACCATGCGCCGCAGAGGCTCGATGTACTTGGAGAGCTGTCGCACCTTCTCTCGGTAGGCTGCCTCTTCACCCCCCGGGGAGGCCACGCTAGCACCCACGGGGGTGTTTAGAGAGGACGAAGGAGATGCGACCATGCCCATGTTCACACTGTACATAAATAAATATTTATATTTTCATGTTGCGTTGCATACAAACATAAGAAACATGGTTGTTTTATGGCAGAGTTTGAGTTTGATGTGAATGATCAATCCTCTATTCACACATTTTTTTCAATGATTTTGAAATCCACAGACTGAAACCGAAACGCGATTAAGCTTTACGGCTTTTTCATCTGTGGACGGTGGTTCGTGACATGGACGGTGGTTCGTGACCGGGACGGAATTTCTATACTGCTACCTATTAATGCACCTATTTAATATCCAGATTTCCAGATGAAATCCAGCATATTTCAGAAAAACTAAAATGAAAAATTAGAAACTTATTTAAAATTAGAAATACTGGGCATCGTGGGGATCGAACCCACGTATCCATTGCTCATTAGCCATACATTGATATTATTACCAACGAGCCCGTCAAACCAGGATACTTACTTACGTACGTATTTGTAAAGGCAGTTTTTACCCAGATGTATGTTTCTATTCATTCAAAATAATTCTTATTATTGTCTTCAAGGTATTATATTTTTTAGTATATTATTAATGAAAAAAGTTAGTACAATTGTCTATTTTTTTTTTAATAACTAACCGTTGTTGCAACCCCATATGTGGGGCAGATGGTGATGGGCTGCCAGCTGCTCCTCCGCAGCCTCCCAGACTAGACATAGGAGAAGCCAATGCTCCACTCAAAACTCCTCCACCTGTAAGGGGTTGAATGTTTCAAAAAAATAAAGCAAAATTTACTTTTTACAATTTTCGTTCTACTAACAAGATGCACACAACACAACTGTAGTTTACTCTGTAAAAAGGAGACTTTTTTTAATTTAGCTTTGTTTACACTTACCCATAGATACAGGACTAGGTCCACCCATGTTAGGCGAAGAAGCGGACGGCGATGGGCTCTGTCGTAGGAACTGACTGGGAGGCGGCGCACGCGCCGTGTACCCCCCGCCCATGAGCACGTCAGGCTTGCCCCCAGCCCGGCTGTGCATTTGAAGCATGTTCATATTCACCATTTGACTGTTGCCCATGCCACCAACTGAAATATACAATAATAAAACTTTTGAAATTCAGTTTTTGTAAACATATATACAGATAGTGAAAGTGTTTTAAAAAGTAAATTGATAACAAAGTGTGCTGCTCAGCTGATCATATTTTTGTACTCTTATTGTGTCTAATATTTTGAAAAAAAATTGCAAAAATCAAGTTTTGTTACATCAAATTATATAGATTAATATTTAATGCATGTAATGCAACTGAAAACTCACCCATTTGATTGGACATTTGTCCCTGCATTGAACCTGGCACCATTTGCCCACTCATCCCCCCAACAACCTGGTTACACTGCATCTGGCCCATATTATTCCCAGACATTGGCACCATGATATTAGACATTGACATATTTGGCATCATTGTTTGCATACCAGCTCCCATTTGCCCTTGCTGTTGAGCCATAGAGTTCCCCATTCCCATTCCTCCCACCATGTTTCCCCCCATCTGTCCCTGATTCGGCACCATTCCCATGGGCCCCCCAAGTTTGGATTGCAATTGCATGTTTAACTGAGGTCTCTGGTTTAAAGTCTGGAGTAAGTTTGTTGCTGTTTGGGATTGTGGACCACCTTGAGAGACTATTGGTCCCTGTGGCCCCATTTGCCCCTGCATCATTCCTGAGTTAGGCCCCATGACTCCTTGCTGTTGCATTTGCCCCTGCCCCATGTTCATCATCTGATTTCTTGTGCCCTGAGAGGCCATATTCTGTAGAGCATTTATAGGATCTGTTGCCATTCCTGGTTGGCTCGGCCCCTGTGGTTGTTGTCCAGGTTGGTTTTGTACCTGGGGGTTAGGCCCCTGTTGATTTTGGTTTGGGCCTTGCATGTTCGGTGCTCCCTGATTTTGCTTTGGTTGTGCTAGATTAAATAATATATATTTGTTAGCCTTTTCCTTTTTGTTAAGCATAAATGTATGATATTGATTTATATTAGGTTATAAATTAGTTATTTAAGTTGTTTGTATATACTTACACATTTCTCTCACATGTAAAATTAGTTTTGCAATCATATTCATATAATCCTCTCTAGTTTTAGCTTTCATAAACACATGGTTCTCCATCTCACTGCTATTACGTGCCACTTGCATGCCTGATCGTTGGATCACTTCCTCACTACAGGTAAATAACAAAAACAAAACATGTTAAATAATATATCACAGCAAAATTATAAGAGAGTTAAGTAAGTTATATTAGTTGGCACTTTGACAAGTATTTCAGAGTCTGTTTACTGTAAGCAAAGGAAGCTACAGAAGTGGTTAGGTAGGTAAAAAGTAAGTATCATTTCATCAGGAATTACATTTAATATTTTCCTGTTAATTATGCTTTAGAATAATAAGATAGATAGTTTTTATAATTAAACAAGCATAGTCATGTTAGGGTCAGTATCTTTATAATGTTTTATGTCTCCGTACCCAAACCGTAAAATGTTTCATATAAATATTCGGAATACACTGCTCGCGTAAAGTACAGATAACTCTTACAATATTTTAGTCACATAACATATTGTTTGTATGTACGTACATTTTTGCGACAATTCCTTGACGGGAGCTCTGCGTGCGCCAATTATCGTCGGATGCCATTGTGTTTATATGTTTTAAATTCAAATTATCCATTCCTAGCAAACCGACGCCGATAAATCAATACTCACAACTTCTAAACATGCACTAATCAAAAACACTACTTAAACCTAATGAACCTACAAACACTGTTATTATTGTAGAGATTAACTAATAAAAGATTTACATATTAAACACTCTTGATGTACTTCTATAAAAACAAATTGATGTTTTGACCACTCTACAACCAAATTATATTTTTGCTAATAAATTTTAATTTGCAAATGCTTAGCCCAATGCTATCTTCATAAAGCTAAGCTATGGACTATATATAACTATGTGCCGTCAATTGTCACATAGATAATAATATTATGTCAAGTTGATATTGTGTTACATTTTGTGTTTTGCTTATTTCTGTTGCTATAGTTTGTAACAAGTGTATAATATTGGTATAATCTATGGTTTATTGTTTGCTTTATAAGTTTATAATCTGTCTTTCCTGGCTGAATCTAAGAAATAAAAACAAAAATATACGGTTCAGAGTTCAGACTAGTTTTCAATTTTTTAAAAGTTTAACACAGTTTTTTTAGTTTTCATGAAACTAGTTTTATTACAAAAAGTTGAGCGGTGAAGTTATATTTCCGATAGAAGCTTTTCCTGATTAGCGCCTGTTGCAAATATTTCGCGCTCGACATGGCTTCTTCAACCGTTTTGCGAGTAAAACGTAGACTGGAAGATAATCCTCAAGATGCGTTAGTTCTGCTCTGTAAACGCAGAAAGACAGATGAAGAAGAAATATCGCCTTCCTTATTCGTTTTCCGTGGGAGCGTAGAGAACCAGGTATTGTAATTTAAGGTTAGGTCCCCTTATGATTTTTAGAAATTTCTTTTAGTTTGCTTCATATTAAACTTCTTACAGGAAGCAAAAAATGTCATTCAAATAGTGCCAAAAGACATAAAATTAAAGCCAAAAACTGACGTAGACGATATTATAAAAAAGATTCGTCAGGAGCGCAAGGAAGTGTCTTCAGAGAACCGTTATGAAGTGGTAAACTGCTGTAGAGGATTGAAAGATGATGCTGTCAACCTAATAGATTTGAAACAGCTAGGAGAAGAGTCAGACAATGTGAAATATACATATGATCTATATACTGCAATTAAAGAAGATTTTGATATATCAATGCTTGATAATTTAGTTAGGTTAGTATTCTGTGGCTAAAATGCATGTTAGCATAAGTTTTTTTTTGCATTAAATTCTCTGTGAAAGTAGGAGTTTAAAGAAAGTCCTGTTTTCCCTACATGTGTCTTGGTACATCATTTGAGGTATCCTGATTCATATTTGAATAAAATAAAAGGAATTGTGAGTCTTCAGGTTAGATGTTATCTGCTATTACATCATCTTACAGGATTAGTGTATAATAAAGAGTTATATTAAATTAAAAGAAATGGATGTTAAAAATGATTTTGGAGTAAACTCAAAATCCAGGGCCTAAATGAAATAGATGTATGTACATTTTTCATGTATTTATTTTTAGGATTCCATTCCTGTGTTCGCAAAGATGGTCTGACTTTGAATATTTATATGCCATATATCTTATTCCTTAACAATAGATTATGAGGTCCATTTAATTTTCATCTTCTTCCATAGACTTCTTGCAGAGAGCTGCAAGAAGTTTATACAAGATAGGCCAAACCAAATGGTAGTCACATAAAAAACTTTACATAAAATAATATTAATAAAAGTTAAAAATGTTATAATTTCCCAGACTCTTTCTTATTACTTAATATACCATTTACCATTACGTTTCTCTCCTTTTAGACAACTTCATTTCATTGATGTTTATCAAGACAACTTGATTTTCCAGCATAGAAAACTACGAGACAGATTTGATCCTCGGTACATATAGGGAGAATGGTCAGGACTCCTCCGATGCAGCAGATGATGATGATGACTCCAATGATGAGAACAACTGGAGAAATGATTACCCTGACTCGGAGCCAAGTAGTATTGACGAAGATGACATCATTGCAGCCATGGAAAGATGTGATTTAGGTAATATGATAAAAGTAAAATTTTTGGAATACGCTTAGTTTGCTACATTTATTGTAGTGTTGTTGATAAAATAGTTTCATTTAAAAAAAAAATTGAACCCAAAATCTTAGTTACCTTATTTACAATTTACTATAATTACAGCCCAATGAACAGACAGTACTTATAAACTTACTCATTTATTACCCTTATACCTACAAAATCTATATGATTGCTTTAACATATAAGGTAAAATATATGTAGTAGTACTAAGTATAGTTAACGAAATATCCTATAATTTTTAGATGACTTGTCAACTGAAGATGAGGATGTATATACAGATCCTCCAGACCTGTTCAATGAAGATGTTAAGAAATATGGTGCTTCATATGCTAAATATAAAGCAAAAGTATTGGCCGAAGAAAACACAATGAATGACAGCAAAAAGCTCATACATTCCACGAAAATAAAGGAGTTGGACGAAGAAAGTATAGATGGTTATAAGGATGACAGCGATGACGGTTTTTACTACGGTCAGGAGGAAGACACTGAACAGTTTTGCGAGCAATATACTTTGGATGATGTTTATAATCCAGATTGATGTTATTAGATTATTTGTTATACATGACATTTCAACAGACTATATAATTTATTCAGTGTTTCGATACTTACTCTAGTTCTTACAACCACCGTCTTGGGTGGCTCAGTGGTTAAGCGCGAGAAGTCGTGGAATCGAATCCCAGGAAAGCATTAATAGTTTGATTAGGCAGAGCATTGATTAAATGAAATTTCACTTTTACTTGTTTGTCTACTGCTTTTTCTTTAAATTATAAAGAAAGAAAGAGTCTAACTGTGTGTAAAATATGTTATTAATGTTAACATTTAGTTATCTTCTGCTAACAGCGGATCCAAAAGATAGATTGTGTTATAAAATTCCAACAAAAGGGGTTCTATCATATCTCAAGTTTTTATTAAACTTTGTCTTTTAAACAAAACGTGTATAGTAAGTATTCTCATTCGAACCTCAAAAACGACACAGTGTATTAAAGGAGAAAATTGTAGATGGTTCCGCTAATCACGAGATGGCATTAGAATAGCCCTTAAACACTTGAATTTTATAATTATGTATTGTAGTTACAAGATGGCGTTGTAGTCAATATATTTTACCCCTTACAAAATATTGGACTTTAAAGTATATTGAAGTAAAACCACATAAGTAATATCAGATAAATAATAATTTATTGTCTTGCATATATTTTACACTAAATGAATTACATCACTTTACGTTATCACTTAACAATGGCGCTACATTTATTGCCTTACTGTAGTCTTTGTAACTAGGAATAGCAAAATCATCTTCTATCTCTGTCGCTCCAATTTATTTAACAGGAAAATGACAAAGGCAGAAAGTGACAACACTATTTCGTGTACTCAGAATTTGTTTTAGTATTTACGTTACTCCATAGAATAAATAAATTTAAGACGATACTAATTTCCAAGACTTAACACAACATAGCTTATATATATCATAGCTTAACTCGCTAAGGATGACCAAACCGATAATAATGTAAATACAATTTTAATATATAAATAACCAACAAAACTTTTAATTATATCAAATGTATACGTAAATATTTCCACTTTAACTCAAACACATGGCTGTATGGAGTAACGTTTTATAATAAAATTAATTATAATGATGCAATATACTTTGGATGAACGGATTAAGGTTGTATTCGAGTTTCTTATAATAAACTTTTAACATAGTGACACATCATATGCTTAGATTTTAATGTCATGATAAGAATACATAGATTCCCGAGTTAATGAATCAGGGGACTTATAATCGAAAGTGCCCTTTGTAACAATAATACATTTGTTACGTGATAGAGACCGGAAATTAATTAATTAAATTTGAAAATACGTTTGTAGAAATTTCATGACTCAAATTATTAGATCGTTATTTCATTTAGTATTACAAAAGAACTACTATGGTATCCTATGTTTATATAATGCAATGTATATGGCATTTATTGTTTATAAAAATCCCCGAGTCATTAGTATAGTTGATTATTTGACGTTATCCTGATGTTGCCACATTCGAGACTTATTCCAAGTTAATGACAAGCACGAACGACACGTAAATAACCTACGGAATAAGTCTTGTATTCACTTAAATCTAATTACAATTAGTGAGATATCTATAAATGCATTACGAATTAACCTAGCGAATGCTTTGGCATAGACAAAACATGGTACCTTGCTCTTAAGAGGAGGCCGAACACGTAAACGCTATTTGAGAATATTCATATGTCCCTAAAATATTGTCCCTTACGCGATATGAAAGTGTCAATAACTGAAGAACTTGATTGAATTAACGTTATGGAAAACTAGTTATAGAATCTATCTAAATTTGAAATAATGCTTACTCATCACATATCGCTATCTCTTTCTGCAAAGACCAAAGAAAGGGACAGCAACATTCTTCTTAACGTTCAAGTCATCCGCCATTTTGCAAACGCGTACTTGACGTTCAATTTTTTTGTGGCATTTTTAACAATCAGTATCGGAAATAAGCTTAGAGCTTGCAGTGACCATCGTGAATGATATTGCATCGGATAACTACATTTTTTAATTAGAAGTAATTGTCATGAGCACGAGATTTCCGGTCAAGATGATTAAAATATACCCTCGTTGGGGCAATATCCTTGTTAAAGGGAACACTGGTTGGTAAGACGTGAAATGAGCATTTTATTGCTTTGCAAATAGTGGTTTTAACTTTGTGAAATTAAATTGGTATTTTAAGAAGCACGAAGAAAGAAATTAGTTACACTTGTTGTCTTACGTCGTAACATGGTTATATGACCCAAAAATGGTATACATGTTATCGTTTGTCCTACTCGTGGGATTCGGAAATCCTTCAGATATTCAACCAATTTAACTCCACAGAGTCATCTTAGATTTAACATCAAACAAAATAAACAACAAAGAAAGAACAATCTTACAACGAATGGTAATAAAATTTAGTTATAATGCGATAATATCTTTACAATTATTTACAATTTTGGTATTAACGTATACTAGGACGAAAAAGATTAACTTTACATAACAATAACTACTACCGAACAGAAATATGTACACTAGCCGAGATTTCACTTAACGCTTCAGTCTACATTGCATGAAGTATCGATACATCGATTGATATGGATAATCGATATTTCTATAGTAAATATTGCACGAAAAAATTTCATATCCAAAGAGGGGTTAAATGAAAGCGAAGCGGATATAGCTGATTTAAATTATTTTAAGTTATAAATTGCATGAGGCTTTCGTTGGTTTTTGCATGGGCGTCGTAATTGAGGAATGGCGAACAAAGTTTCACCATAACGAGTGGAGTATTACATCTAGAGATGTGGAAAGGGAAGAACTCGCCTTTTTTTTCGCCGAAGACCATTTCTCAGTTATGACGACTGTGCAGTTCGAAAACCCAAGCTTTAATTCAAGATATGTTTCCAATTTTTACAATCCAATTTTAACCTCGTGTGAATGAGTTAGGAGAATAATATCAAGGTACAATAGAGTATAGTTTGTCTATTTAAAGAAGATACTGAACCACCATTCAATTGTTCTTAAAGATAAGAAAATTATATAAACCACTCTTAACGCGTTAGGTATAAGTTAACTAATATTTTTGACGTAAAACACCTTTAAATGTCACTACCGTACACAAAAGACGTATAGAATAAAATTTAAATAACTTGTATAATAAATGAAAGTAGATACGCTTTGGGTACTTAAGGACCCAGTGAATCCAGTATCTACTTTCATTTATTAGACATAATTCCGATTTTTCATTTACCGACTATCTGTGGCATTTTTGTTTATGGCAATCACACAACGGGGGCGTCGCTCACGCACGCGGGCACGTTGTTATTGGCCGCGGCGTCCTGCGTAGCGGCTTTGCAGTAGAACTGTTTGTGCGCCTTATACGTGTTTACGTACTTGAAAGAAATGTTGCACGATTTACAGTAGTTGGGCGTATCTTCGTCGATCTCTGGTTCCTTTTTGATGTCAGCTGGAGGTATGGGGGAGGTCTCCTCGGGTTCAGGGTCCTCGGTAGCGTGGACGAGTCGAGCGTGACGGACGACGTTGCCGCGATACGTCGATGTGTAAGCGCAGCTGGTGCAACGGTGTATCCGCTCGCCCACCGCTGGACTAGGCGATGTTGTCTCGCGGTTGTAGTCTTCTAGGACGCACGAGATGAAGCTTTCCTCCTGGAATTGACAGAATCACAATAAGTAACAATAATAAAGCCTTTTTACATATGTACTGACATTGGATTTAACTTTGATCCGGATTTTAGATTTACGTTAGAGGTGTATTTTTTTTATTTCTGACTTCGGATATCCAAAAGCTATAAAAGGCAACCTAATTTCTAAAAGAAGCATATATTCTCAGGTATTAATTTACGGTGACTCTGCTTTCATAACTTTTTTACTACATGTCACTTGTATTATAGTGCCAAGTTAATAAATTATACATAACTACCTATAGTTTCATAGAGTTGCTGGGATAACTAGATCATTTGTCTATTCAGATTCTCTAGATAACCTAGATAATTTGAAGAGTCTATGAGTAGATTCTCACCTGTAAATCAGCCGGTTTCTCCCGGAAGTGCATGCGAATATGTGTGCGCATGCCTCGCAGCGTGTTCCCTCGATATCGACAAATTGTGCAGCGGAAAGCTTTCACGCCGGCGTGAGCTTCCATGTGTCTTTGAGCGGCCGCAGCCGTTGGCGACACCACCTCGCAACACGGACACTTCCACCCTCCTTCAGATCCAGACGCTGGCCTGGGTATTTCCGGTATACTCCTCGGCGATCGCGTCTCCCTCTTAGTGCAGTAGTACAGTTGGTGCGTCGTAAGATTGTCCAACGAGCTGAAGTGTATGCCACAAGCTAGGCAGATCAGTTGTCTATACTGTGGCGGCGGGCCGGGTTCCGGCGGCGCTGGACTCACCCTCTCATCGCCGCCTCCGGCTGAGCAATAATGCCTCTTGTGAATACGATAGTTCTCATATCTACAGAAAACGATATTGCACTCTTTGCACTTGGACACTCCTTGTTTGACTAGCACTTGAGGAGAGGGAGCCGTGACTGGCAATTCTGTTGGCAGTCTCAAAGCCAAGGGCGGAATGATCGGTGATGGCACCACTGGTGGAAATTTTTCTTCAGGAGGTGAGGGGACGCTGGGTGGCTTTGGCGTAGGATCTCTTGAACTTCTTCGCCTTCGTTTCGGAGAGCTTTCTCCGCTCGGAGATGAGGACAGTCTTGAAGGTGAAGGCGTTGCCGGCGAGCCAGGAAGCGATGGGGCGCATACGATTTGCTCAGGCGTCGCAGACCGTATTCTGTTTTCCTTCTCATGTTCATCGGTCGTCGCCGACTCTGGTGACCGTCTAACGCTCAGATCTAAAGGGGTGGAGGCATCTCGGGATGGCTCACGAGTTCGGTTAGCAGACTTCAAGACTTCAGCTTCCTTCCCATCTGAGTTTAGGTTTGGCAAATGTCGATTAATCGGTTGAAATGTCCCGTTTGGTAACAAAAAACATGGGGTGTCAGGATCCGGTAACGTCGTACCGGGTAGAGTACTGGCGCTGCGCAGAAGAGAATAGGGTACAATTAAGATCGGATTCGTCGGCAACGCTAGAGCATATTGATTTTGCGCAGGCGGGGTTGTACCCGGAGATGGGGGTGCAGAGCCTGACGTCGCGGAGCCCGTTCGAGCCGCCGCTAACACTTGCTTAACAACTTGTCTTGTGTTACAATAATGGGCTTTGTGAGCTCTGAAAGTTTTGACGGAGCTGAAGTGAATGTCGCAGTCAACGCAATATCTGTCTTGGGTTGGTGACTCTTCAGTAGCTTCGCCGTTTGAGGTAGGTGTCGGGGCCGGGGTACCGCTGCTGACGGGGGACGACGAATGCATTCGCATGTGACGGTTCAAACTGACTTTCCTATCAGCACTGTATGAGCAATACGTGCATGCGAATTGTTTACTCGTGGGTCGATTAGTTTTAGCATCGCCGGATTCTTCAGTAGTCTGTTCATTGGAGGAATCATTGTTCTCCGTTTTAGACCGTCTTTTAGAGCAATAATGTTCTTGGTGAGCCTGAAGAGTACTTAGAGAGGAGTAGCGTATCCCGCATGGCATGCACTTGTAACCGGGGGGACCGGCCACCGCTGCTGGAAATAATGATGGAAAGTTTGCAGCCGTGAGAGCAATGTAGTCCCGGGCTTGTTGGGACGGCGGCGGTGGTGGAGGAGACGGCGACGGCGGTTCATGTTTGAGGGCGGTAGCTTGAGGTGCCAGCGCCGGATCAGTGGCTAAATTCGTATTCAGTCGCAATTTAGGCGGCGACGGCGCCGGTGAGCCCTCAGAGGCTGGAGAGGCGCCGCCGCTGGAGGCCACGCGCTCACCCCCCGAACTTGGCGTGCGAGGTTCTGCCGGCATCGCCTCGGTCTCGTTTCCCCATTCCTCGTCCTCACCTATAAAAAAAGACACCTTTAATCGCACGCCACTCGTCTGCAGATACGCAAATGGAATTCTAAAGCGGAATAAGAACAAATCGATATCGGTTCCTATTAGCGTTGTTAATAGCTGAGCGATGCTAGGTTGGCAGCGGTTCTCTCGCGATAGTCGTCACTCGTCACGTTTCGCCCGCTATCAGTGGACGTCAGTCAGATCGGGCTTCGGTCGAGGCATACATTAGCGCTCCTAATTGAGACGTGCTCGCGGTATGTAAATCTCGCCGCGTGGGTGGGGAGAGTACGAACGTCGTACTAGGATGCAGAACGGAATCGAGGGTTCGATCTGTCAAAGCGAACTCGTCAACGTTGCGCGTGATTCCCGCTTCGGCAAACAGAACAAAAAGCTAACGGGCGCCCTTGTAATTGGATCTGATTTCCAGAAAGCGTTCGCTCACCTTCCTTTTGGAGTGACAACGATCTCGAGCGAGCGAGGAATTAACCTATCTTTCGCGCAGCGATCTCGGCTCAAAACGCCAATTAATGAGAGGCTCAACTTCATTCTCCTGCCCCTGTGAAGATCATTATATGGGCACGACAGCGAGATGGACGCGACGATTGGCGCGCGCCGACCGCCATCTCGCGGTAACGAATACGCTCGAATCGGATCGCGTTCGGGTCACGCTATCCTAGGCGCAGCCGGTGGCGATTCGCCATTGGCCGGGTCCTCGGTTTATCCGACGCGGCCTTAATGTCCGCGTCATAGGGAGAGCGGGTCTATCGCGGTTCGTTAGCTGCGTTCGAGCTCCCGTTTTTCGCTAAGTAAGTTATAAGTTGCGATCGTTCAGAGGTTGAATGTTCAATCAGATAGATGGCGTGACTCGGTGTCGTTTAAGCGACGTTCGCGGACCGAACGTCGATTCGTTAAATGATATTCATCAGTGCCCTTTTGTCTTTATAAACATGTCAAATATAGTGGCTAAAAGCTCTTTATGCGAGAGCAGACATGCAAATAATTATGTATTTTGTTGGAATCGTTAGGAGCCCGCATCGCTTTGAGAGCGACGACTAGACTGTGCGATGCTACTGGTATTTTATCACCAAAACGCGTTCTAAACTCACAACTTTATAATTCAAAAATATAAACATTAAGGTGAATTATTTCGATAAAATGTACATAAAACACAAAATAACATGTTTAATAATAAACGGACAAGCAATAAATAAAAGTAATGCCGTTGAAATCGCTTAGCATTCAATGTTCCAAACGTCCAAACAAGCCACAAACACTATTAAAGTGCCATTCAAAATTCTATAACCCGGCCGACAAGAGAACACGTGCCCAAAGAAAAAAAACAAAAGTCGCCATCTTGTCCTTACATTTATCAGATGGAAGATCGGGCTCCAATTAAAATAGTCGTGCATCGAGTCGGTCACAATCGAGTAGATTAGGATCTGTGACGGCGGTGACCGATCACCTAGTTTGTTCGATATCTGATACCACTACCTGTGATTTTATATGCCTCCATACATATTATTAAACACCCGAACAGTTTTGTTTCGTCGAATCGGACATGAATAATCGTTGTGACTAACAATGTCCAGCTTCACATCTTTGATCTTCCCTTGTATTGTTTTCCCGCCATGTCGATGACAATTGACAGTTGCTTTTCAATCGATTCATGAATATCGGTACTTTTCTTTTTGTAACTTTGGTGTTTTTGCTTTGGTTAAGTTAAATGTAAATTTAATAAAGGAAATGTGCTCCTTTCCACCAACACAATACAACCAAACGTAATATTATGATTGCTTAGTACATGAAGATGGACGAATATTGCTTACTTTTTTGTTGTAAAAATTAGTCAACAGATTTTTTATTAACATCTAGCAGTGACCTATTTCTCAAGACATTATCCAACGATGCCTAGTATGTTGTATACTAATAACCCTTAAACACCGGAAAAACGAATAATTGTTTTGCTCACATACGGCAGAGAGCGTTGCGTCGTAATAAGTATATCGGTCCTATGCCCCACAATGGAACGGGAACTTAATTTCTTAATTAAATTTACGCTTTGTAGCAAGCGCATTTATTAGTCTTGTATTATTCTGCGCACCTTTTTAAGTGAACATTATCTGTGGCAAGTACAGTATGTATTGTGTATCTGTAGCTGGCGATCTTGAGCGACAGGACGTCGTGTGTCACGATCAGACATTTGCATATCGGTTCCGATACTCAGCTGTTACTGGCAATACTGGCCGCTACTTTGCTGATTTCAAGTGTAAGCTTCGTTGCTTGAGAACCGATTAACAACTACACAAAATATAGTCAATGCAAATATCATAAGTGGTGGCACTTATTTTTTTTAGTCCTACGGGTACCGAGCGACTGTTCTCAAACTAGTGATAGATATCAGCAGAACAATTGGTCCCCAAATTAACAAGTAGGTACAAGGAAGGAGTGTTTTTTGTTCTAAAACTACCTAATAAGTCTATTTGCCAACTTATTTCTGAAACAATTTTTTTACATGAATAAAAAATGTTACTTAAGGAAATATAACGAAATATCGAATGTTTTGTCTCTACTTCAGTGTTAGTCGAAAAATATTTTAATGACGCACGTAACTCGTCCTAAACTATTGGCTAAACTAAACAGATCGTGCGATAATAATAGATAAATTAGCGATGAGAATAAGAAATATTCACTAAAACTAACCTAACGCCTAAAGTAAAAAAGGGTCCGCGAAAAACAGTGTCTTCCAAGAAATTGTGTGGAGTGCAAAAACGTCGCTCCGCAGTAGATAAGCGCTTCCTGGCACGTCCTGTATAAATCTGGATGTCGTGTGGCTGATAGCGGACACAAGTAAATCAAATTATACTCTATGGTCACCGTTGTCTATGCGTAGAGCGAACATGCGTCAAAAGGAAATACTTCAAAGGTCGCATAAAATAATAATGTATACATTTGAAAACATTAATATTTTTCACATGTTCTAGCACATGAAGGCACTATATAATTTAAAAATCGAAATTTTTTTTCAATTTATTTTCGATTTTTAAATTATAATGTATACATTTTTTAATAATTATTACGAATACCACAATAATAATTGTAATATATTAAAGAAAAAGAAAAAAGTAAAGATTTAACATCCCGGTCTCAAGTCGGGGCTTAATTGCTTACCACCAAACAACTATTTTGTTATCTATATATCTGTTAACGAAACACTTGATCTATATTGTTCAAGCTTTATAAAAATTGTGTATCTCACTATCTGGTGTCCGAAAGTTCGTTTATAATAATGACAAACATTCAGGAAATGACAAGAAAGGTACAATGTTATTGTATGTGTTTGTTATTTTGCTGTTGAAATTAACTTAGTAGTAACTACTAGATACTTTTGGACACAAAAACTGCTGAAGGTTCTCTGATAAAACAAAGTAAGTAAAAAGTATCGTATCATATTAATATGCCAATGAACGCACGCGACCGCGTCTTCTATGAACAATCTTATCGTCGCCATCACATTTCAATTTAACAATAAACAAAATACGCCATTGTGCAAAACGAAATCTAAATGCTGTTTCGCGTAATCATAAAATCAGCTGCAGCGGGAATAAATAATGACGTATGCACTTCCCAGTTGTCTATCGGTCGATCTTTTGCGGAATACTCCACTATCGAGTTTCGCGAAAATTGTAATCGAATCGCGCGTGGAATAGTTGAATACGCGAATTTAGAGGCCGCATCTCATTTTGGACGGAATGGGTCCTGCAGTGGAATCTCAACAATAACTTGGACAAATGAAATTTTGAATGAAGCTCTCATCATCTAACTGTTGTTTGTAATTTACGCGAGAAGTACCCAGTCACATTTTTAAAGGTTTATATCTTAATTAGTTAATGTCTTTAACGAATATAGGTTTTTGTAAACCAGATAAAACTGTTTATAGTTATTAATCTCCTTCGTGCAGTCACAAATAAATAGATATACACACAGTACACTATTAGTTCGTAGTAGAATTAAGGTGGTTGTGCAATAGGTATACTAGTGTAATATGTATTTAAATAGATGTGTATGTGTTCTCATGTTAACATTTGAAATGTTAATTTGGATTTCATTATTTCAGGTAGGCGTTTCTGATCCGACTGTATTTTGTCAGATCAGACTGTTACATGTCCCTTATATAGTAAAAATCTATTGGCGATTTCTTGTTTAAGTGTGCCCAATGTGTCTAGAGCAATGTGTCAAAATAGACATTCAGCGTCTATACATGTACGTATAAGCAGTGTCGAGTGTTGTATTGAGAATGTAATCGGTAAGCAATCGATTTTTAATACTCGATCTATACGCGGCGATGTTCTCGATTCGTATAATTAAAATCGAGATCGATTCGATTGGTGCTGGATTCCGTCACGTTGTTCGTCGTGAGGCCACGCCCACTTTTGACGCCTCCAGCGGTGTATGCGACTTTCTTATCGACACTATCGATAATTTCGTATCGATTTATTTAAATGGCGATCGAAAGGTCGTTGTGTTGTGTAAGCAAAAACGGTTCTAAAGCACTGAAACTTAAAGAAGCACGAAAATATGGAGTATCATGTTAGACGAGCCCGTTAGTTTAATGATAGCAGGTAAGCAATGTAAGGCTAATTAAATTAAAGTTAAGTAACCACCGAGTCGTGGGTTCGATCCCCACCGGGACCAACATGTTTCTAATCAAATACTGTAAGTTTACGCGAATAGTACACATTTATATAAAACACTTTAAGCGTTTAAAACGCGATATATTAGGTAAACTTATTTGAAAATGGTCTCTCCGTCACCACGACTGCTGCAAAGCATCCGAAACGTCGGGCCGAAGTTAAAAATCATTTTCAAATAAGTTTAATAAATGTATCGCGTTTTAAACCGTTAAAGTGTTTTATTTAAATGTTTCTAATCAATATATAATTCTTCTGTAGCATGTTAGGTTTTCTGGAAATCTGGATATTAAGGAGTAGTAGGATTATCAGAAAATCAGTAAGGCACGACCGCCGATGAAGAAACCGTGGAGTTTAATCGTGTTTCGGTTTGAGTCTGCGGATTCCGAGTGTTCAAAGCTAATATTATGTCGATAGCGCTTGTTAAGACGTCATACCTATAGCCCCCGCTATTAACATTCTATGAAGTGAATCCCCTGCATCTATTTCTTCTGAGTCCCATGTATTGTTTATTATTTAGTAGTTCCCTTCGATGGAGCAATAGTGTCGCCCTTTATTAAGGGGGGGTCATAAAGTGGCATGTATGAAGGAGGCACTCGTGAGCCGTGTTTCGTATCGTCGCGCTTTGCATAGATTAAAAAAGTCGATAGTTATGCAAATCACCGCTCTGTTTACTCGTCTCTCAGCCTTCGTAACGGCCGCTGCGCCTATCTCCGCGAACGTTTTGACGATTATGATTCTCTATTCGGCCTGGGGCTCTCTTATAATGATTCTAGAGAAAGGACTGTTTGTACCTTTTTTAAGATTTTTATCGAGTTAAACCAATTATTATTTTGAGGTTTGCCAACAAGACTCTAACGAATATTAAAAATTAACATGTCTTGTGTTGAAAATATGGATCTTTCACTATTTATTTCTATAGTACGAAGTAGTATATTTTAAAGCATGTCAATTTAAACTTTATAAGTAACGTAATGTATGTAAGCATAAAAGACACCAAGCAATGTCTGTGGTTTACGCTGATGATATCAATGTAAAACAGTTTTGACGGTTTAAAGTATATTAGTAACTATTTTGCTAACCACGATTCGATGTTTCGGAAGCTCTGTAACAGATCGTTAAATGGTGTATTTAACATTTTTTTCGCAAATATTATATTCGAAACTGATATTTAGATTTTCATCGTAATTCTCTAAACATTTGTTTGTTTTAGATTATATAATGAAATCTAAATAAAATCTTTTAGGTGCTTTAAGGAACTATTGTATTATTCCCCATTCGATATCTCGGAACGATCTCACATACGTGTGGAGTACTATTTTTTATTTTAATTACGCTGGAAGTAAGAAACACCACGGATGTAAGAAAACTGGTAATGTAAGCTTTTATGGATGCGGTAGTCCATTTCACATACTTAACAAGTAACTTTAATTGTTGTAACATTTCTAAGTGATGACTACTAAATAATATCTCAAATTTTAAGAACATTGCATTTCATGTTCAACAAAGGATTAGTAAATATTTAGTTTTTTAATAAATAATAAATATGTTACAATTGAAACTCGGTGAATATTCGCAGCAGAATGACTTTTTGAAACTGTCAATATTAAACGGTTAGTTCAAGTTTCTCATACTACATGGCGTTAGTAATGACATCGTTCATATACCGATTATACTTACTGCTGTTACTATTTTACTACCACTATGCATGAAACAAGTTATCATAATACGAAACTGTCAAGTTTAGTTTAGTTAATGTTAGCGCATCCAAGTTTCACGGATCAAGAAAGAAATTACATGTGGTAACACCTTATGAATATTAACTCGCATTCTACATCAATCATAGAGGTCGTAGCGATCTAGAAGGTCGATTAGACCACTCGTTTGTTAGGAAAGGGTTAAGTTGGTGCTGGAGGGGGGAAATGTGGGTTAGAATACAATTATTTTTATCGTGACGATAGCGCGTAATGATTTTGCGACTAGCGCTTAAAAGCTTTCTTACTTATAAAAAAGGCGAAATGCATAGTTCACTTTTTCATGCAAAAGGTATATTTAGAGCCGTCGATGTAAAAACATTGCATTTTAGTGATCGAATCGTAATTTACCGTCAGTAAGTGCAAACAAATTTGCACTTTGACTATTAATACTCCGCAAAGAAGACACAATTTTAGAAACTAAGTAAGCAAAAATATATTATTATGTTTAAAACCCCAGATCAACAGTATAATATAATAATACAGATAATAATGAAACCTGTACCAATTCTTATCGAAAAACCGTCACTATCGCCCATAAACGATCTTTTAGTACCATCACTATCAAGATCTAGCATCGGGGAAAATAATTAACTGGATGCACCTCAGAACATCGTGTTACAACGGCTACTCCCATACCAATTACTACCGACAGTCGATTGAACAACCACTATATTGAAAAAAGCGGGTTTTGTCGCACACTTCGGGTTCCGTAGTAGGGTCATATCGATATATATACAAGTACCTATGTTTACATTATCTACTGCATTCGACTCATTTGCATTAGTAAGTTTAAACCCTAATTGCGTGGTCGAATACATGCATACGACATAGGTTAATATGGGCAATCAATTAAAATTTGCAAAAAAAAAGAAAGGCAAATTACATCAAAAGGTATATAATAATTCAAATAATAGTATAGAATAAATACTACCTCTAGTTTACGCGAGTAGTACACATTTAAATAAAAAACGATATATTATTAGTTAAACTTATTTGAAAATTATTTTCCCGTGACCACAGTTGCTCGAAATCATGCGACACGTCAAGCCGTAGTAAAAATAAGTTTAACTAATATATATCGAGTTTTAAGCCGTTAAAAGGTTTTATTTACATAAAAATTTATTTTTGCTAAAAAAATACTTATTATTTTTTTACGGAACCCTTGTGTCGTTCAGTTCATGAACGTGTTAACAAGGCTTTGATGGATCGAACTTCGATCTAATATGCTAAGACCGTTCTCCACCAAAAGAGAAATGGCCGGCAACAAACAGCTTGTAATAGATGCTATGCTAGTAATGTTAAAAATACAGCTAATATAACAGCGAACAGTGTTGTACACATTATACGGTGGGTACACTATTGTATAGTGTAACCACGACCGAAAGTAATCGATTAATTTTATGAGTTCTATAGCATACCGAACATATTTTTTGTTATTTAAAAACGTCTTTTTGCGAAAGTTATATTAATATAAATGAATTTAAGCAACATTTAGTTTATTCTGAAACAGAGCTATGAAATAACAACCATAATTATAAATTTGGTATTGTGTTAGTTGTGTTTGTAACTTTGGTTACATTCTGTTGTACGTAGTGTTTGTACTACGTTACGTATACCAAAAGTAATTACTTGACTAAAAATATAAAAGCTATTTAATCTACGCAACTAAGAAAAAATAAAATGTTATCTTCAAGCATATGCAAGTATTTATTAATAAATTTGTATTTAATCGTTTGTCTGAACGTTATCTCGAAAATTGCCAGCGCTCGCCAAAAGATGACTCTGATAGCAGCTCCTTCACGATAATTTGTATAATTAAAGAAAATCGCTCGATTGCGATCGGACACTCGATTTTAATCGAACGGTATTTATACTCGGTCATTTGGATAAAAAATTCAATGCACGCACGAAATGTCAATGAGATAGGGGTTTTAGATGTATTTTTATTTACAAAATTTATGCTGCAATATCGCGGCAATTATTATCCAGTATAATTTCAAACATACTTTAGAAATGTAAAAAAAGAAGTAATGAAATTTAGTGTTGCACCGCGACCGATGGATAAACATCGAATCGTAAAAAAATTCAAGTCGTTCCGATTGTAGCGGGCGGGCGAGAGTTCGAGATTTGAAAATTAGCATTTTTGTCGAATAACTCTGCGGCGGTGTCTCGGTAAGCGCCCGATACGAGCCTCGCCGGTTGCCGGTTTTTTTTCGCGTTTTTAAACGGATTGGACTTTAAAATATTTCTCTATTCCCTGACACGGTCTTTAGCATTCGAACGAGATACGGCATAGCGGTGCCCCGATTTGTTTCTCGTTTTACTAATTAAGCAGTCAGATTTCGGGTCACTAAAAAGAGGTAAGTATTAAAGTGGCTACCGATTACTTTTAAATTAGCCGTAATCTCTCTACATTTAAACTACGTCCACAGAAATTAAAACATTCAGTATCAATCAAATGACCGACGTACATAAAAACGACATGCTATAAAATTTTAAGATTATCGAGCCTCCATATTCGGCTATAAGAGCCCGTCTATGATCTTGGCTTAACATCATCGATATCTCTAATTGACTGACGTGGGAGGACCGATCGGAAAACTAGCAAAAACGTGGCTCTAAAATCCGTTGACCCTTTATCTCGTCTTCCAGCCGGGCTCATTGGGCCAGAGCCGAATTTATGTCGTCGAGTAATCCGAGCCCATTTGTATAGATAATTTTTATTATTGCCATCTCTTCGACGCCGGCCGCGCTCGATAACTCCGAGGAAAGAGTTCGTAATGACTATTTAAGTAAGGAAGATGTATTTCTTTGGGCGTCGATAATTTTCAAAGGAATTTGTAAGAGGAATTCGTTTTTTAAATATCTGAGCACATAGCACCTAGGGCTGCGCCCCGTTTTATTTACCGGTTTTATGAGGCACTAATTACCTGTCTGGAGTAAATGGAACGTTTTTATGTTTTCTGTTATCGCGAATACTCGGACTATCGAGTTTTTATTTAAATAACGACGCAACGAATGGCATCGAAATCGCGATAACGAGCTATTAAGTTATCGAATTGTACATTATTTTTGCCATATCGAATATGCAAATATGATAAATCAAGCAGATAAAAGTTCCATTTACCGGTGTCCAAACTATTTTTTAGTCCGGCCGATCGGTGAACGAAATTATTCAGCATCTCATAAATATTAAAGATTGCAACCCTAACATAGACAAGTATGCATGTAAACTATTTTTAACATGGCCACACTGAGTTTATCTGCCCCCGCTCTTATGTCCGCGTTATCTCGGCCAGTGCATTAGTCTTCGATAATAGAACGATAAAACAGATCGGCCGGCGGCGCCACGCTCGATTTCGATTATACTCGAAACAAAAAAGAATCGATTCTCGCGATAATGATGTCATGCCACGCTGTCGCGGTTGAACATTAAGAGACTTAATTATTCCTATTTAATGTTTCAACTATCAAATTGTTATTAGCGGCGTAACTTTACAGATGTTTGTATACAAACGCTAATGAGTAACATGTTGGAATCAAATTGAACCTCTTTTGGACCAAAAAAGTTAAGCTAGCCCTAGTTTCTACTTAAGTCGCATTCAAGATATTACGTACTCACTTGAAGTAAGATATAGTTACAAAATATAAAACTAACATTAAATTAAAACTAAATCAAAGCTGGTAAACAATGCGACAATGTTAATTTAATAACGAGTTTGTTCAATACGGTTTTGCATACGTGACGCGTCACATCACTCTTTACAATTTAGAAAATGGCGCTCAAATTTCCCGCCGAAACGTCGCTCGTGCATCGTTTTTCATCGCCTTTGTTTTAGCAACATTAGGTTATTTATCGCGTCCCCTCAAAATATCCTTAACATGGCTCTCATTATAGCGCTGAAAGACTGAAATTTTGTCAAATACGCGGAATAGTATGATAAGCTAATGATGGTGTTTAGAGGCGCCATTATGAAAGCGTTGTCTATTAAAATAGAAAGGTTTTTGCCCGGATTGTATACATAGTGGGGTAATGTGTTTACTCAGAAACGGTTATTTAAACCTTAAATATATTATGTAAAAAAATGCTCAACCGTTGAAGGTTTTGGGTTAATTGGTTTTTAACATTACAAATAACCTACTTACTGTCGTCTCTTATAGGCAATTGACTGCAGTCTACGTACACATTGAACTTTAAGTTCAAATTTTATTGAATAAAATATTATTTACTAAGTAATTAAACAAGTTAATTAAAAAAAAACTTAAAAATTAAAATCAATCACGCTAAGAAAGGTTATTGTTAAAATATACAAAAATTAATGGTGGCTTGTTACCAAATGATGAACGAGCGCGATTTTTCCATTATGAGAAAGCAAATGGCAATTCGCGAGATAAGGAAATAGCTTAGAGCCATAAAATAGATAAATATTCTAATCTATGCTAATGTCTGAATAATCGATCTTTGCTAAATTCGTTATTCTTTATCTGTAACGATAATAATTATTTGGTTATTTATAGTTATTTATTCGTGGGTTATAAAACTAAATTTACAATGAAGGTGTTAATTATCTAGTTAGTCTCGCCGTGACCACGGCTGCTGCAAAGCATCCGAAACGTCGGGCCGAAGTTAAAAATAATTTCCAAATAAGTTTAACTAATATATCGCGTTTTAAACCGTTAAAGTGTTTTATTTAAAGGTGTTAATTATATTATTTATAGTACAAGTGTGAATAATTTTGGTTATAGAAATTATTGACGACTTTGAAGTTACTACTATACTGAAAATAAAAAAAAATAGATAAACTTAAAATAACTAAACCTTTTTATATTCGTTTCATTTAATTTTATATACGTTTAATTTAACACTACGTAGTTAAAACAGAATAAATATAACGTGTAAAAGGGATAATTTCTTAAAATATACTAAGCGTAGATATAATTTTGAGAATTGCAAGGATTCCAATGTCAATAAAAAACAATGCAACGTAAAGTGGGGAACACACCGGGCGATCGACATCGGCGCTATCGGCATCTCAGTTTGTTCTCACATCATTACCCGCGCCGACGGCTACAAATTTACATCCAGCACAATGGCTATCCGACATCGAGGAATCATTAAGGTGATCCCGATAGCGCCATGCACCCGCCGCTACAACGACCTATCCCGTCCCGCAACGAAACCAAACACAACCCTAACAACGGCCCATTGGGCCTATAATCGCTTGTTCATCCTCTGGCGGTTAGTAAGATGAATTTTGACACCGATGACAGAAAGTCATAAATGCTGTATCGGTACAAGGGATTCTGTGTTCAGTCTCAGCGCAGTTGGGGTGAAGTTATCTCGATCGCGCCGCGAGGATCAGCGCGGGCTATCGCGTTTACAATGGACGTTTAATAGGCGATCGTGGAAACTACGCAAAAAGCTTGTTTTTGTTGTTATTAGGATAATGTGCAATTTCAAAAAGGATTCAAAACGTTAAGGGTCGCAACGGTTTGTGTAATAAGACTTATTACTACACCAACATAACTGGGATAGACAAGTTTTACAAACAGACGTAAATGGCTGGACTGTACGTATACAGAATAGCGGAAGAAAGAACACCAAGGTCCCTTGTGAACTCGCAATCTGGAGTCAAACGAAAGCCCAAGAAACCGAGATTCCGCTGGTGGGATGGATTTTGTCTGACCTGGAAATCTTGGGCATCCAAAACTAGAAAAAAATTAAGCACTGGATAGGTAGAGATGGCGAAAGCCACTAGAGGAGGCTACGGACCACAAGGGGGTGTATAGCCATTGGTTATGATAATTATTTTTTACAAAACATAACAAGGGTTTAAAAGTCAATTTGGTTTATTTGAGTAAAGTTTTTGTAAACAATATCTTTAGAAGGAATTAATCGTCCTATTGGACAAAGCTGCAGCATCGCCAATCCGTTGTGCGTAGCTAAACAAATCGTTCCTTATGCTAATTCAATAGCATGATCATAAAACTATTAAAAATACCATTTTTGGATGGATTTTGCATACAATACCCGCGGTTCGTTAGAGGGGCGGCGGGTTTGACGCGGCGGGACGTATCGTTCGATCGGAGCCTAATTTGCTTCGTGCGTTATTCATCCGACTCGTTATCCTGTCTATCTTGAATATTAGCCGATTTAAGAATGTAGATCTGCTGTATTTTGCGATGTAGAGACAGTGTATACCACTATAATTTCTGATAAAAATATCAGATGCGATGAAAAAAGGAATTGGAATGGGTATTAGTACCCAATTACCTTTTTCTATCAATGTCATTATATTTTCCTATTTTAATATTTAACTTTATAATAAATACTAATAACCAAAGTAATTTTTCTTTTTTGCACTATTTAAACTTGTAATTATCTTACTAGTGATGTTAACAAACAAAAGAGTATTTAAAACAATCGTTATTAAACCGAATAAGATTATCTTCAAATCGCGAATCCGGTATTGATATCAAAACCGGGCACAGACAATAACAAGATGACGAAAACGGTGAAAACAATTGGCCCTATTAAATACAGATAAGTGAGAACACGGCAGCCGAACAAAAATACCACAGATAACAAAGATCGAATCTGTAAACAATGGTTTCGGTATCCACGCTCTCATTAGCTAGCCTCGTAATATTGCTCGGTGCAAATTATAGCAAACATTTGTGTGTTTACTTTTGTTTTTATGTTACGTGTTTATAAATAGAGGACCTTTGATTAAAGTCTGTGTTATTTACACAATTTCGAAACCTTTTTAAGAAGATGCTGATTTGACTTATTCAGATTACATCATTGTTTAGGGAGATTTGAATTTGCGCGGGAAATATCATAATGAGTACTGGCTTGTGATATCAATGATTATTAGTGTTTAAAAAATATATATAATCGAAAATATATTTTACTAATTTATCAAGGTTTTTATTTTTGATAACAATAAACATTTATAATTAAACAAAGATTTTATGATTTTTGATTGACATGTTACTATAGGTTTTAAGTTGGTCTTTGCTGCACATCCCCACACTGGAATAAGATAGTCTAAATGCGGTTTGACTAGAGTATTATATATAATATATTTAGCCTTATGGGGAATACATTTGGATATTTTTTTCACTAAACCAATCAGCGGGTATATCTTTGATCGAATATGGTCAATGTGAGCTTTCCACGTAAGTCTATTATCTAAAATAAGTCCAAGGTATCTCTCCTGATTAGATCTCTTAATAGTTAACTTGTCAATCTTAGGTGGTTCAAAACATGGTATTTTTTTATTTTTTGCAGAAAAAATCATGTAGGACGTTTTTTCAATATTTACAGTTAGAAGATTAGATTTTAGCCAGCGTGATAATATGTTTAGATCATTTTGAGTTTCATTTATAATTCTATCTATACTATGACCAAAGTAAAACAGACAGGTGTCATCGGCATATAAAGAAATATTACCTTTGAGGCCTATTTTACTGATATCATTGATATAGACCAAAAATAACAAGGGTCCTAAGATGGATCCTTGGGGAATACCACACATGATTTTAGTCAGGCTACTTTCGTGTTTGTTAATTTTTACTAGTTGCTGCCTGTTACTTAAATATGATTCAAATATCTTATGAGCCGTACCTCCTAATATATTACTTAACTTTTCTAAAAGGACCGAATGGCTGATTGTATCGAAAGCCTCTTTCAAATCTATAAATATACCGAGAGCTATCTGCTTATTGTCAATGCTTTCACTTATTTTCGTTACAAGATCAATTGTTGCATTAAGTGTACTAGATCTTGGGCGAAATCCATATTGACCGTCGTATAAGAACTGTCTATCATTTAAATAGCCAAGTAGTCGGGTGTGGAGTATCCGTTCATAAATTTTAGATATTACAGGCAACACTGAAATCGGTCGGTAGTTACTAGGGTCACTTCTAACACCATTTTTATAGATTGGGGAGACCTTAGCTATTTTGAGTTTATCTGGAAAAATACCCTGCGCTAAACTTTTGTTTATACAGAGTGTTAAAGTAGGTACTATAATGTTCTTGCAACATTTAATTGTTTTTGTAGTAATGCCATCATATGCGGAGCTACTATTGCTATCAAGATCATCAATTATATTAGATATTTCTGATTGAGAACATGGTTGAAAATATTCAAGTTTATTAGATGTTGCATTAGACAAAGTGTAGTCATAAGTAGAATGTTGAGAGTTACCCCTAATACGACTTGCCAACAATGATCCTATTGATGAAAAATAACTAATAAACGCTTCACAGATACCAATGCCATCGGTTATATTATTATTATTGATAGAAAGTTTTACGGGACCGAATTCTGTTCTAATTTTATTATGTACCAAATCATTGATTAATTGCCACATCTTTTTATCTTTAATTATAAAACACTAACTTCTACTAAAAAGGTTTATGAAAATACAAAATTATTTAACATTTCTCAACTATTTACCTATCATACATGCATTTACATTCATAAAATTATCACACATAGCACACACAGTCAAACAACTTTTACGAAGAAAAATCACAGATACCAAACCAGAAATAAACATAACTTGTCACTACCCCAACCCCGAACTAATTACGGTAAAAATAGTTTAAGATTTACGGGTGCTGATCTGTACAATAAGTTACCTGAAAGTTTAAAAAACGCCCAGTCTATAAATATCTTCAAGAAATCATTAAAGTTCCATATTTTAGAATAAGTATAAGTTAATAATAAGCATGTTTTTATTATATATCACTGTTTCGTTTAAAAGTCCGATGCATGTAAACACATTTAAGTTTAAGCATTAATGTTTTCTCATTAAGTGAATATGTATATTCTTTGAGAAAATAAATTCTTTAAACCTAAACATTTATGCGTATGTTTTCTAAATATTAAACAAAATAATTGTGTTCAAAGATAAATGTAAAAAAGAGTGACATTATACCTGTATACATTATTTAGCATTATTTTCAAAGGTAATGCAGAATCGAATATAAAATGGTAAATAACGAATAATTATGAATTATGATATAGTGATGGCTTGATGACCCTGGGAAACTAGTTTGAACATACTAATGGCAATGATTTGTCAATGTTATTATATCTACTCGAATTACATTACTTTAATTATAAAAAAAACTTTGCATCTTTAAAAAGTACAACCGTACGAAGTTTTATAAGAAAACATATTTTGTTATGGTGTATCAGGGAAATTTCAGATCAATACTTTGCATTCATATTATTTACATATATTAATAAGTAATAACATCTATCGAGTTAAAACTTAAATCTACTACATACTAATCGCATTACATCTGTTTTAATGTAAAGGGAAAATACTTTGTACGTCAACATAATGTCTGTAATCTGTAATTTATAGCCAATCGCGGATATCCTTAATATGAAAAGTTTTGATATTTGCAAAAAGTGACACATGACCTTCGCTCGAGCGGCGAGAGATGGCGCGATTAGCCGACTATAAAATAAAAGGCGGGTGACCATGTGCAGTGTGTCCACTTTTTTGATTCGCGATTGTATTGTTATGAAGAGATTTCTATCGGACGCCGCGAAGACGTGTTTTATGTGTCACTGTTGTGAACCGCACCTGCAAAGGGTTTTTTAAATAATCCATATAAATTATAAATACGTGTCTTTTTGTCAATTTTTAATCCTGAAGTTATTTATAACGCATAAGAATTGGCCAGCATAGCCAAGTTCAACCGGCAAGTAGAAATTTCTAAACGAAGACGGTTACAACTTATTCCCGTGGAATAAGTTGTAACCGATCAATTAAAAATAATAAATGTTTAACAGCACAGTACTTACTACTTTTTGTAGTTACTTTTTAATTTGGGTTTTGAAATATTAAGTGCTGAAATGTTCGTAATATTATGGTGAGTTATTGGATAGTTGTAGACTTGTGGCGAATTTAAAACACATTTGAAGTCGTTAAGGATGTGAGTCGGACGTATGGACAGCTTACCATGAAATATTTCAGCCACACTTACCTGAAAATAAAAATGCATTTTAACATTAGAAATTTCCAAAGGTATAAGGTAGGTTCGACGGTGCAATGAATTTTAACATTCTTCGTAAATATTGTCACTAGTCCAAAAGTGGACTTGTAATATTTTTAATTAAGTCAGAGTCAAGAGTGCTTTGAATTGGATTGGAGAAATGTGTCTTAAATAAAGACAGAGATTACGAAATTATTATTATAATATATGAAAAAACAAAACAAGTAAAATCATTCCACAGCAAAGTAACTTGCATCTAAAATTACACTTAATCCAATACAAATTTGATTCGGTAGGGTTGTAAATATGATAGTTTAAATATGACCTCTTTTAGGTTTTAACCTAATTCAGAGGCATCATGTATCAAGATCGTTATCTCCACTACACACGCACTATTCGCCATAAAAATGCGCTTTGTCAACGCTCTAACATGAATTATTTTTGTACGTACTAGCCAAAGCTAAATATTAGTATGTACTTGGGCATATAAACAGTATATAATATAAAATAATTTATCTACGCTCCCATGATCCACAAAGTAAAATGTATACAATATAAAAATTGTACCATAATTTAAATGTTAACTGTGAACATTAATTTATAAACTGATTTTGCGCATTGGTGCACTATTAGTACAATAGATCGAAAATGCGTAAGACGGTGAGTAGATAACATAACTTTCATGTTAGTTAATTTCGTGTTTAATTAATAATATAAGTGCATTAATATTTTAGTTTTCGCGTCTGCTGGTAGTACTAGAGTGCAACACGTAACATTTTCTAACATGAAAGATACGATTTAAGGGTACAGACCACCAATGCTCACTGAGTGTAGGCTTCAACCATTAAATTGTGATGGTAAACGAGACCAACTCCTCGTGATCGACAGTCGAGCTTACTAACCGACTAACAAAATATGATATCATATAAATATAATTTGATAGAATTATTAAATTTTAAGTCCGTCCCTGTGTCACACGTCACTGGCGTGGCATAGACAATAACGTTGTCACTCTGTGGCACGCATCACACGCGATGCGTAGCGCGTAGCGTGACGCTACGATGCTACGAAGATAATCTATTAGTTACTGTTGAAAAATTATTATCTATTTACTCTGTATGTTTACCATACTGATACTCTATATAGTGAATTATCGTGCGTCTTAGTTATTAACGATAGTATTGTGTATTACGCGAAATTTACTGATTTCAAATCGTTTTGTTGTAAGTTTCAAAAAGAACTTATAGTTTCTCAAGAATCCGTGCACATTATAGTGTTTATAAAATGGACATATATATGTCTGCCCGATGTCAACATTAGGTACTTTTTGAATTAAAAAAGTAATATGTTAAAAGGTAATATTTGTTTGGAATTCGACAATAACTGTTTATTTTAACTACACCCAAAGAGATGATTATCGAAACAGAAAAAGGTTTTCTATTAGGTATTCAAAATTCAAGACCTCTCATAGTGCAGTGTGGGCGCTATTGATATCCATCTAGGCATTGTCAACTTGTCTACGTAGGGTGACCACCGTATAAAAGTTTTGTTGCTTAAAACCACTTAGAATAATTGATTACTAATTATAAAAACCACTGAATATGGTGAATACCATTATTAAACAGGAACATTTTTTTTATTTTACTCAATCTTAAAGTAATCGAGAATAACACTCATTGTAGTGGAATCAAACACAATTTTTATATTGATAAAATATAAGAAACATTTTTTCTTATTTGTAAATTAATACTCGTTAACAGGGCATATACTGTCTCAAACGTAGTTTATAGGCCGACCAATATTTAATAAAACATATTTTTTAAGGAAGAAGACATGACTGTCCTCCTGGACATGTTCGTGCTCGTTCTGAACCACAGCGTGATGATGGAAGGTGAAAATATTCCAGCCAAATAATATCACAATAAGATGCGCTGTCGACCTTTGGATATTCGAAACATTTTTGCTTTGGATATTCGAAACATCGCGCTATAACTAATTTAACGCAAACCGCCACACTGCGTTTGGTGAATAAAAACAGTAATGATGGATCCAGTATGTTCAATGTCGCGACATGTCACCACAATTTGTTGTCCCCTCGATGGTAATAAATTATCCGAATCTATCAGAGAGCGTGGTCACCGCGGGTCTTAGGTCTCGACTGCAGTTAATAGATTCCAGTATCTGTCTGTGCTCGGTGTTGTTCAAGACGATTTATTGCCAGCGAATTGATTATTACATTCATGATCGAGCCATCTTTGGTTTTTGATTTAACAATATTTCTGACACAGCTGGGAAATTATGTTCTTCGTATTTCGACAACGAAATAAATAATACTGGCTGTAGTTTACGCGAGTAGTACACATTTCAATAAAACCATTATAACCGTTTAACGCGATATATAGTAGTTAAACTTATTAGATTTGTTTAAAACTACGGCCCCTATGTTTCGGATGCTTTGCAGCAGCCGTGGTCACGGGAACTAATATATATCGCGTTTTAAACCGTTAAAGTGTTTTATTTAAACACGAAATAGTCGTTAATATTTGTTTTGCAGGGGAATATTTTCTGCATACACTTTATAGAGATATAATTTATAAAATAAAAAAAGTGTTTTATTTTTATACGAAATTTATTTAAAATAGAAACATAAGTTAAATTTATGTTACATAGGTCCATAATACAAATCTGTGGACGGTTCGTGACCCGCATCGTATTTCAATATTCCTACCACATATTTATCTCTCAGTTTTTTCAGACGAAGACCAACATAATGAAATTGATCTTATTCCAAAATCCAACTTAATCATTTTAAGTTATAGAATGCAACCTTTTGGCTACGCACAACGAACCCGTAAGTTTTTTCACGTCGAAAGAATTAGTGCAATCTTTATTAAAAAACGAATATACAAGAAAAACTAGCAAACGGGATGAAGTCACTAGTATTAGAAGTTAACCAAAATATTATCTTTCAGAGGATATTAAACTCGCCTTATCTTTTCCGATCAGATTTCGATCAAAATATGATCAATACAGCGTTGGTACCGCGTTTAGTCAAATTGTCGATACCCGCTGCGTTGCGTGATCTTACATATTTCGAGTATCAGGTTACTTCACGTATGAGTGGAAATTTTTGTACAGATAAAAACATATTCAAACCGTTTAAAGATCATTTACGACGGAAGTTTATTTAATAACATTACAAAATTGCATTTAAATACTTTTTAACGGTTTAGAATACAAAGCTAACGACGATGGAATATTAAAAAAATACTTCTTAAGAATATTTAAAGGAATACTGTTATAAAACAAACAAATAGAAAAAATATACTCTCTGAGGTTTACGCGAGTAGTAGACATTTAAATAACATACTAACGGTTTAAAACGCGATATATTTGTTAAACTTTTTTGAAAATTATTTTTAACTTCGGCCCGATGTTTTTGATGCTTTGCAACAGCCGTGGTCACGAGGAGACTGTTATAAATAATTTCAACTAATATATATCGCGTTTTAAGCCGTTAAAGTGTTTAATTAAAAAATATATATATATTTTTTTCTGTAGTGCTTGATAATCTATGAATTCAATCGTGTAAGGGTTGAATAGCACTTCACAATTAACTACTTTTAAACATTCTGAAAAATGCCGCGTTTTACTGCGTAAATCTAACTAACATTACTCATTAAAGGAAGCTAAAAAGACCCTAAGTTTAATATTTCTTTGACAAATAACAGTTCCGTATCGATATCCAGAAGACACTGGTACTCGTAATGCAAATGTGATGTTCAATGCGTGGGCGCATCTAGAATATCTTTAGCGAGAATATCTGGGACTTGTGGGTGGCTTTGTAATACTTTGACTGATCCGATGATAGACAACGTAGGTATAGGGAATAAGATAATTTTCAATATACACAACAGCGCGCCGCAGTGTCACGCTCCGATGTCTAATAAAAAAAAACATTTCCAAAACGCGGAATCTATTGCTTATTAAACTACGTACGTTTGCTTAGTCGTATTATATAAACCCTGTGCTCACGAAGTCGTTGTTTTTAGATCATTTAAAGAGGAATTATTCTTTCATACATATTTTTTGGGTACTACGAACCGTTTTCTTAGGGCACGCAACGAAAATCCTTAAAGATAAATAATTTTTCCAGTTTTTTACACTTATTCCACATTCCCCATTGTTTCTTCGCTCCTATTGTCGTGTGTGATGTTTAAAAGCTCTCTTGATTAATGATCTAACTAACACATAAAATACATTTTCAATTCGGAAAAAGTACTTCTTGAGATTATTGCGTTTAAACAAACTCCTCAGCTTTATAATATTAGTATAGATTTAAAACATTCGCCAATCTCAAATTCCATAGTTAATTTAATAAACCTAGTGTATGTTTGTAGCCATTATAGTCATGTAGAATACAAATATAGTTCGTAAGATAGAGTCATGCAATAATACATCAAAGCTATGATAACCGAGACGTAAATATATTGAAGAGCAGATAAACAGACAGACGGACACGTTATCGTTAATGCGCGTCTAATCGATTTGTTATCGCTGCTAAATATAAAACTGAATGCATCTTATCGCGAGTTTTGAAAGTGCGTGTTTCCATTGTATAGATCTTTATGTATCGTTAAGAACTAGATATGACTAGAGATTATTATAAAAGATGAACATTTATAATAATGACAATTAAAATGCAATAATTAATGACGATGTCTAATTAGTTACGAATTAATATTACAGTTTACGAGAGAAATATACAATAAAACAAAATATAATAACATTTTATTTGACGGCGTTTAACCGAGATATATTTGTTTAGATAAAATAGAAAATTCTATATACTTACTCTTAATAAAAACTCTCTATTATAACTTCCAAAAATGCCTGAAAATGTGAGTTTTGCAAAATGGCTGCAAAAGCATTTATAACATTTTTATTCCTCTTACCAAAATAGGAGACAAGTTGTTAAGTAAAACTTTCAAAGTTACTTTATTTCAAAGATCTCCAAAAGTTTAATTAGCGCATGTATTTATCCTTGCATGCGACCTATTCTCACATAAATCCATATAACTTTCCTAATAGAACAAATTAATCATCCAAACAAGGCGTACAAATAGATTAACTTTACATTTAATAAGGACAACTACAGCTTTATCTATCAACGAAGATATCGTCCAATATGGGAGCAAGTAATAAATATCGTACATACAGTGTTATCACTTACTCTTCTATTTAAGTAAATTCAATTCGACGACATTTCACGATTTTACCATGAATTGGAAGAGTGGAAGTTTCGTTCTCACGCGCGACGCCAATTTCGTACAGTTGGCTTAACTGTAGATTTGGTTGATAGCGTGTATTTTACCGTACTTAAATAATATTCTGAGCTTGTAAAACGTAAATATCTAATATGAATCTAATTCAAAACTATAAAAATTAACCTAGCGACAAAAAGTTGTTTACACTGTTTACTTGACTATGTTTAATTTAATAAAAACAATTGCATAGTTATGAGTAAAGTGGTTGCTTCTTTTTCCATCAATAAAAACATTTAAATAACGTCATCACAAAACCGTGCCGTACGACAACGGGCCCGCGCCCCGACCGGACTCGAAGGAACAAATCTGACGTTTTCTCGAAATCTTTCATATCTCCGCGAGATATTTATTAGCTAATTACAAAATCGTATTGTTGCCATTTATTATTTATATACGAGTCAGATATCGGGTTTTATTGGGCCCGATAAAACCCGATAGCTTTTTTAATGCTAATGCTCATTTTATTTGCGGATTGATCTTAAGTAATGTGTGTTCCCTGTTCTAGCCTTAATGAGACTTT
Source organism: Leptosia nina (assembly GCA_963661955.1). Classification (NCBI taxonomy): domain Eukaryota; kingdom Metazoa; phylum Arthropoda; class Insecta; order Lepidoptera; family Pieridae; genus Leptosia; species Leptosia nina. Next base: position 689,253 of record CAVLEF010000040.1, read on the forward strand.
AATAACGGAGTCGTTAAATAAATTAGTTTGATGGTTTTTTAGATAGGTTTATTTGGCTGTTAATAATGAGATGGATTTAAGTTATTGCTGCGAGCTGTTGGTTGGGAATAAAATTATGTAGTTAACGCGAGTAGTACACATAAATAAAACACTTTCAAAATGCGACGTAAGAAACGTTTTTATTGAATATAATTGAAAGTCATATGCCGTACCTACTATACACATAGTCAAGGACATCTCTAACCAACGACGTGTGCAATGTGTGAAAAAAAATGTTTAAACGACGACAATTTAGTCGTTTAAAAGATTTCCAAGCACTCTATGAGCGCCGTCTACCACAAGAACATTAGAGGTTTACTGAAAATCAGTGTTGTAGCATAACTGTGCTGCAACTTAAGCTGACAAAACTTTGGGTATGGATTTTCTTAATTTTTTTTACAATTTTACATTAATTATTTTATTGTTACGTTTACTTTTATCCCGCACTGTACTAAATGAATGCTAAATAAAGAGATTTATTATTATCTAGACTAATATTATAAAGCTAAGCTTTGTTTGTTTGTTTGTTTAAACGCGCTACTCTTGTAAACTATTTATCGAAAAATGTTTATATCCAATTTTTAAAAGGCTCAAAACCCAGAGAAACAATTTTAAAAGCACTGGGTATATTTCTCGTAACATCGAAGTAAGTCTCGCTGCTAAATAAAACGGGACGGAGTGTGGCTCGCGATAAGGCGCTATGATGGATGCACACGCCTGATAACACTCTCACGGCAAAAGGTACCTTCGCGATAGCTCTAATTGAAAACTAAATTCTATTGGGAATTGTCTCCTGGGTATACTTGTAATTGGTAAAGGGTTTCCCGAACTTTTTTAAAATAGAGCGGGAAAGACCAGTAGTTGATAGAAGTTAAAATAAAAAATGGTGGAGGCTTATATGGAGGCCATTGGACATCGAACGGCTGAATCTAAAAAAAATATATTCCAGTCATATAACATATAAACAAGTTTCGTTGTCGACCTAATTTGTCTTCAGAGTACAAATTCTCGAACTGAAAACGAAACGCGACTACACTTTATGGCTTTTCCAGATCGAGTTCTTTCCAAACTCTGACATGTTTCAGAAGACCCGAGAGCAGGTCCTGTTGGGAACCGAACCCATGACTCGTTGATTATGATGCTACCATTGGACTAACGAGACAAATACATGTTTCAAGAGATACTAAATGTAAAAATACATTTCATTTAATAGTTACACGCTAAGCTGTTGTAAACATAACGATTAAGTATCTTTACAAGTGAGTGACGTCATAAAACGTGTTCCTATAGCTTTTTAGCATAGCTTAGATGTGATAAGCTCACGATGCAATTTGAATCATACTCCAATTTTATTCATTTACAGAATATAGAATTAACAGTTGCGCATATCGATAAACCCTTTGCATTTCTAACTAAACAAGAACAGTTGAAACAGTTTTTACCAATGTTTCAACCCGTTTTAAACCGTCAAATAGTTTTATTTTTCTGTGTACTAGTCGCGTAAACTATAGACAGTATTTAAAATGTACCTTTTTAATAAATGCCTAGTATTACATATAACTAGTTTGTTATCTTATAGACGACACATTCTTATAGGCTTGCTGGTAATTGCAGTTTAAACATAAGTTCTCCAATTCGAATCCTGGATAGGATTAATTGTTACGTAAGCCGTCGGTCCCGGTTATCACCACTTATTTGGTGGCCGTTGCTATAGCTAACCTGGACTCTATGGTATGGTATGGTACCATACGGCTATGGTGTGTAAAACCTTTTAAATCTTCTCCTAAGAGATTATTCAATTCATAGAGTACATTAATAGTTTGCAACAAGTAAATGTACATTTTGCTACCACGTTTTAAACCGTTGAAAGTGCTTTATTAAATGTGCACTACTCACATTGACAATTTAAATTTTTGTTTTACTAAACAAGAGTCAGATCGTAAAAGATAAGTAATATCCCAACTGTGCATTTATAAACTGTAGCAGCCCATCCCTATCTCCGAAAGCACTCGCGCTTATCAGGCCGTTATCAATATTAGGGCGGCCACATGCGACGCGACTATCGCGCGCTCGGACATCGCGTCGTGCCGGCTTTTTATGTTAACAAATTGAAATCTCTCGCTTCGATGTATAACTCGATTTGAATATGTTAATTTCGTGAACACTCTCCTGTTTGTATCGTTAAATTACAATATACTGAGGGATACACGTTGACAGCCTTCTTAGCTCAATGGTTTAACCATGGCGTTAACGAGAGGTGCTGGGGTTGGAATCCTGTGGAAACGACTGATTGTTTCGGACTATGATTAAACCTATTTGTAAAATGATTTAATCAAATTGACACAAAAATGTGTTTGCCCTATGTGTGGGGGAAACTGAAATTCGCTTAAGGGATACCGTAAGAGCCGTGTTTTGGTGAAGTGTGGTGCACCGATCGCTTCATTTCCAGTAAACAACGGGATGCAAAATACGTATTAATACGAGTCTGTAATAATTATTTATATACATACATACATTTGTTTCAGAGTATTTCAATCCTTTTACTTTTTTATGAAACACAATTGCAAAGTGGGTAAATTAACTGAAAATATAATGCAACGTAATTGTTACAAGTCGTAATGAAAATAAGTATTTAAATTTTATTTATTTTAAAATCTTATAATTATGTAGTATTGTTGTATTACTGCCGAATTGGATTTTTATCTGTAATGGTAGCATATATTTTATATATTAACAAAATAAAGGCACAAAAGTCTGTTTTACTATTGTTTACCTGTGCATAAAATGTATAAGTAAACTACAAGGTCGCTTTTTAAAATATCGTGTTTGAAAACAATTCTTATTAAGCTATAATTGTCTAAACTCTGTGAATGTTTTAAAAGAAATAACACAGCCAGTTCAATTACCACTTGATACTGCCCATGTGTCGTCTAATATAAATTAAACGACAACTATTTGAATCATACAACAATTTCATACACACGACCCCGCTGTATCTTTAAGGCACTCAGACTTATCTGTGCTGACTTTATCTTAGTTCTAAGGGTGGTTACACACTAGACGTGACTAGACACAAGCCTTACACGAGACTAATGACTACCAAACGATAGCTAAAACCGAATATTCTAATATATTTATGTAGTTAATTTCGTTTCGTTTTGTTATTGTTTCGAAAAAAAAAATCCTTTGTAGCAAAACAATTTGAACTTCGGCGTCCAATATTTGATAATACAAAGCCACAAATTGAGGTATTTTTTTGTTATTTAGTATATATTTAGTATATATTCGTTTGTTTATGTTATGGTTAGTGTTTCGTTGGCATACATTTTTAATCGATAATAAATAATAACATATCAAAACTTAAAAATTCGAAGATCTATACGTCAAACTCTCAGCAATTAATTTTTTAAGAGGTTTATTGCGATTTAAAATAACAAGAGTCAAATGTACTACATTTTAGAGTTAAAAGTTAAGCTTATAACTTTTATCTGTACTAAGAATTGACATCTTACCTGTAACTAAGTCTGTTGGTTAGAGCTCTTGAATGCAAATCATGAGTTTCATTAAGAAACATGTTGAATTCGTACGTTCGATCCAGGACTTGTTGATTATTAGCCATTATTAGTCAAAGGATGTCACGAGCAAAAAAGTTGGAGCAACTGCGTTGCGTCGTCTGTGACCGACCTTATTTTATAATGGCAAAGTGATTCATTTGTCTCACAGCTATCCGAATGTTTTAAGCTTATCCGGCGATAGCGCGATGCAGGCAGGAATGAATGTCCCACTGTAGCCCCTCCGATAAGGGACCATTAGGTGCTATACGAGACTTGATAATTAATACGAAAAATAACGTTAAGCGCCTGAAGCGATACGCCGTCATTTTGCGTGTAAACCTTTTATCGATGTCTTCCAGCACTTGCTAGAAAGGAGATAGTCTAGAAAACAAACCTGAGTTCATCACTTAGGCATTTAGTAAAATAAAACGCGAAACGCGGTTTAAAACGCGAAATATATTAGTTAATTAATTATGTTTCGCTGTGGTCTCCCCATGACGTCGAGCCGTAGTATAAATAAAAGTAAGTAATCGAATAAATTTTCGTACGTCCCAAAACCGTCGAAAATGTTTTATTTCACTAGTGCATTATAGTAATTCCATTGTACAGATATAATATGTTGTGTATTCATAGAAAGACAGGCGAAGTGCGGCCGTTATCTCACGTCCGACGCCAACATTTGTAAGACATTCTCGCGACATTACGAACCAACTAACATAACATAACACTTTAATTAGATGCATCTTAAGCGTATTAGTTGCAATGTTTTGGGATGGGCACGAGTGATAAGCGCGAGCGATTTTGATAAGAATTTTTTCTTATTCGTTTGACCATTAATAACATGCTTAAATGCGTAATACGAGTATGTTGCTATTAATTTAAACTTAACTTATTGTAAATTTAAGGGATAACGATGTTTGAGCGATTACGAGTTCGAAGAAAGCTCTACCAACTATTTTAAAACTTTGAAAATGAGCTATCATGTAAATTAAGATGTTAATTTTTTGTTTAGGTGGCGTTAAAACAATTCTTCTTAAAGATAAGGATTCATTTGGATTATATATTTTTTTATTAGTGATTTTTTAAGTTCTACGATTTTAAATACTGTCTATAGTTTACGCGAGTAGTACACATTTAAATAAAACACTGTGATGGTTTAAAACGCGATATATTAGTTAAACTCATTTGAAAATGATATTTCAAATAAGTATAACTAATATATCGTGTTTAAAAACCGTTAAAGTTTTTTATTTAAATTCTACGATTTTTATACAGCGATGTGTTTCGATACTATCTAGTCGTGTTGACACTAAAACTTTGAAGAAAAGCTAAATTATTATACCATTTAATTTTCAACCCGCTCTGCTCTTATGACGTACGCTAACACCAGTCGAAATAAGTTTTGGTCTCCTGTATTGGATCTCAAAGTTTCCTATCATGTATGTATCTAACTATTCCTGAACTGGTTGTTGCCAACCATTGACATAATATTAAAGTTTAGACCTAAGTACTAAGTACGAAACAGCGAAATTACAATATTAGGAATACTTATATAGTTTAGTTTGGTGAGCACGAATCGTAACTTTGTGTATGTCGGCGGTATAAATATGCAATATGTATCGCTTCCACGGGCGCAGTTCTATAACTTGTCTAATTTAGGACTAATGATAACTTTTACGAATCACTTAGAAACCATTTGGTTGTTAATAAATTTTTGTGTAACTTAAAATCAACAATTTATTTAAAAGTACCAGTAGTTTGTCATTAAAAGTCTGTGTGCCTAAAAATGGACTTTATTTTGTTTGTTTGTTATTTTTGTTGTGTAAATGAGCCAGAATTCTTTGCTATTAGTTTTTAATGTCTGTTACGCGAGCAGTGGACATTTAAATAAAACACTTTTAAAGGTTTAAAACGTAAAATTCATGTTAAGTACAAACAGACGTTTCAGAGCTTTACAACAGCCGTTGTCGTAGAAGGGTTGCGACTGCTGTGTAATGTATATTTCACGCTTTGTACGGTAAAAAGTGTTCTATTTCATTGTCCGTATCTTCCAATATATCTAAGCTTCTATGCCGTAGAAGTCCTGAATTTCGAGCTCCATAATTTTAAACAGTGGTAACACCGCTCCCAACTTCGGTAGATAAAAGTCCATTTTTAGTGTATTTATTTTAAACAATCGCTAGGAAGCCGGTGCAAGTCGAAGTTGGTATCTCCGCAGAATATATCACGCGTATCTTTGACTTCACTGAAACTTTCTGATACGGCTATCGCCACTGTTTTCAACTATAAACTGAACATTTTTCTATGATAAAAGTATACGGAACTATGAGTTACGCTATCGGTATTTTTTAATAAATCCTTTATTAAACAGTAGGTACGTAGCGTATAAACATTCATCGCACGACTATAGTTTTCATATAGGTATTTCTAATTAACACACAATTCTTAATTTTCAGTGTTGTAGAATTGTGGAAAATTTGTTTAAAAAATTTTAAGTATTGTAAGTTATTCGGCAATTTCACATAACATTTTTTATTATTTCATTTCTAAGTATGCTTGCACGGCTATAAAAAGCCAAAATACGATTTCTCAGCACGCATTAAACGCGGTTAAAAATAATTTTTCAGTGCGTGAAACCCCTTTTAAAAACCGGTTTTATTTTAATTAACCGATTCGCTTATCCGGATTATCAGGAAACATATCGGAGAATAAATAACAACGGATGCATTAAGGCGGCACGTTAGCCCAGGTAGCCTTCCGCCCGCCCTCTATCGCAGATAGCGGCCGTAACAGCAGTTAGCGGTCGTAACGACGCCGTTAGTAGCGGCCGCTTCCCAGGCTTTTGTATCGCAGTTCCAAAGATCGGCCGATCGTAAATTTGTTATATTGAGAAGGTTTCGAGTCATTCTGTTGGGATAAGCATCGGGAGCTTTGGAAAAACCTTTACGACCCGTTCGAAATGTGTTTACAAGGGGCTTGGGTTATAATCTGTATCTAAAAATATAGAGTAACAAAGTTCGCTTGTATTTTAAATTTATGTCGAGACCCATAAGTTAAAAATCGATTATAAATTGAATAATTCCAGATTGAGATACACAAGATTAAATTACGTAGATCCTAGATTTAAGAAAATAAATCATATTTGTGTAATTTAGTTCATCAAGATAATTAAAACATTAAAAAAACATTTTCAATGGAACCATTGGAAATTTAGTTGTTAATTTTGATTAATTAAACACAAACATCGGGTTTAATTCCACCTGTATAGTCTGATAATTGAAATTCTCTAATATAGTCTGTATATGACAGTAGTATGAAAAATAAATATATGATACTGTCATGATAAACAAAGCCATATCCTAATTTTCAATTACATCTATTCACGATACAAAGTAAAGTTCTGCAGTAAAAAGCTTTGCAAAGCCATATTTCAAAAACGCATCCTGGACGTGTCCTGTTATCAGTGATAAAAAGTAGGTGGTATGGCCGCAGGGGGTGGTGACGTGTGGCTCTGGTCGAGTAAACGTCGTTATGTTACTAAATAAATCGTTAGCGCGCGAACCTGCGAGATAGAGCACGTCGCTACAGATATACGGAGGCTAGATGTGGCATCCTGCTATAAATAAACTAAATAATAATTTGCAGTTCTAATATTTTTTAAACGTATCTTGAAAATCTATTTGTGAATGTTTCAAAATTAATAAAAGGGATGTTAACTGTAATAAAAAAAAAGCTTCCACTATGGATTTACAAAAAATCGCAATGTTTCCCTAATTTATATAATTATATTATAATTAATGACTTTTCTGGTGTTTTGTTGTATTGGTGTATGGTGTATTTCTTTCATATGGATGTACTCCGCAGCATTTGATTCGAACCAGTAGTTCCCGACATTAGCGCGTTTAATCAAACAAACAAATTCCTCGTTAAAAATATGTATTAGTATAGATTTCCCACAAAAATTTGAATATTGGATATCAAAATAAAAGGGATCAGCAGATCTACTTAAAAAATCTTCACAAGGTACAGAAATAGGCGCATCTAGTAAATGTATGTCAAGATTCGATGAAACGGCGTCTCAAACAAGCTAATGCGTGGAATTATTAGTATTTCTGTCGTCCAACGAGACGAGTGCGCGCTCCGATATGAGAATATCTTAAAGACAAAGAAACCTTAATCCGTATACGTTCACTAGTTTGTTGGTCTGCTGGCAATAGTACTACAAGCTTAGCCTAAGCCCTAAAACTTTCGTAAATAAAGAAATGTGTTCGTATCGCTAAGATACGGCAAAACGGTATTGATTAAAGATTTTTCATATCATAATCTGTCTTAAAAAAATAACTTGCAATGCTGCGTCCCGAATCGGACCTGAACCCTGCTGAACAGTACAATGCAAGTTGTAGCGTTCAACTTCCGCCTTATATTTATATCAAATAAAAGATATAATGGACATGCACCATAGCTCAGAGATCAAGATATGCGTAAATAAAGAAGTAATAATAAATATTTAAGGTTTAAATAAACCGTGGCGACACATGTACCAAAAATAAGACCTTTGTTCCGCAAAATGTGAATGACAACCCAACGTTTTTATGTTTGCGTGTGGTGCAGGGTGACCGAAGAGGAAAGGTTTTTCTAATGTCAAAGTCAAAACTATTACGCTAGCGCCATCTGTTTCTTCATAGTTGTTATTTTAAGATACATTTTGTAACAATGTGAGATTAAATTATGTTTTATGACTATATTATAAACTTCATTTGTAACCAGCTACATTTTTAGTTTCATTTGGTTTTCTAGTTCTGGTAAAAATTTCATGCGTATAGACTTTAACGCGATTTTCTTTAGCTTTCCAATTAAACTGCATTTTCAACTATAGTCTTCTAGGTGTTTACTATTGCGTATTTTCTTATCGCGCTGTGCAATTGTGACAATGTTCAAGCATCAATGTACTCGTGGGACAAGAATGCGCACGTTTTCTCATAAGATAGGGGTAATAGAGATAGCTGCTTTTGTACAGAAATTGATTGTTCTTCCGCTTTACATATAAAGGAAATGCATTTTTAAACTGTACGTATGTTAGAGTGGTTGTAGTATATCGCAAATAATCAACGGGTCGTGGGTTTGTTCCCTACCGGATCCAATATGTGTCTAATCAATTTATAACGCTTCTGAAACAGGCTGGACTTTGTCAGGAAAATCTGAATGTGAAATGGTTGTTGAATTCCGTCCGGTCGCGAACCACCGACCACAGATTTAAAGCCGTCAAGGTTAATCACGTTTAAGTTGACCTAAACTGAAATAGGCTGACAGCGCATCTAACTTAGAAGTTATTAAGCAAGACTATCGCCGGTGTGTCGTCTGTTATAAAATATATGTATGTTTGTGTTCGCGTTGTTCCCTGTTTTCCAGAAAAATGTTAATGGAAAAGAAACTTTGTTAATCTAAGTGTCACTTACAACAACATGGGAATAATTCATGTTGTTCGATTGTGAGAGACAAGTAAATACAAAATTGAAGATACGAAAGAAAAACAACAGCTTTTTATTTTCAGAACTGAGGTAAAATAGCAATTTACCTAACAACAACCAAGATTTGAGAAATAAAAATCGTTAAAAAAACTTTTAAATTAAATGGTTTTATTTTTTGTGCACTGAAAACTACAAAAAACTAAATTTTGACTTAATCATCGTGTTTTACTAATGTAGGTAGCCCTTTCATCTGATACCCAATACATTGAGGAGGTTAAGTAAAAATATGTAATCCGCCATTTTGTTTCGGCGGCCATCTTGGATTTATAATGTTTTAGATTTTATTATATTGTATTGTCATCTAAATTAAATGTCGAAATTTCAGATCAATCTGACAACGGGAAAGTGCTTTAATTGCAATTTCTAATTTTGACCCAAATAAATAAATTCTGTACGGGTCAAGCTAAATTAAGACCATTTAAAAATAGATCAGCTCTTACAAATCTTGTGACGGTCACATTATTAGAAAAATTGATTCGGGAATCGAAGCTACAACTCACCATTGATTTGATTTAGAAATGCCAATATCCAGAACGAATACTAAAATATAATCTATCATGATTCATGGTGAAAGGCCACACAGCGTACACCTTAGGCGAGTTTGCACGTATTTAGTACCATATAGATTATATCTAGACCCTAGAGTAGGCGTTATACCACCCTTTACCGAATAAATAAACATTTACAACGGAGCAAGTCAATTACGATCTTATTTACAAGATCTTAGAGCCCAAATTCAATCAGACGATAGTGCGATTGAGATTTTTTGAACCAATATCATATTTTATCTCTATCAAAGAACTTTCAACTTTATAATTTGAAGCTAAGGCTTACATTTGCGTGTATGAAGAAGAATTCTGTATAGGAACAGATAACATTGTTTTACAATTGAGATGTAAGCACAGATTCCGTGCTATAATAAGCTTTTCATGACTTAGCTCCATCGAAAGGTTTTGTTTTTGTTCGACGTTTCAGGTAAAATTTAATGAAATTATTGAATTATTTGGTAAAATAATAAATTTTGAATGTTTTTACATATTACACGATTAACCTGCTCCATACATAGGTTTATACATCTATATCGGTGCTATACTCTAAGAAAATGCAGGTGTTTTAGGTACCTAACACTTATGAATTCCAATATAAGTTAAAAACATTGAATAAGTAATGAACAAGAAGACCTGGCAAGAAACTCGCCATATCTCCTTTTATTAGCCAAGCTTAGATTTATAGTCTTTAAATGCTTTACACGTTACATACTTTTATGTAAGCATTGTCTGTAGTCTACGCGAGTAATACACAATTAAATAACTGTTTACTGTTTAAAACACGAAGTATATGAGTTGAACTTATATACAATTTCTTTCAACTGCGTTTCAAATCTTTAAAAGTGTTTTATTATCTTTTTACTTGTTGTTGTGAGCTGATTACTCCAGACTCCAAGCATTGTTACCGTATAACTATTGTGAGACAAGAAGACTATCGCGTAATAAATATACAACTAAAACGAGAACTTATATATTTTAAATACAGTCTATAGTTTACGCAAGTAGTACACATTTAAATAAAACACTTTAACGGTTTAAAACGCGATATATTAGTTAAACTTATTAGAAAATTATTTTTAAATTCGGCCCGACGTTTCGGATGCTTTGCAGCAGCCGTGCTGCAAAGGTAAAGTGTTTTATTTTAATGTATTTTAGTTTATTAAATAAATACTAAGACTATATTCATGAAATTAATTGGAAAGATAATTGCATTGTGTAAAATAAAATATTTAATACCATGACTTCACAAATGCCATGATATGTAGATCGTAAACTTTCTTATCACAGAAATACTGAAATCTCTGAAATTCAACAATCGTCATATCATTATGGAATACGAGCGAATTGAAAACACATTAAATTCAGCGGGGAGCGTTGTAATTTTACGACGTTTTATCATAGCTTCGTAGCTGCAAGCTGATGCAGGGCGTTATCAGCTCGAGCCAGCCGCTTTATCGCCCCGACACTGCGTCTCGGGGTTCGCTCGGCTGCTGCTGTAGCTTGTTTCAGACTACGAAAATACACGGGACGAACCGGGCCGTCGACCATTTTAAAGCCTTCACTTGGGACGTAATTAAAATTTTGATAATCTTCATATTTTAGACAAGAAAAATTTTAAAGGGTAGATGAACTTTTTTTAGATTATGAAGACTTTATTTAACATTATGTGTGTATTGCGTTTTGTTTGACATAATTAATGATTTGAATAATAAAATAACAATTGGCTGGTGTTTATGGTGCTTTTAAAACCGTAAGTAATCTATAAAACAATTGATATTTATTTCAATCTTTAAGGGAATAAAAGTTGAACGATCAACGTATGTCTTACAGTGTTGCAAGTTATAATGGAATCTGAGAGAAGGATAGATCGTTTTTCAGATGACATTAAAATAAATTAAGTTCAGGAGAATTTAAATGCTCTATGAAGAACGGAATTATATCAAATAATGGAATTTTTTAGTGTTGCGATAAAAAAAGTAAAATCCGGTTCCCCCGTGTGGCTTGGGGCGAACACATTTCTGTGTCCTTTTCACGGTTCTTTGTAAGTTGATTAGACTTCTGTGTCATGCCCCATCGAAATAACCTTTTTTTTTTAAGATAGGAACCCGAGACTCGTTTAGAGTTTGTATTACAAAACGATTATAGTTTCGAAAGCTATCGAACGTCAAGATAAGTGAGGTATTCTAACGGCGGCGTTGAACCGGGGTTAATGACAACAAGTAATTAATTATGGGATATCCTTTATCACTACTTTGTCGAATATCCACCTAACCTTTTGCGTCTAAACAAAAGAAGTTCTATGACTATGAACTATACTGACTATAACGAATACGTTCGGCTAATTCTTAACCCTTGTAGTAACAACATTCTTGGAAGATTGTTTGTAATAGTTAGGTACTGTCTAATACTATCAAGCCATTTAATAAAAATATAAATAATCCGGAAAAAAGGCTTTTGTAAATCTATTTACATATGTATGTTTCACTCTAAATCTTGAAATACCGAAGCCGAAAGTAACATAGACTATGTTTTTCAAATCTATAAGTCTGAAATTAAACTTCTCACAAATTATATGTACTTGGCAACTAAAAGTGTGCAAAATTAAAAAAAATTAAAACCTTCTGTAGTTTACACGAGTGAACACATTTATATACAACACGCCTTAAGGTTCAAACACAAAAACGATTAGTACCATTTGAAATTTTTAATATTTTTCACATTTGGCAAAATCGATTTTTATTTAGTCAACATTTTTACAATTTATTTTAACTACGGCCCAACATTTAGGATATTTTTCGTGAGATGTTGTGGTGCAGTTTTTTAAGAACTTTACACTTTGGTTGTGTTCTTATGTTCAGTATATAGACAATACTAGGCGATTTTTGGTTAAAATTTATATTTCATCAAATACTGTCTATAGTTTACGCGAGTAGTAAACATTTAAATAAAACACTTCAACGGTTTAAAACGCGATATATTAGTTAAACTTATTTGAAAATGATTTTTAACTTCGGCCCGACGTTTCGGATGCTTTGCAGCAGCCGTGGTCACGGGAAGACAGTCTCCCCGTGACCACGGCTGCTGCAAAGCATCCGAAACGTCGGGCCGAAGTTAAAAATCATTTTCAAATAAGTTTAACTAATATATCGCGTTTTAAACCGTTGAAGTGTTTTATTTATATATTTCATCAATTAAATGAATTCCTAGTTCAGGGTTGGAGCGAACCGTTCACATATCCCAATATAAGCTATGGATAACCGAATGAAAACTAATGCAGTTAATTTATCGGCAGTAAAGACGAGGTCTTTACGAGTATGCACGAAGGTTGCTGGTTAGGAAATGGTTATTAAATCGCTTTATTAGTCTTCAGTGGTTATGATTGTGGTCTATGCTATGAGAGTTCTTCGGTCACTATCTGGGGCTTGGAAAAGGTGGTCCCGGGTTCAACAAGAAATTGGAATCCTGGTTTAAGGAAGTGTAAAGTGTAAAATAAAGAAAAAATATACTCAAGACCTTACTTGTTTAGCGTAGTAAACTATTATATAACATAAATTATTAGTTTTTTTACGTTAGAGGAGGGCAGAAAATGCGCTATCTACCTATTTTCGACTTTCGAAAATCTACAGACCGAAACGTGAATAAACTTAATGGCGTCATCTGTGGTATTTTCAAGAATTAGGCACTTTGACATTGGACTGTGGAAAATTAGAATTTTCTCAAGCGTCGTGGCTAGATGGTGACGTAAACAAGTAAAATCTAATCTCGAACGAACAGACATTCGCTTATACCTCGGGCGGTGTCGGTGTGAAATATACGAGGGGTGTCGGTGGGGGTAGGGGGTGGTTGGGTCTTATCAGCGCCGCGCACGCCCCCTATCGGCCGCGATAAGACTCGCAGGAGTGCGCTCTGTCCCCCGCCGCACTATTTCATAGGTGATTTTTAAGTTTTGACCTGTTTTGCGAGATTTATTGTTTGAGATGGTGGCTGAAGATACTAATTCAGAAATTATCAATGCCCAAGTACGTAATAAGTAATGGCATTACGTTTCGACAAGGGTGTAGCTATTAATGGGTGAAACAAATTCGATGTGGATGGAATGTGAATGGCACAATACGGTCATGGAATTTGTTCAAACTTAACAGATTTTTATTTTACCAATTTTTAATAAGTAGGTTACTCTTTCACCATCACACCTACAGGAATACAGTGTAAAGGCACAACAAATAACTTACATTAGGTATTACTTGACAAAGTTTTCTTGTGCTTTGTACTCGTAACGTACTCATACTCTCGTTAAAAACAAACATAAGAAAAAATTTCATAAATCTCTCGTAACAAAGGGCAAAGTAAAGAGAGGAAAGAAAATCGTTTAATATAGTTACTTTGTATTGTATTTGAAAATGATGTTCCTTACGAAAACTATTACCGGCAAAGATAGCACGCGATGTATGCGGTACAATTGAAACAAATCGTTTTACAGCGCAACAGGTAGACCTCAATTGTATTCTTCGACTTCAGCTTTTGCTTTTGGTAACAACAGACAATGCGATTTTCATTACGATCGTAATATATTGTATATAATGTGGCAATTTAACAACATAAATCGAATGTCCAGAGACAAACCGAAGCGCGATAAAACTTGACGACTTATCATCTGTGGAAGTTAAAAATATAATTATTAAACAGTGCTTTCTATTTTATAAGAAATTGTCAATTCGTTAAATACGTTTAAAAAAGAAGAAAGAGGAAGACGTCACTACTCACACAGAGTTGCCACTTTCAAGAGAGATTTTTTATTTATTTACAAGAACAAATACCATTGTATTATTACAAGGGTTAGCTTGTATGCGCTTACAAAAAGCTAAGAAGCAAGGACATTTGTGCGCTGTATGACAAAATCTAAGGGTCCGGTGACACGAGCGATATCGCATGACGTATGGCGGGAGATAGCGCCCGCCCAGGGTGCACCTGAATATGGCATTTACTTACAAATGTTTTCATTTTAATAATATTCAAAAGCGAGGTCTTGTAGCCTAATGTACAGCTCATGTAGTATTTAGTTGGCTAATAGACAGAAAATAATTCGCGAAGAATATTTTTTTTAGGCGAAAAGTTATTTAAATTTTCCTTTGACGAATCTCAAGTGATATCGAGATGCCGCTTTGTACTAGCCGCCCATACATTTGTAGAATATTGACCAGTAGAAACAATTAAAAACACTTTTTTACCGCATACCTGGGCACCCCATCAAAAATTCAACAATGACGCGATAGCGCGCGGTAATATTTTAAAATCGATGTTTTTATGAATCGATAATTTGTTCGGCTCGTTTTGGTGCGACGTTTCGAGCCAATCGATCTCCGAGTCACGAATCTTTGTTTCGATTCGGGCCCCAACATGGAGCATGTTTCTCTTGAAACGTATTTCTTGCTAACGTACGAAAAGATGTTATCTGTGGCGGTTGCAAATTTGTTCCTGCGTTCTTTAGCGGGTTGTCATTGCAATTTGACGTTTGGGAGAGAGGAAATATAGTCTGTGTTCGCGGGCGGGAATATTATCTGTGGAGCGGCGAGGTTTGCGCTTGTGTGCTCGCATGCCAGACCAAGTCTTCAGGTGTGCTCGATGGGTAGAATTTGATACTTTCTTGTCAGCCGAGAGGAATTCACTATTGAAATTCACCTCACTAATTCGGTACCGTGAATCTCGGATTTTATTAATTAGCTCCCGTTTTTATTCTGCATATTTAATGACATCGTGTGTTGGTATACATAATTGCTTATTGTTCAGCAACGAAATTTTGTTTTATTTTCACATTGATTTATTTAGTGAATAAGGTTCAAAATGCAAGTGTTGCCAGTTAATGGAGTTTCTTTGAATAATATTGAATAAATATTGGAACATATTAGACCTTATAGCCTCATTGAACTTACATTAAATCAGAAATTAAACCTTGAAGTAGATTGTTATTGCATTGCTCGCTTCCTGTTTCTATAAAATATGCAGTTTTATTGTGGGCGGGCGTTAATAAAATAAATAAATCCAATCCAGATAGCAATATCGCAAAGATATCGTATTATTTATGCCTTCAGAGGTCGTCAATAAATGGAGACAGATCATTATCAGTGTACTGAGATAAGCTTTATTCGTTGTCAATGGAATTTAACTCGAATACTTTTCATTTTAATATAAAACGTTAAGTTGAATTAATTTTGCTCCTTTGAGTTTAAATATAAGAGTTGCAAATCTAGGTGTATACATAAAAAAAATAAATAGTAACATAGTTTAATATAATGTAAAACGTATTATTTACGCGACGTTTGAAGCTTTAAAGTAAAACTTTATTTACTTAATGGCGCTAAATTGCAAGCTGATTGAATTCGGTACTTTTAAATCAACTTACGAGTACTGTACATTACAGTACCGTACATTTTCTAATACATCTATATAGTAAAGCAACTTTTAATAACAGTTTCTGCTTAGTTATTTTTAATTTTACGATGTATGAGGATATTTCACTTAGTAAATTATTTTTTAAATTAATATCATATAATGGAATCTACGCTTATAGTAGCATTTAATACGCAACGGCTGCAAATGTGGAGTAAAATATTATCCGCTATTTTTAATAAGTTCAATCAACACGAAACCTGTATCGGTTCGGATCAGCCATTCGGAACATCTGTCTTAAATGAGTGAAACAGGAAAACAAATTATCAAGATCCATTACACCATCAATGGCCGGATATTGTCGGTTTATCATCGGATCTTTGTGCTTCATTGATCACCCCTAGATAGGATGTTTTGCTTTCGCCACCGTTGCCCACCTAGGCGACAGTTTTATTTCGGTTTAGACAATTCACTCGATAGTCGAAGCCTTAGTCGTATAACCTTTTAACACTTACCAATTATTTAGGCAATGGTTATAGTTTACACGAAGGTAAATGACTTTTAACTACGACCCGAGCGGTTTCGACATACATTTAACTTCAATATTTCACGTTTTAAACTTTTTAAAGTACTTCATTTTATCTACTCATTTACTCCCTTACTGTATATAGGGTTTTCAGGGTTCATGACTTTCGTTGGTATTTGTATACAACGAATATTTACAGGGTCTTATATCTTATTTATTTTAAGGCTACATGAAAATACTTGTTGTTCAGCGTTTTGGTATTTAAAAACTGTCTAACTATGACAGCTTGCATTTTAAAGCCAACGCAATTTTCTTGGAATCTATAATTTCTGAAAGTGCCCTCTACCGTCAAATGCACTTAAACAAGGATTAAAGTTGAAACAGCGGGAAGATTAATGCGGGTAGATATATCATCCGCGACGGACCAGTGCGAACTCCGCCGATAAACTTTTTACTTTTTAAAGACTCAAATTGCCACAGTTCGGTATATCGCGTTGAAAAATTGTGTAGCAAGGGTCGCCCGCCCTGGGGCCGCGCGATAAAAACTCGCCGGGAAAAAAATCTCGCGTATTTGTAAAGTAGACTTGATATTTGTCAGGTTGACGGGAACTTTGGTAATTGCTCTCAGTTGATTCCCCATATTGCCGTCGCTGATAAGACCCACAGACTACAGACTACTTGATAGAAACTTAAATGTATCTATTAATCGTCAGCGGAGTTTCGAAGGTCCAAAACCGAAATGCTTGTCTATCCTCCTTTCATAATAAAGGAAGTGGAGTCATATAAGCTCCAAAAAATATGTATATTTTATTTTACCGTTAAGCTTTATAAAATTATGATTGTTATCTGTATACTTATATCCAAGCTAGGTGTGCGATATAAGAGTATCCTACTATAGTTTTTTTTTAATGTTCAATATAATCACAAAACTTAGATTTATTTACGTTAAACTTGGTCAATATTTTCCAAAACAGATAGAGAGAACTATGGTGTACATAGTTTTCTAGATTAGATAGATAGATTTCTAGTGGGCTAAAGAATGTTTTTGTATATTATATCTGCAACATTAAGAGCCTACATACATACTAACATTAAGTCTACGAACATAGACTTTCTTATTTTAATTGGTTACAAGAGGTGAAAACCTCTAAAAAAGCAGCAAGTAGCTGTTATCAGTTCCCCATGCCTAGAGACGCTGAAGAATGTAAGTCAAAGCTTATCAAATTCACAATTTGCGTATGTCTCCGGGCGGGATGAGTTTATTAAACTTTTTTACATCAGCTCCGGAGTAACACTGGCCAGATAAATTGTCGGGCGATAAGTCACCGCTGTTAAACGAGGTTAATACATTAAACAGAGTTTTCTCCACTTTACTTACGGTGGCTCCGGGCTTTGTGATTCTAAGTTTGAATTTCTCTTTTTTTCCGGAAGTTCACGTTAAGGAGTGTTTTTGTTGCCATATTTAAAATGTTGTAAGATATCATTTCTAAGTCAGATGCGTATATAATTTGCTTTTGACGCCTCTCCGCGCAAATAATTGTCACACGCAAGAGCTATTAACTAAATTAACTTCAACAAACGTTGAGAACAAAATATACATGGGGCTTACAATTAAAACGAAGACTTCTGAAACTGGAGTCTTTTAGCATCCGTATATTGCAACTGTATTTAGGTACGTACGTATCACTTATCGGAGAATGAGTATTATTGAGAAATTACAATCATTTTATTAAAAAGAAAAGTATCCGTTTTGTATCAATACGCTAAGCGCGTAAACTTAAATTACTTATTCTTAGACTTAAGTTTATAGTGTCCCCGTATCTAATGTCGTAATTAGCATATAATAGTATTTAAAATCCTTTCTCTTGATAAATGCTATTTAAATATGTAAAGTCAGCTACTAACGCCGCGACTATAAATCGTTGGGTGTCGTCATTAGCGTGGACAGATTTGTCGCCCAATGAGTGGGAATCTTTATCTAATTTATGAGGTTGTATGAAATAATATTGATAATAATGTAAATGTCCTTGATAGCATATAATAGACTTATGATATGATGTACAGGCAGTATCTTCATTAAGTATTGTCAGTAGTTCCACGCGAGTATACAACCTATATTAGTAGGCTATATTAGTTCCCGCGTGAATACGGCTGCAAAGTGTTCGAAATGTCAAAATTATATGAAAAATATATTTCGTGTTTTTTCCTCGTTAAACGTATTTTATTTAAATATATATTTTAAATTAATATCGGTGATTTAACGGTAAGATTGTTTAATTATGTCCTGTGATTAAACGAACAATTTTCACTCACAGAAACAGCGACAGGTATACAGACTATACATTCAAATTACCTTGATTTGTTCAAAGACAGAACCTACAGAGTATGGGTATAACGCAAGCGTAAATATATTGACTACAGATAAAAAATGTAACCATATTAAAAAAAATAAATATTATCTCACTATAAGTCGCAGTCAACTTTGATAGTATTAAACAGGTAATTAAAATGTTTTAATCAATAATAATTGCCGTTTTTAAAACATAAAGGTATAATAATTGTTATGTTGATGGCTGAAAAAATCTAATTAAAGACAGGTTTTAGTGATAAGTAGTGTTTCGTTGTTATATCTTATGTGTGCCGATTACTGTGTGGTAATTAAAAGCATAAATTTTTATGAAAATGTCAATAGTGTTAGATATATACAGAGAAATAAGAATAGGGGCATCTTTCAATTTTGTCATTGTATTATACACGCTTATGCAGACGAAAACTAAATCATTGTGAAAGTTACAAATATATTTAGGTTAATAAATTTAACGACATGGGCAGGAGTTTTACCAGCATTAACTGCGTTCAAAATTAGTTAACTAAAAATCCTAAAATGAGGTGATGTTCTGTCAGTAAAATGTTGTAATATTCGACTGCCTTGCCGTGGTCTTGTAAAGCTCAAGAGGTCCATAGTATGGATTTCAGGATGGGCGAAATTAGTTTTGATAATTAAATAAATGATAAAAAGATGTAACACCAAGTTTTGAAATCGCTTAGGTGATCGTGGTTAGCTAATATGGAGATAGTAATTATAGCCTACCCGCACTGAAGCAGCATGGTGGGTCTAAGCACTTAAACATTCGCTTGAAGGAAAAACGTTCTCATACTTCAGATGAAATAATAATTTTCACACAGACATCAAAAAATAAGATGTTCTTTTTGAATGTCTCCTTATTGTAGCAAAATTCCATACTTTAACCAAAATATATTAAAAAATAATGACGATAACTTCTTAAATATTTGTAAAGTGTAACGGTACATAAACAAAATATGTCACTCGCAGTATTTAATGCGTTTTCCAATCTATTATTTGCTTAATTCTTGAATGCTAACATACGACTTCCTTTATTTATCACACACGAGCCTCGTTACTTACGCATTAGGAGAGTTCGCAGGACTTACCTGCAAGAAAAATCGTATTTTAATATTCGCAATAAATCATATTTCAAGAAATACATTACAGACAATATTTATTCTTCTGATGTTGTTGGTGGGAACACAAATAAAAAATGAATTTAAAACAAACATAGAGAAAAATAAAATCTAAAGAAATATTTAAGTTTGACTTATAACTAGTTACCTATATCAATATACATTATACATATGTATATGCTTCTAGGTAATAAGATTTAATATAAACTACTGGGTAATAAACATTTTTCAATTGACAAATAAAAAATTCTGAAGGGTACATTAGGTAGCAGTAAGAGTAGAAGAAAGATTGTCCGTTTTTTGTTATTCCCATATTCCATAGCAATTACATGTAAATTGTTTATATAATATTTTTAAAAAGTACACGTGTCATCAATAAAGGAAATATGTCATCCAGTAAATGACAAAGGACACGCGCCAACACTTCAAAGTTTCCGGCTTACAGTAATCGTTAAGTGAAATAAAAAAAAATCGATCGAATAATATCCTTATTGACGTTACTATTTATGTCTGTATATGTTTTAAGAATAAGTTTTGTTCGCGATATTATTACAAATTTTTTGCTTTTAAATGCTATATGCGTGTATGTAATATTTATTTTGTTCAAATTATTCGTTTATTAAATTCTATTAATATGAGATACATTCTTGCTTGGTGGTCTGGTATGTTGTACTTCATAGTTACTCCAAATTTCTATCCTACATTTATAACTTATATTAAATCTCACATACCTACCACTAAGATTTATAGCACAGTTTCGAAAAATGCGATTACAATCGAATACTTATGTATCGAATTCATTAAATTTTATCGATTGTTACTAAATCAAGCCGGCTACTTACAAACGATTAACGGGAGTAGATGTATTTAACGATAATCGAATGAATTATATAACGAATAAACCACACGTAAAATCGATTATTCCGATCGATACTACGCAGTTATTTGTGTGGTAACTGGCAACTAACGAGGATGACACAAATTGGTGTGTGTGCTCATTAAATAACTAGCGATTGAAAAATCGATTAAAGATCTGTATCGATTTATCGTTTAACTACAGATATAATTAAAAGTAGAATTTTAAATTTGAAGTACTTTAGCTACCCAGTTTACCTATGTAAGTATGTGTCTACGTAAGAGTATCTAAAGTATTCCGCGTTTTATATCACACAAATCTGTATACGGATCGTGGGGTCGACGACGTTAACGCTTCTGAATATTAAATGGCATAGGATATTTCGTCTGGGTCAAGAACTAACGGATGAAGATCACCTAAATATAATTACGTTTCGGTTTCATTTTATAAAACAATACTTATTTCTTTACCGAAGGCCTAGATAATAAATAATATTATTTGTGTAATAGTGTAAGTAGTAATAGTTTGTAATGTAAGTAGACAACATTCTTTAATTATACTTTATTCTTATCTGTGCTACTTGAAACACATATCAATATAATGCTCCAACATTAATTACGATACTAAACATAAATAAGAAGCCAAAGCGTAAGACAGTAACTTGATATCCACAAAAATATGTGTAATATTAGACGAAATTATACCAAAACTGGAAGTAAGATGTTATCTATGGATAGATGTTGTAAATTTTCATATCGCGTTTAATCTGTAGATTTTATAATCTGTGATAGGATGACCGGTCTATAGTTAATCAACGAATATGGTTAAAGGCGCCAAATTAATTATATTCAAGCTGTACTGAATGGTTATTTCTTATAGATTATTATCTTTTATATGTGACGTGTGATTAGGCACCGCCATATTAAATTATTTATTTTGAATATTTTTAGTATGACTAAAATAGATGTCTGTTTTTAAAAATAGATTTTAAATACTTATTCTACCACCACACTGGTAATATTGATACGGCGTTGAAATGGAGTTAATTTGTTTATTTTCATATTAAAATGTTTTGAGTAATATTATTGGCGAAAAAGCTGCGAAGGAATTTATTCCATTTAATCCTACTTAATACCTACAGAACAATAATACTTATCGTACTCTAAAAAATTAGTTTTAACAAGAAGTCTTATATATCAATATCAGTTATTTACTTTGAAATAAATACTAATGTCAAAATTACGAACCACTCTAATGTTATATAAATGAAAGTCAATAATCACTATCGTATTGATAACATGAAATTATATTTACAAGCGTTGTTATCACTAAAATTTACAAGATATTATTTGTAATTAACAAAGATAACTGATTTTATCTTTGAGATCAGGCAGAATGTCAATAAGATAGATGGGCTGATAAAATGGGCGCAGAGCATTGTAGTTCTAGACGTATATGATTGTAAAGACGTGAATGTAACTGTGTGCACGTAGTCGTTCTATTTGATCCTTGTAGATAATTCTTGATGTCCATAAACAGATAAGACCGTGCAAATAAAAAGAATAAACTTAATTCAGAGATTATTCTCTACGGTGGAACGTTAAGTGCTAGAACTTAATATTGCTTAATTTAAATATTAAAAAATAACAATAACCAATGGGTCGCGGTTTTTATGTACTATATAAAAAAAAATGCAACATATCAGATATTTACGACGAATAAATGAAATTAATTCGTAAATACGAACAATATATATTCTATTATCACAAACATTTACAAATAATAAGTAAGTCCTAGGTTTTCTATGATTATACCGGTTCGTAATGACGTAGTTATAAATTGATGAATTTTGGATTTCAGACCAGTTACTGAATAAAAAAAAAGGACAAAATTAATTTAACGGCAAGAATCGTGGCTGCCGCATAACAACCGAACAGTAGTTTTATATAATAATAGTTCCTATAGTTTGATATATTTTATTAAAAATAATTTACCTAATACATTTCGCGTTAGAACTGTCACACGTGTTTTATTCAAACTACTTGTCTGTAAATAAAATTGATCTGTAAAAACACTCATGTTCTATCCCAAGTAAGAGAACTGTATATAACTTTGCTCAATGCACAATACAGGAGACGCAGAACAATAAATGCAGTAGTCATACCGCAATACTGATTAAAAACAAACATTCGTTCGCGATAACAACTGATAACGAATGAGAATTTATCAGCCGAGTCGGCGCTGAATTTTACCGTAAAATTTTTATGTCGGTAGTTACCATTACTGCTGCGTACTAACAAGAATTTTTTTAAGTATTTTACATTATAATAGTATTAATACCTAATTAAAGGGTAAATATACCTTTTTTAACGCATAATACAATCTAAAATAAATCGAAATAAACCTTGAGTTACATAAACTGTATAATTCTAGATGGATGGAGAAGAAGTAGCCATGAAAATTGTCCCAAATTGAACGGACCGATTTTTTAAAATTTATATTTAAAAAAAAATTTATGTATTATATAAATTTATGTCAATTTTAGCTTTTTAAACATTCTTAAGACTTAATTCCTGTAGCTATACAAAAATTTAAATTTCTAGGCATAAACGATTTCAATATTCTTTAATTGCTTACGGCGCGTTCGGTGTAATAACATTTTGTTTATGTAGTTGTTAAATATAAGTGCTTTGCGTTTTATTTGGAGAGGAGTTCGACAAGCATCGGATGCTCTTGATGGTAAGATGAAATACCTCATCTATATAATATCTGAACAAGATGCGCTGTCGTCCTATTTGGCTTTAGATTTTCATAATTCACAAACTCAAGCCGAAACGCGATTAAACTTCACGGATTTTTCATCTGTGGACGGTGATTCGTGAACTGAACGGAATTACGATATTCCATCCATCCATGTAATATCCAGATTTCTATAGAGTCCGACATGTATCAGAAAAAATATAAGTTACATTTGAAACACGTTAGACATACGTTAGTAGACCCAAGACCCGTTGATTATTAGCTATACATTATCGCCCTGTATGTTTCATACTTTTTCATTTTAATTATAAAAAAAGGTTTGGTATTGTTGTGATTATGTGTTAAAAAAAGTACACTACCACTTAATTCGAAGCCTTACGTCCACGGCTTATACGAATATAACGAATTCCAGAGTTGTCCAATCTTTTTAAAACAGTATCGATCTTCAGCGATTCCCAAAGTTTTCGAAAATCGAGCACAGCACTATGCGTTGATACTTCATCCGCAACCGAGCACAGACTGCGCTATCGGCGTGTAGCGATAACGTTTAATCAGCCGCGATTTTTACGATTCCCTTATCAGTGGACACGGCGGATTACACGATGCGATAACAATCAGTTACATTACACCACTTGATTATTTACTTATCTAGTATTTCATGAAGTATTTGCAACTGGTCGATAAGCGTTTTTCGAATTTTACATATTATATAATTGGTAATCAGATATGTTAATTACAAATGGAATTACTTATCACTCTCAATTATTTCAAGATATTGCTAAATAATACAATCATGGTAACGTCATAAATTTTCTTTCCACAAAAGCAATATTAAGATATAATGATACTCAAACTGCTCACTAAAATGTTATTCATATACGTAATAAAAAATAAACATAGATGTAAAAGTACCGAATTATGTACACATTAAAAATTTTGTAAGAGGTACGATAAAAAGAAGTCTTTTATCGGGTGACCAGCAGCCAATCTTTAAACGGGGAAAAAACTGTCGAATGGAGAAACATAATGCCGAGTTTTGATTTCATCTGCGACAGGACAGGTGACGCGATGACACGACAGAATTGATAATATTATATTCTTTTGTATTCGGTCCAATAAATGCAATTTTTTGTTGGTTAAAAAGACGAAGAGGGATTTCGGACCAATGTTTTAAATATTAATAAATACTATTAAGAAACATTGGTACCGACATACCTATGTTTACTATTTAACTTAAATATTATGAATTAATGTAATGTTGTGAGAATTAAAAAGAAATAACGAACTGACTATGTTGTAAATATCGTAATAAGTATTTATTATTGCATAAGTGCGAGCCCTAGTATAGAATAATTACTATATTAAAACTCATTGGTATTTAAAAAAATTGCATGTTATATCGACATTTTGAAATTATAATTCTCCATATTTCCATTCACAAATTCAAATGTCGCTCAAAATGTAGAACTGACTGACACTTCTATCACATTACGCGCACTCTCAAACTTTTTTACAGCGAAAACGGCTTAGAATGAGTGAACGAACGAACGAGTGACGTCACGTGAACGCATCTGCTATTCGCTGATATGTCACTCACAGTAGCGGTTGCAGGTTTTAATTTTTGGATATTTCTAATGTCATTTATAATCTGTGACTTTATGGAGCTTTTAGAAACGACTCTAGCTTGGAAAACCGTTTTAAGAAAATAGTTTGAAATTTTTGACGGGCTCATTATTTCGATCTCTAATATATCCCTTTATAATTCGTCTGAAATATTTTGAATTTCGTCTGGAAATCTGCATAATAAGTGGGTGGTAGGAATATAGAAATTCATTCCGGGTCACGAACAACCGTCCACGGATGAAAGAGCCGCGAAGTTTAATCGCGCTTCGGTTTTAGCCTACGCATTTCCGGATATCCAAAGCCAAAAATAGGTCGACGGCGCATCTTGCTTAGATGTTGTATGGCTGGGGTATTTCACCTAACGCCATGCTTGTCTGTCCTCCTCTATTATAAAAAGATCATAAAAATCATATTAATTGTCAGGTTTCTATATTGTTTAATCTGTCTATAAATTATTTTATAGGGTTAATTTTATTAATCAAACAACAGTAATGAGTATTAAGCTATCGGCCACTTAACATAAGCGTCGATAATGGGACTGTCTACTAGATGGACTTTCATTTCCGCGCACACGTCCAGCGATAACAAAGAACTGTTGACATATTTAGAACAAGCCTGAAATCGCGCTGGCTATGCACCCGTCAGTGTTGCCATACTCCGATTTTAATTTTCGAATCCATCGCGCTTGACGCGCCGCTTCCCGCGTTTTTGATGCAAACGTCAAATCCGGATTGCTTCCGTTGAAGATTTTTTTAACTAAAGTTAGCGATGAGTGACACGCGACGTGTACCGAAATGACTTTGCAAACTAAAATTGAAGCTTGATTGATTCCTATATCGTATTCAAACACGCGGGAAGTTTCAATACGTTTTATTCATCTTCCTTTTTTATAAGTTTGTAAGAAGCGATTGGAGCGAAATAGACAAATTCAACTAGGATACAATAGATATCGTTTAAAGTAGATTAAAATTTGTAAGAAGATTATTAAGTGTTGTACGAATCAAGTGATTAAACTACAGATTTATTCAAAAATAATTCCTCATGAAAGTTACTAATCGTTGTCATTGACTTATTATTATCACTGTAATGACTTAAAGAACGTTAAGTATCTGGGTCTAAGTACGCCATTTACGAAACAATATTAATTATTAACAGTTTTATTTAATACGTCTTCGGTTTCCACTTTAGTGCATTCGAAGTACTAAATAAGAATTCTTCGCGAAAAATTTAAAAATAGGAGCGAACTTTTGAGTTGTACGCGCTATCAAGTGCGACCAGTGTCCGACACTATCTCTGTTCCACACGAGCGGGCGATACCCGCCTCCTCGATACACAGACTCGATTAAAATAAGAATACTTTGAGCACATCACTATTGTGTTCGTTGTTAGGCTTGTACTCACTGACGGGATTTGATAATGCGAAAATCTAGATACTTTGAAAAAGCCTTCTCTATGCACGTTTTTATGTTACTAACAATGTAAATACATGTTTTTATTTATTTTAATATTTGTAGCTACCTATAAAGTACATTGTACAGAAATATAATAAATGAAAGTGATCTTCGTTACTTATTTACACCATATTTACAAATTAAATTATATTAAGTTAAAATCTTCAGTTTTAGACAATGTAGTCTACGCCTTAAAGTTTGTGGAGTCCATCACTGTTGTACAAGACTACTCAGAATATTGTTAAATCATGTGTAAGAAGTGTGAAAGGATTATTTGCTTATATTATCGCGTAATATTGGTGTATTTGCAAAAATGTAAATCTATTTGACAAAGTTGCTACTTTGTTTACTCTTTGTATTTTGCTTTGCTTGAATCCAGCGTAGAAAAATTAGAGAAATTTGACTTTTTGTGATACACACCTAATTAATTATTTTTTCAACATAAAACCTTTTATTATACTTATAAAGTAAGTCTGTTAATTAAATACGTTTTTTATATTGTGTTAGTATATTTTTTTGTAGCTTACGCGTTACACATAACGGTTTAAAACGTGATATTTTTTTAACTACGTTCCTACGTTTCGGAAGCTTCCAAGCAGCCGTAGTCACGGAGAGCCGTAGTTATAAGTGTTTTATTTAAGAGTTTATTTATACTTAAAAACAAAACCCTTAGTATCTTAGTCATTTATTTGCAATTTATTGTCAAATGAGAAACATCTATCACGTATCTAAACAATGGCGGGAAGCTAATCGAATTATGAAGTGGACATTTAATCCAATATGGCGCCTGCAACGATGCAATTGTCACGGCCCGCTGCGCGCCCATTTCTCGATTCTCGTTTTTCGTGTGCCCGACCACAGATACAACACCGACCTGTCATATCGGCTCTTTGTTTTGGCGGGAAAAAGGCGAGCGAGATAAAAAGTCTCCCGAGCAAATTGGCCATCTCAGTTGTTGTAAACAAAGGTCTGGAACGTTCGATATCGTACAATGGACATCCGACTTTCAATTCGATTGTTTTTTGCCACCTGTTAGTTTTATTAATTTCGTTTAAGTACTGTCCTTAGATTATGCGAGTTTAAATAAAACACTTTTAACGATTAAATGCGCAAAAAAATTATTTTAATGCAAATGCAAAATATATTGCTTAAATCATATCTTATTGTAATAATGACGTTTTCTTGATTTACAACTGTATTATAAACGGATTTGGATACATTGACGTAATACATATTATATATATAGATATACTCGTAGTATTTAAAAAAAATCGTTGTTCTTACCGCATCAAAGGAACTCTGTCTAACGATAATGTACTTAATTCGTAGTTCAGTGTTCAAGTGCTAACATCTACAAGTTAGGATATTTATGTACGTTCGGCGTTTGGTGCTGCATCCTTAATAGGTATATCTGGACAACGTGCGGACCGTTATCTCTAGAAAGGGGGGGCAAGGTTCGCAGTGGGGGGAAGGAGATATGAATCACGGGGAGTAATGGCTGCAATATCACGTAGTGCACTTTGTCAACTGGTTGTAGCTGCAGCATAGATAATACAGCGATTGTGCCGTGGAAGATAGTTTGGGAGCCGTTCGCTGGGTTCTTACGCAAAATTAATGCCGTTAGTGCTTACGTAAGCGGGCTTAATTAAGATTCACTGTTAACGTTATTACTAAATTCAATTGGTAACGTGCGACGAGTACTCGAATAGATAGAAAGATTGAAAGAAATAGAAATAAGAGTGGAGTTCAAGCTTTTGAACTTTCACAAATGAACCAATGACGTCCTGTTGTATCTTCACGTTACCAAAACATTTAGACAGGATTTTGGAAACTAGAAACGTCTAACTATTTGTTCGCCTGAAGATTTTGAAGTATATTTATTTTGTATATTGTTAACATTATACCGCTTCTACACGATACACTCCTTGGCGTACAAACCAAAAACTTCGCTATGTAGAACAAATTTCCACCCTTCAATCCTTTTTTCGATTTAAATATGTAATAAGTAAATTTCATCACATTAGTTTTAAGAAAAAGCTTCTAGAGGCACACATAACACTCTTCTTAATGGTTATGATATAATTTGAACTTTGCGCCTCAATATCATTGCCTCTATTTGTATGGCCTCTTTCATAAAACTACTAGCCTTTACTTTCTACAATCAGGAATCTAAATTGTAAAACTGTAGTGTATTTATTGTATTAGTAAATAATTTCTTAAGCATTATTTGCTCCATATTTGTTGTTACTAGACTGCTATCTTCTCCGCTCGAAGTCGTTTGACTCATTAAATTCATAAATTGCCATTTGCAATCCATTCATTCAATTCGTATCACTAAAATTTCGAATTCAAAGACGTTTGTTCACTCATCGTTCATCCTTCAATCGTTCACGCGAAACATCAGGGTCCGTTAGTGAATAATTTCGCAGCGAATCGATAACCTGAAGACCCTCGACTGCAATCCGTGGAAAGGCTCCTCGAATGGCTAAACGCGATTAGCCGCGCGCGCGTCCTCCAGCCGCCGAGATGCCACTCGGGCTGATGCTATCACCAATTTGCTCTTTCCACGCCACGACTGCCTTTCACGAGGTGTTGATATGGCGGATCTGCTGAGCCGTCACTTTTCTATTGGCTTCGAGTGGTCACTCCACGCCGGATAACATTGCACAGAATGCTCGATGAGTTTCTACTGGCGAATTTGACACGCTTCTTGCGAGGATTATTAATTTGACAGAAGGATACAAAGGTGTTTGATTACATGCTGGTTAGATGGGTACGCAATGTTTTTTTTTACTTACTTAAAAGTATGTATTGTATTTTAATTTTATGATAATTTAGAAAATAATTTTCTCAACCGAGTAAATTAGTTTGTTTATTTAATTAAAATGCTTTCGGCTGAAGTTAGTAAGTAATTGTTCTTTTAGATCTGTATGTTTTTATGTTTAAGTGTTGTACATTTTTCATTTCGTTTTTCTTAATATTTTTTTTATTATTTTCATTTCGCTTAAATTTTAGGTTGCATGGAAGAAATCACTTATTAGTAAGCCTGCCATTGCACTCCATTCTAGCGTGTAAGTTAAATCTGTATTATTAATTATTTTTTTGCAATAAAGAATCAATAAATAAACAATTTCAATACCTAGAATTTGAACGGCTGAGAATCATCGAGTATAAAATCGGTGTCAGATCGATTACAATTATTAATCGATACGATGTTGCGCGTGAGACGTGCATAGGCGTAAATGTTACATTCCCATGTCTTGCAACTGTGATTAATTTTATTACAGTAACTACGTGTATACTAGTCAATGATAAGGTTTATATAGAGATCTCTTTTTTAGGAGGTAGCTTTGATACAGAAATTATTTTTTCCTTTATTTTTTTAACCTAATATAATATAATAATATTAATACCACTAACTACGGACTAAAATGTCACAAGTACTAGGTATTAATATAGTTAAATTGGCCGGTAAGTTTGCATGGATAAATGGATGTTCGACACTAAATCATACACAGACTACTGAACATATTTTGATGAAATACGACCTTCAATACACACACCGCTTAGGAAAAAAAACATACCCCACTTTTGTCAAGGTGGATAAACGGTTTACTTTGTATCAGTGTAGGCTGTAATGGGCCTGTAGGCAATTAATTCCTGTCGGAATGAAGTGTGAATTTGCTGGTAACTCATCGAATCTCCATATCGGTGGGCGGGGCTACATCGTCAGCACTCACTCGCAGATTTATGGCCGAGTGGAGAAAGTGAGCAATAAGGTGCAATGTTATTACAGGTATCAAACAGTTGGGCCTATGCCATAACTAATTTTTAACTTCGGCCCGACGTTTCGGATGCTTTGCAGCAGCCGTGCTCCCCGTGACCACTGAGGATGCCGGTTCAAGTCCCGCCTGGGTCGTAAATTTTTTTTAACAAAAAATCCATTTTTTATTTTTTATAATGATCGTGCATTAATTATATATATGAAGAATAATAAAGTTGGCAAATACTACACATAATAAATATAGACAATAAAATTAAAATTCTATATTATTTTTAATTTAATCAATCGGCACATATGTAATAAAAAATAGATTTTGATGTAGATACAAAAAATATAAGTACTTACTCGTTACGATAATATTATAGGTCAGGTTAGTAACCTTTTACATATAAACAGCTGGAGCGATGTCCATATGTTTTTTTATTTATTGAATTTATCTACGCCCCAAACAGCAAAACAACAATTATAACATTTTTAAAAGTCGTTTTTTTAAGAACGCAGTTAAAACACAAAATAAACAATAATTTAAAGTCATGTTTGCACTTACTGCCGCGGTAGTTAGTATATATATCGGGAACTTACCTGTAAAGAAAAAATAAATTTAATTAAAACAATTCAATCAACCACATTTACAGTTCACTAAATCATAGAACAACACAAAGGACAATATTTATGCGACGAAGAAATATAATAAATAGAAAGTTTGCGACTAGAAACGGCAATGAATCAAAAACAATACAATGTGATTATCCTCTCGCATTTTGCTTCTTGCGTCGCGTGCAAGGCATAAGCGCGAGCGACATTTACACTTAAGTTTTGTAAGTTAATTCGAAACAATAAAATTAATTGTCTCAATTTAGATAAATATCGAATAAATGTGTATTTTCTTCACATTTTCTATAAAACTCGAGTACAAAATTGAAACAAAGTCAACGTAAGTTTTTATAAGTCAAAATTGACACAACAATCACACTGTCATACAGATCCAAGTCTTCATTGTGTCACAATTACTACATTGTCCTCAAAGACGGTGAAAAATTAGTAAACGCTTACTATCAATATGTTAAAGCTGTTTTACAAGATTTGCTTCGCTTCTAACTTGCACCACACGCAAAGTTCGACAAGAGGGAAGCGGCGGAAATGAAGAGCGGCCCGGTAGAGACAGATAAATCGGCGTTAAACAAAGAAACCTACCACTTCTTGTAACTTTATTAAGTTGACAAATTGACTCCGCTACTGACAGCCTGCGTTTGATAATCGCTCGTGTTAACAAGTAGAAATGAAGAAAATCAGTATTGTAAACTTGAGGACATGTTATTACTAAGAAAATGCTAATATCAAAGTTATGAGGACGGTCAAAGTTGATGTGTCGTTTTTTTTTTTCAATCTAAAATCGGGATTTAATTTAATATTCGGTGACATAAAGTACACTAAGAACTTAACTTTTATAATAAAGTTAAACTTCCATGTATGTGTTGTGTCCGACATACCACGGGGCACAAGTTTTATAACAAAAACAGTAAACAGTTAAGAAAATAGCAATATTATCTAGTTTTGGACTTGAAACTGCTCGTCGACCCCCCGCAGACAAGATCGTGTTTGAAACATATAATTCCCAATGAATACGTGAATACACTGACGCAGCCGATGACTATCTCGTAATGTCTCGAGATAAATCATAAGATATCTGATATCGTGTATATTTTTAGTTATGCATAATAAGTTAACATTAAAAATTATTCGTGATAAAACATCAAGGATATGGAGGGGTAATTGAGAATTTGACTCTATCAATGTTTATTAAATTATAATTGATTGATCATGCGATGTACGGAAATATTAAATACCATGAGGTGATAACCTCAAATAGACGTATATACAAATATGGCCGCTTATTCAAATACGGCGGGCAAGTCGCCTATTCTGAAGCTTTTTTAAGCATTTGTTTTTATTTCTGCTTGAAAGAGTTATCACCAATATCACGATGATTACAAAGTGATATTGGTTCGAGTATTCTTCTTTGTAAATGCTGTTTCATTAAGTATACACGAAATTTCACAAACGCCAATTGCTATTTCGACATATAAATAAAAAAAATACTTATTTTTCGCTTGAAATTATTTTAAATCACTTAAACTGTTTAAAACGCGATATATAAACATTAAAGTGTTTTTTTTTAAATGTGTACTACTCGCTTGAACTACAGAAAGGATCCTATTTTTTTAAATTTCCATTTGAAATCGATCAATAATAATTCATTCGATCTCAGATTACTATATAATTTACGAATTTCCATGAATATTACATTTGAGACATTAAAAAGGCTTTCATGTTTACTAAGCAGTCGCGACGGGTGCAAAACAAAGCCATCTCTTTCAGGAAATTAGCAACGCTTCCGCGAGGATTATTGCGAAATAAGATATTGTTTACAGATCTATTCGTTCATTCGTTCGTTCATTTCGAAAGGATTAACTCAAGCGGGAATTCGATAGATTTTGATTGAATTCTCAATTTATAAGAATCGGTATTATACCAATTTAAATGGAAATGGGAATTATTAATAAGGACTTAAGTGTTAGGTAACAATTTGGACTAGATTATAATTTTGCTTGTATGTCCCTGGGAAATGTGAAACCACTGAACGATGTGATGATAAGGTTTAGATTTTGTTTTCGGAATACTGAAAAAAACACGATTAAATACTGTCTGTAGTTTACGAGAGTAGTAGTTAAGTAGTTTAAAACGTGATATTTATTTGTTAACCTTATTTGGAGATTATTTTAACTACGGCCCGACGTTGACCACAACTGCTGCAAATCATCCGAAAATTTGCAGCAGTCGTGGTCAACGTCGGGCCCTAGTTAATAATAATCTCCCAATAAGTTTATTTAACATATATCGCGTTTTAAACCGTTCAGGCGTTTTATTTAAAAACACGACTCCTTTAGACTACAGTCTAGCCATTTATAGATATCAATTTAAGTTCCTACAATCTCTAAAAATCTTAGTTACACGTGCCATATAAATTCACAATCACGAATAAATACTGTCGTTCCTGCGTGACATGGTGACAGACAAATAGGAAATAGCGACCGGATTCAATCGTCGATCGTGTCATAGTCAACTCCGATATTCATATTCATGTTTATTTATGGACATTTTCTTAGGGAGCTTTTTTAAGTGACTTCGAAAGTTTTCCTTGACTTAAACAAAAATGGCGGCTATTATATTGTAGCTGCCTGTGATTTATAAGAATAATGTGTTCCTTATTTACCGATATTCCGTAATTATATTAATAGAATTATCGACTTTCTATAGATGTCATAGGTGGGACTCGAACCCAGGATATATATACTCACTTGGTGCATAGTGTTATACACAGCTATACTACATTTAAACTCGATGCGATGTCATAAACGTTGTTTTTAATCATTGTTGATACAATAGTAATGTTATTCGGTCGGTAATTCGATAAATCTTATCCCATTTGCGTATATAACTTTCGGCGGACGTGTGGGGGGAGTGGGGGGGTCAGATATTTCAATCTTCGGTCGGATATTGGGTGTGAGCATACATCTCAAAATCGGATGCCTTCCGTGCGGTCAGCTTATCTGTTTATTAAAATCTTTTGCATACTCTGGTTATATTTTATACTTAACTATACTGAAACTTCCGATTTTCAACCCTAAAATTTAATGTGACTCTAAACATATATTAGTTTTAATTTACTCATTGGTGTAATGGTAGTCATGTTATTGTTAATGCTAACCAACGGGTCGTGGGTTCGTTTCCAACTGCGCCCAACATGTTTTTAAGCAATATTTTTTCTGTAACACGTATATAATATGGAGATTGCGTCCAGATCACGAACTACCTTCCATGTATGTTAAAGCCGTTAATGTAATCCGAACGATTCCGTTGATTTCCGAATATCCAAAGCTAAAATAAGTCGACAGCGTATCTTGTTTATATTTTATACGGCTGCCGGGGCATTTTTTTATAATTATATATTTTCACACTTAATGTGCACCTTTGCTTTGTTTTATGCATTTTTTTACCAATTACTTAGTCGCTATTGAGAAAATGCCTTTACTATAACAACACGCATTAATTTAACTTAATTGTGTACGCTGTACATACAGAAACATAGTACATACATAAACATGTGTTTTATATTATAATTATGTTGTTTTATTATTTAAGTTTCATAAAAAGGTACATATTAGATTTATATATATCCTGAGCCAAAATCAATGTCTTGTAAAATACCTCAACCCATCAGCCATTTTGTCCGATTGCAATTCAACCAGCATTCCAGAATCGTGTCGCGTCTGTAGAACGTCTAGCCCTTTGAAGGCTATCTGCGCGTGAGCATGTCTGCTTTCGCGCTAAAACTCTCACTGACGTCACAACGTAATAACCACCGCTTATAGGTACGTTTAAAAATCAACTTTAAGTCCAAATGATAAAGTCGAAATAACCGTAAACATTCTTCATACGTGCCTGTTTGTTAAGTATTCGTAAGGGAAAACTTAATTGTACTTTATTCATCAGAGATAGAGTTTATATTTGTTTAAACACGTAAAGAGGTTTCTGGGTGCGATGGAATTTTCATTTGAAACCTGTCATATTAGGCATTGATATCGAATGCATTTTTTTTTCAGGACTGGTCGAATTGAATCTTATTTAGATGGATTAGAGTTGATATTTGCATGTCGACGCATTTGCAATAAAACGTGTGTCGACTACGATATTTTATCTGTGAATCTGTAACGGCATGGCTCTAAAAAATGAAGGAAAATTCTGTTGAAGTAATGCTTCAATTTAGCTGGAATAAATTTAAATAACATACTTTTAACGGTTTAGAATGCGATATATATATATATATATATATATATATGTTAAACTTATTTGGAAATTATTTTCACAGCGGCCCGACGATTGACTAATTTGTTAATCGTTTTTTCGGGCGAAGAAACATTCATAGTTAGCAGTTTTAGCAGTCCATAACTAGAATTGCTTAATTTCAAGAGGAGGGTGGGGGGGGGGGTGTAAATGTCTGTTTACGTTATATCACGAACCATTTCAAAACCTAGCTCATGTGTGTTTCTAAAAGAGAATAACATCATTATACGCTACCATGAACTACTCGGCGATAACGCGTCGATAACGTAACGATAACGCGTTGATAACGCTTCGTTGGTGTACTGGCTCCGAACAATAACAAAAGCTTATCACTGACTCAGAATTCAAAGCTCGAATTCTAAGTTTCTACTTTATTTATACGTACGTAACACGTGCAGATTTAAATGAAACAAATTGTGTAAGACTTTCACGGTCATCGTTCAGCATATCTTTGTCTTTCGGGCTGTTCGGCCGATGTGAGCGAGAAGAGGTTCTCGACGTTTCGCCATTCGCCGTCCACACGTACGGCATCATCAGGAGATGTTGACTCCTCGATTGCTCGAAGAATTAATTCTTCGAGCAATCGCCGTCCACACGTGATGGCCGTGGTCACGGGGAGACTGTTTCTGCTACAAAGCATCCGAAACGTCGGGCCGCAGTTAAAATCATTTCTAAATAAGTTTCACTAATATATCGCGTTTTAAACCGTTAAAGTGTTTTGTTTAAATTGTAATTATTTATGTTCTTGAGCTATTTTAGAACATAGTTAGTTTTTCCTACCGATTTATATACAGTTCTCCAGACGAACACTCACTCGTTTCAGTTAGTTTTAGTAAAATGTTAGATTCCCTTGGAATTGAACCTACGATCTATTGTTTATTACTAGTCACACATTGCAACCTTTGGGCCTAAGAGCCCGTCAAACAACGTGCAGTTATAATCGTTTAATCTCCATTGTAGACTGTAGCATAAGTCAAATCAACTGCGCAGTTAGAAACTAAACTCGCGACTCGCAATCAACAGGGAAGGAAAATAATTTTAATTGGCACACAATAAAATATTATGTGAGTTTGTCCGTTGCAGTCCTATCGATTACACCTAGGGATGTACCGCTATCGATAGTTTATCATTGCTCGTGATGTGTTTTGATTTTATTTGTTTTAAGTTGCTATTATATAACGTAAAAATTAACGCGTTCAGCGGTTTTGCCTATGCGCAGACAATTGCTAGTTTCCTCATAACTATTTTGAATTGTATGATTTAAAATGATGCAAACGAATATCTTATTTGTTCACCTTATTGATTCTCTTGTTAGTAGCTGATAATCAAAATGCTATAAGAGGAAAAGAAACAAAAATAATTCAATTTTATTATTGTATTGTAGTTTCTGAAAATAGCAATTGTCTGAGAGCAAGTACCGTACATCAACATAAGGTTATACATATGTATGTATAGGTCACATGAATAAACCAATTTGACGGTTTCAAACGCGAAAAATGCGATTTTGGTCGCGGGAAGACCACAATACTGAAAAATATAAAAAACCTCGGATAAACTTAATATAAGTAATACATATCGCGTTTTAAACCGTTTAAAGTTATTTAAATATTGTGACAGTCAGCCCTCGTCTACAGAACGAATCCACGTCAAATCATTAACATTCAATAGTAAGAATTAAAGTATCGATTCTAAAGAATCACTGGCGTGGTTAGTGGCGTGGCGTGCGCAGATCGGCGCATTGATTGCCCCCGCGCAGGTTCGACCCTTCGTGACAATATAATTGTGCCGCAAGCCTTATTCCCTTAATTTATACCTAATAGTGAGATAATCGCATACTTTTTCGCACGTCTCATTTACATTTTAGGCTTTTATCTGCATTTGCTCGGCCACAATAATGATATTCGCGCGATGGGGAGCGGCGATATCTAGGGCTGTACCGTGATATCGATATTTATTCTTTATTATTTTAAAGTCAAAATTAAAATGTTCGTATTGCACGACACTAATTACAAAATAATTGTTGTTATCTTAATTTTAGGTATACGTATGAGCAATGTATTTTATCGATAAAGGGGACATCCCTAGCCGGTGCTGTATCGGATCTAGTGATGTTAACGTGTATATTTCGCTCGCTAGCCGTGAGCACTGCGCTTGTACCCATCCACACTTTAATTGGACCCGAGTCCTAACATGTTTTATTTATCTTGGCTAATATTTTTTGAGGAAACGAAATAAATCGTGATTCTTGGCGAGGTGGATGAAATTATTATTGAAGATTAGCCTTCGGTTATAGCTTTTTATAGGATAATATTCTATACTGAGGCTGTTAGAGCCAGAGTAGCCTAACTGCAATTTTTAATGACTTATTTATATTTTTATAGTCTAATATATTAATCTACAAGTGCACAGTGAGCGAATTTGTTAACATAATTCTTAAACAAATAATAATACAATTTCATTTTAGTACAAGTTAATTGCGCATTTTTATTTCCTTCCTTATCGAAAATCATGTGTTTATTATTAGGCCACTGTGGCTCTAGCAGCATCATATGTTCCTACTATACATATATATGTGGATTTAAGTAAAATGCTAGGCTTGCATGCTGGGTTAAGCATGCGAGGTCATTAATACCCTCCAATCCGGGGAATCCCTCATTATAATTCCAAATATATATTCAAATTATATTCCGAAAAAGATTTTTTTTTATTTCAGGCAGGGCATAGAAGTGTGATTATTTACTTGTCTTACTCAGTTCAGTTAAAACGGACACAAAAATATATTTACTTACTCGTATTGTATACACAAATTGTACATTTTACTTAAATGTGTTGCGTAGTTTATTCGTAAAATACCTATATCCATCGTAATATAATTCCATATTTGTAATACATATGCTTAGCAAAATTAAAATTTACAAGTACCTTTTCATCGTGTATAAAATATATGTATTTAAGCCTATACTTAAAATACAATAATAATATGATGTAAAGCGAAATTTGTTACAAAGAAGATTTGATTTTGCAAAAGAACTTGTTTTGTTTTAAATATTGTCTATAGTTTACACGAGTAATACTTTTAACCATTTAAAACACGAAATATATTAGACCCATTAGTACGACTGCTACAAAGCGTCTAAAACATCGGACAAAGTTAGCTTAGATATATCGTATTTTAAACAGTTAAAAGTGTTCTATTAAAATGTTTTGTTATTATCACGTGATCATTATTATTTTTACCTAACTTTACGCCACCAAGGCGGTCGTTTAGGTTTGTCTGTGAGTGTATATTCTTAGTCCATTGTCATAGTTCCAATGCATAAAAAAGTAAACATAAGCTATGTATGTGCTACGTAACAAAAGGTAGGGTCATTATCAGTCCCAGTATCTCCGGGCACGTCGACTGATAACGCGATAACGGCCATGAACTACGACCGTAGCGGGCCTAGATATTGCCGCAACTATATATGAGCTAATATTGGTGGCTTTATTTGAACGCAGCTCATGTATGATTATTAAACGAATTAAAACACGATTTATTCTGAACACTTTAATATTTTCCACATGTTATTGAACGTAATAGCACTAAATAAATTAAACGCGGAATAGTGTGGATGCCGGTTCATGTAGGCCCGTGTCGTATTTTTTTTTAATTTAAAATCGATATTTCATTTATTTTTTCATTGAATACCTGCGTACTGTAATGTGATTAGACATAGTCGATTTAAGGAAATTTATAGGTAATACCTATTTTTCTTTCTCATTCTGCACCGTTAAAATGCTTTGTGTTAACTCGTGTTTTACTCAAAAAGTTGTACTGTGTATCTTACTTATGATATAAAGCATTTAAAAGAACACCAATATTGTAAACAGAAAACACTTAGTTCTATTCACGAAAATTTTAGCCACATCTCAGAACTCATCTAGTCTTATATCCACGAAACATGGAAGATGGTCTTAGGTTTTATAGCTAGGTCTGAAAGTGACTTGTTAGTCTAAGACACGGTCGGGTACAGTGCAATCAATTGTATTTGTAAGTGACACCACGTGGGCGCTCGCGAGCACGATGCGATCCGATGCGCTAACAAGCGGGCGCAGACAAGCGATCCAATCGCTTGCCAATTTGTAATGCGTCCGCGCAGATTTATTGCCCACGCGCCCTAGCGACGGATAGGTGTTCGTGCGCGGATTTTCGGGGAAAAACATACTGTATAAAATATATAATGTTTCTTCGTGGATAGTTTGTATCAAATAGCAACAACCACGAAGTTCCTAAAACTTTACTGTATCATTTTCAACCAAATTAGAACCAAAGTTAAAAAAAAAAAAAATATATATATATAATGTGCCTTTTTATTTCCATTACTATTACAGTTACGTCATTTTGATTTTTTGTTAACTGAATCTGTTCTTTGAAAAAACCGTTATACTATCTTAGGTTTTATAAAAACCAAGAGAAAGCCAGAAAACGATGACGATTCAGCTAAATACTAATACAATGGAAGAGAAATGCGTCAATTAAAAAAGAAATAACTTGTACAATCAAATACAAAAAAACTAACAACTCAGTCTTAATTTAAAAGGAGAAAAATATAAACGAAAAATACCATGTTTGAAAATGACAGTAATACGTCATTAAGTATAAAAGCTAAAACACGATTCGATTCTTATCATGTATAAATCTTGTGAGATAAATAAAATGGCCATCTCGAAACTTCATTAATAAAAGCGGTATATACAGCGTGTTTCAAATTAATCGACGTGATGACAAAGATGTTTATTTCGCTTAACGATTCGAAAACATGTTATGTTATTCCGAATATCCAAAGCGACAATGGGTTGAGAACTATCTTTAGTAAGTTGTATTTATATGGCTAGTTTGTCAGATAAAAGTCTTAATTTGTTACACAGAGGAACAAATTATAACAACTAAATAATAATTTACGAGTATATTTTACATTAAAACAATGTCATATTGGCTATGGACCTTGTGTTAACGAAAATCGAAAATAACTAAAGCTTCATAGAAATAGGAAAAAGACAACAACAAATAAATGAACTTGGAACATGGGCGAAAGGGTTCTCTTTCTGTGGCCTCTCTTAAACTAGGCATAATATTTCGATTAACACATTCAAACTTTCTCTCACTTAATAAAATAACAGCCTGTACAATAACTTAATACTTAAGTGCTCAGTGTGGTGGCTGCTGTGAATTTTTTAATAATTTATGAGATGCGACCTGCGAGCATCAATTTTACGGTACTAATATGAGAGTCATAAATAAAGTGACATAATTTATGAAAATGTTCATAATTTTATGTTTGTGCAATTAATAAGAAAAAGGTAAATTACTTTTACACACAGATTACATTTAATATTGTTTTTATCTCGATGTAGATATTTGTGTATAGTTCATTAATTATGATTTTTTAATGTACTTTTACAACGGTGAAAATATAAAATACGCCCCTATTTAAACAAAACGCTTATAACGGTTTAAGACGCGTAATATATTATTTAACTTATTTGTAACTACAATCCGACTGCAAAGCATCAGAATCGTTAGAGAGTAGTTAAGAAACGCTTAACTAACATTTCACGTTTTAAGCCGTTAAGACTGTTTTATTTTAATGTGTAGTGCAATGTTACAACCTGATATGCATTTTTTATTAATACATATTTACTTTTTACAAGTCTCAGTTTAAACTTAAAGTAAAGTCAGTTTAAAGTAAAACGTAGGTTAAAAGTCGAAGTTAAAAGAATTAAGAATTAGGTTCTAAAAGCCTTATATACATTAATTTAGGAATGAACTTAATTATTCAACCTTAATCTAATTAAATTAAAGAAAAATTTAAGTTTATATTTTTTGATACTCCTCTGTTTTAGTCACCGTATCCTAAATCTATTTTTCCCGACAATAAAGGATATCTTTATCTGTGACAGATAGCACCCGTATGCCACTGATAACAATTCAACATCTATTTAGGTTACTTGAATTTTTATGCGAATGTCACTTGTTTCTAACTAGTTCTGCGATAATAAAGTCTATTAGAAAATGTACAGATAATGTTCACTGCCAATAGACTGATATCAAAGACATTATTACTCAATTAAAGTAGATATCATCAACATAGTCTGTGGTAACTTTGAAAGTCAAATTTGTCAATACAAAGACTTATCTACTGCAACCAAATATTTATTTAGATTTGGTATTTATTATGGAGGTATGTGGCAAACATATACCTCCAAAATAAATAACATATTTCGCGTTTTAGACCGTTAAATGCGTACCATCGAGTAAACTACAGACAATACTCACGTATTATTTTTCCCGGGATTTAAAGCTAGAACCACTCTATTTGGCTATATTATGTCACACGGGTGGTCATGACTTAATTTTGAAATACTTAACTGTGATATACCGTTCAATTTCCAGACTGAAATGTCAAACATGTTTTATCGAAAAATAGTGACATTATATTCTTGATCTTAAATTATTGATAAAATATTCCGAACATAAGACAGGTGACGTATAAACGTGTGACGAAATCGAGCATCGAATGCGCGACCTTTCGCCGGCCACGCCCGCTGATCCCAAATCAATTAAATCGTGAACCGGACAGCCCACTTTGAATAAATTATTT
Source organism: Leptosia nina (assembly GCA_963661955.1). Classification (NCBI taxonomy): domain Eukaryota; kingdom Metazoa; phylum Arthropoda; class Insecta; order Lepidoptera; family Pieridae; genus Leptosia; species Leptosia nina. The sequence goes on from CAVLEF010000040.1 coordinate 731,338, forward strand.
GTAAATCCATATATTTCTTGATGCACAGATAGTTCAAATCTTGCAAATTGTGTCGGGAAAATTAGCTCGTAAATTTGACAGTTGACATTATCATTTGTTGCAATATCTTGAAAGTTAAATTTTCCTATTTTTGTTTTAGTTACAGACAAGATCAGACTAAGAAGGAGGTCTACACAAACAAAGTCTTTATCATGTTTCTGTTGAACGATGATTGTATTCACACAGCGTGCTAGTGGTAAAGCAGAATAAATGCAGGGTGGTATATAAGTGTTTTATGGACGTGGTCGTGGTACGATTAATAAGAACTTTTTAAACCGCATAAAAATTGAAAAAAGGATATTGGACATTTGTATGAAAGATTTGATTAATTTAATAATATATATTGTAATAAATTAAATGAAACATTTTTAACGGTTTAAAACGCGGGATGTATTAGTTAAGTTGTTTGCAATTTATTTTAACTGTAGTACATTTCAAATGCCTAGTGGCGGCTTTTTTTATTGTAATTTCGCATTTTAAGTTGTTAAAACTTGCGTAGACAACATAAAATACTAAATTAAAATTTTAATTGTGATTTAACTTTTCGTACGAGACTTGAACTTTCTCAAGTGCTTTATTAAAATATATCTATTCCAGGAAAAACTAGCATAATGCTCTTTTAAAAAATAAATTTATTTATTTTTACTTTATTCATTAATATAAGTGAAGGGTGAAACTATGAGGCATTTTATTCAGCCAAAGCACAACTCAACGACTAACTCGAATAATTAGTCAGTTATCAACTGAATTATTGTGTGTTAACTTCTTATCCGTCTCGTGCTATTTAAATTAAAATTCAGTTAATTTTAATGATATTCGTGGCAATTTACTTGAACGTATCTGCCATCGAAATAATGTTGTCATTTCCGTCTGTGCGAGGAGATAAGATAAGGAAATAAACGTCTATTGTGCTAACAGTTCGCGTATACAGGGTGTCCTGAAGCGATAGCTCTATACAGGCTGATGGGAGCCCGTGGCGTCTCCATTTAAATAAACTGATATAAATTAATAGACATTGTAAATATGATAACGAAACAAACGACTTTGCTTTTACTACAATTTTTTTCGAAAAAAAAATGACTGCACCAATACAGGCAGAATTAATCCCATGTCCCAAGGTGGAGGGAGGGCATAGTGCAAAATGCATGTCATTTTTAATGTTTAATTATTCACTCGCAAATTCATCTTACTTCCGAGCCTCTTTGACTGGAACTGTGCTTTATTTACGCGAATCGAACACGGGAATCATTATTAAATGGAAAGTATTCGTATTTCTTCCAGGAAAAATACTACGTCAGTTCTCAAACAAAAAAAAGAAGTTGAACAGGTACGGTGGGTTTTGCGCAGTTATCAGTAGCTCTGGTTGATAAAAGCCCATCTTCTACTAACTATCGTCCTTGAACGATCCGATACATTTTAATTTGTTTTATTCGCTACTAATCTAACACGTGATAGAATACACGTGTAGCTAAAAAAAGGCCCTGCACAGTGAATGTGAGTTCATTATTGTTATTTTTTGAAACAGTGGAAAAAGTGGGGATAACTCTTATTCATAGAAGGTTAGTAAGGTGCGATTCAAGAAACAAATATATACAAAGGATTCATTCCTCTTTACATGATCTACAAAAATGTCTACGACCTTATATGTCTACCTTTCTAAGTTAACTCGCAAGAAACGTTTTTGTGGTAATCACCAATTATTTGTTAAAATTGTATCAACACATTAATCATACAAATATCAAAACGGCGTAACTCGGATCAGCTAGCTTTAATTTAATTATTTTACCCTTAAATTGTTACATTAAGCATAACTAGTTAAATAAGAGACTACATGATAAACACTGATTGTAGTTTACGCGAGTAGTACACATTTTAACAAGCTTTAACGGTTTAAAATGCGATATATTTTAGTTAAACTTGTTTTAACTGACTGAGACTGTCACCCCGTGACCGCGGCTGCTGCATAAAGCCTCCGAAATGTCGGGGTCTAACTAAAATATATCGCGTTTTAAACCGTTAAAATTTTTGTTTAAAAGACTACATGATAGCTCCGAAATAATTTAAAATAACTTATTTCAGATAATATAATCGACGAATTTAAATTTCCATTAAGTCTAGACCATCACATTCTATTGTCAAGCATACGGGAGGTTTATTCCCAAAACACGTGGTTATCGGACGGAAACATCAGCCGGGAATCGAACCAGTTATCAACGGTCCGTATCTCGAGCGCAATGCTTTAGCGTTATCGCAGATCTTGAGATTTTTTGTTGTATAAAAGATGACGGAAAACAAAATACTGCTAACGTTTTTTTATACTTCGTATACAATGCTGTGTGCATTTAAGTAGATGATGTTTTATAGTTTTTTAGGCACAAGATTTATGAGCTGTTTGTGCGAGGATGGGAATATTTTTAACCGACTTTGCAAAGGAGGGTCTTTGTTTATGATATTTTTAAAATCAAAAGTTCTTCACTTAACGATGAGGTTTAAATGAATGAGGAATCCTATACGTGTCAGCGATATTTTAAATTTTTCAGTTTTCATTGTCAGTAGTTTACGCGGGTATTTCACATAAAAAAATACTTTTAACGCTTGTAACTAGTAAGTTAAAAATAAGTTGAATAATATATTTCGCGTTTAAAACCATAAAAATGTTTTATTGAAAAACATCCATAATTATACAATACTATATCTTTTAAGGAAATTGTATCGCTTTGTAAATATGGATTACGAACTTGTTAGAAGATGTTATTTTTGCTATATATTAATATATAGCAAAGGTGACCAAATTCTTTAGAATGAAATAGATTTTTTGAAGAAGTAGGCGTCATTACATACAACATTATATATGAACGGAATAGATAGAAGCCGCCAAAACATGTTTTGATTTAAAACGAACCGCGTTTTAAATCGTTAAATTCCCTTCATTGTAACGCACGGAACTAGCGAAACTTTTTACCCGCATAGGCAACAATGAAACCCTCGCGATCACCACAGCAGTTGATAATGAACGTGAAATCTCGTCAAGATAAGGCACCCCCTCCCCCACCCGTTGTTATCAGCAGATCGGGAGCCGCTCCGAGACCCCATTCACTCGCGCACACGTCATTTTTTATCGCACAGACTAACGAATGGAATGCTTCGTGCTTTACACTAAACTAAATATTGTCCTACCCTCCGCACTAATGCGAAATATCTAGTACACTATTACGCTTAAATTGCTCGATCCTTTTTGATAAAGTTTAACAGACAGCTTGCTAGATTTATTCAAGTTTTTAGTGTGTAGGGTTGAGAAATAGATTAAATCATTTTTTCGTAAACTGTAGTAAAAGTTAATCAATAATAATATAATACAATAATAATAAACTTTCCTTGTGAAGGTAAACTCTCAAAAACTCAAATAGTGAAACCGAATTTTCGATATCGCAACCATTTCTAGATTGAGTCCTTTTTCACGAGATTTGTTGTAATTCGATAAAGCTATATCAAGATATTATGAAAATAGTCTGAAGTAACTTTTATTACAAATAATATGTTTTGTAACAGTTCTCGAAGAGGTAATGAAATATTAAACAATACATTCTGTATGTAAGAAACATTGCAAAATTGTAGATTAATTTAAATTATATATAATTAATGTGTACTAGTTATGCAAAATTAAGTCCATAGACTTTAAGGCTACAGAGAAACCCAAAACGCGACAATTCCGAACAGGTTTGACATTGACGTCTGCTGTCAAAATAGCCAACGAACCACACGCGGCGGGAATTTCAAGCGATGTCGCAATTCGCAGTTGTCAGTCGTGTCATTGAAAAAGATGTTTTATCTACGACCATAGATTATAAATGCAGATATGCATCTAAATGTGCTATGGTTGTGTATAATTTAGTAAACTTTTGTTTGTTTAAGGCAGATGTTATCTTTTTAGAAAACTAGGATACCTATCTATGTACCTTACATGTGTATGTTCTGTACATTAACAAAAGTCACATAAAAGACTGTAAATTAAAGTTTAAATAACAGCAAACAATCCTAAACATTATTTGTAGCTCTTCAATATTTATAATATAGAAATAACAAGGTCCTTACAATTATAACTAACGTCTAAGTATGTTTTCTATGTACATAGAAAACAAAAATGACATAAGAAAGTAAATCAAAGCCATGCAAATCATCTTATTCATAGAGAAAACAGCGTTAGAGTCTAAACCAACAACTGTCTATAACAGCTGTTGATATACCTCAAATGAAATAAAAGAAATACATATTACATTGACAGTAAAACCGGCGCAATTTTCAAATTTGCTGATATTTACAAGCAGACACTTTCATAGAGCCCTTATTATGTTTTGGGGTGAAAATTATTTTCAAATCTAAATTGAATCGTCAATAAAGGTTTATATAAGCTAACAATTGATAATGAAAGTGAGAAAAAGCATTATCTAATAGGTGATATGTCAATAATAGTATCTAGAAGCATGTAAACATTGAAGGACCGTACACATTGTTTTGTCGTCTCCAGCGCCGCCTGGCGGCACACCAGCGACACTAGAGCACGCCAGCTCCAGCTGTTTCAGATAACGCAACCACAGTAACATCACCGTCAAAATACACACACTTGCTACTTTTTGAGAGCGCGTCTTTTCGTGTCCGACGTCATTCTTTTGCCGCGTAAATTGAGTGACTGGCTTGTTGGCGTTCGGGCGCCCCTCCCCGCACACAGACGCGCCGTGCACACACACACACTCACACACCGATCCCTTATCAGTGGTTTAACTAGCAATGGCTGCCCCGAGATCCTATCGCCTCCGAGCTCGCGGTAACGTTGCATTGAAAGATAACGTCAGCGATCCTATCGCGGTGTTTGAATAAACTTGTATAAAATGTCAAATAAAAAAGCTGCCCGCCATAAAAGTCGTATCTCTGCCCGATATTTGATAGTGCCTTTGAGGCGTAATGGAATTTGTAATGCGAAAATTTCGTATTTGCGTTTCGTTTTTAATCTGTGTCGAATCACATTCTGAAGGTTTCAATGTTAAATATTTGTCATAATATATGAACTATTATTAAATGTAAATACAACTCTTAATTCATAATATTTTAACTATTTATTTATTTATTAAACGAAAATAGATGAAGCCCTGACAGGGATGCCCCCATTGCAGCTTCAACACTTTTGTGCTAATAAAGCTAGCTACGTGTCTTGTCAACTCACTCAACGGACTGTGCATAACATCGTGGGCTCGATGCAGTAATAGTAATAAACTATATTAATTGAGTAATTGTTATTGTACGATTTTTTTTATTTGAAAAATTAAAATAAAATCTATATTTCATTTGAATTTCGTCTATTTCAAACGATTCAAAGATCTTAACAAAATTATTTAAGAAGCAGATACATACACACGTAAAGATATTAGTTAAATAAATAAATAAAAAATTAAAGATTTTAATAAAATAACCCACTTTATGAAAAAGGTTATTTATCTTGTTGGAGTTTATTATATTAGTACAAGTTTAGTAAGAATGTGCCGCTTTGATAAGAATCCACACAACCTCTTCGAAGAATGGTAATCTACATCTGTGCGAATGAACTATCGAGTAGAATAATCGACAAATATGGAACGGCGAATCGATTTAGCGGGAAACTAACGATCGTGTTGCATCGATCTAATCGCATCGAATATCAAGTTGACAATTTGATTTATTGAAATCGTTACATCATGAATGCACAGCCTCCCGAGATATAAAAAAGACGCCAGTGGAAAAATCATAATCACCAATGCTCTCATTTTCCACCGTTGGGTGTCGGGCCCTCTCATTTTTTTTTGTTTTAATTGAAAAGTTTAAATTACCGTGATGGCCAAATGTTGTTGATAGATGACACATGTCAAACTTTTATTCGTATACCCAACCTTACGAATGTTTATTGTGTGACAATGAATAAACATGGATTATTATATAAGAATGGAAACAGTACATTGGCATAATATAATAATTATAAATTCTTTTAATCAAAGACAAGACTAACTTGAAAAATCAAGCAAGGTCTTGTGTTAGTAGCATGTCACAACATACTCATACATCTTATTGACCTGTAAATAACAGATCATAACGATTTCTCGATAAGTTTAATCGATTGTAGCTGTCAAAAACGTCAGTTAAAATCGATTATCTAGGCGATAGAATATAAAATGCACGCAGATGCAAAATTTATTCAGATTGTGCCAACCGTAATGTAAAAGATATATAAAATAGTTAGGTAACCTATGAATTAAATTTGACGTTGAAGCGAATGAAATTGTATTTTAAATGTAATTTAAGTAAATCTTTCACCAATTACAAAAAATTATTTTCGGATTTTCTCAACACAATTGTTATACGTATACCTATATACACATCTAATATATCATGATATTTAGGATTAGATTCTTGATAACTTCTATTTTAACAATTCCTCCACAAAAACCCTTTAATTTATTCAGTAGTTACGTATATAAGTGCTAGATTACCATTGCATTGTTACAAAAAAATAATGTATAATAGAGATGTGCTCATAAAGCAGATGTCGAGATAGCGGAAACGTTATGATCGCCAGATATGGTGCAGGTGCTTCGAGGCCAATCTGATACTCTATCTGCGCCATCTAGCGTGCAACACTCATTTAGTTTTTCTTATATCAAACGCCAGGATCTTGAGAAATCGTTTTTAGTTTTTTTTTCAGATTCAGTTGCGGTATTAGACAGTTGTAATCACGCTATTATATATTATATGTATAGTGCCAAGAATACGAAGTTAATAACTACGAATAACTATTAGCTTAAGATATTATTATAGGATGTAGCCATTTTACATAGACGGTTGGATGGCTGCGAAATAAGATGAATTCGTTTTGTTTGGACAAGGCAAAACTTGCCAGTAAATAAAAATCTATTATTATAAACCTAATTTAAGAGTTAATATTTAGTCTAACTGATAGGCCGATAATTACTGATGTCATGTTTGTCACCTTTCTTATACAGTAGAGTAATATTAGATTCTGTCCATTGACGTGGTATTGTTTCAGTGCTTATGACATTGTTAAATATGTGTCCACGGAATCCTTTAACTCTTTAAATGCTTTCTTTGCTCCTTCTGTTTTACTAATGTATCTTTCTAAGGTTTTCATTCTATGTTGAGCCCTATCCTTTCTCATATTTTCTTTGATTTCATCTACAAAATATTTGCCAAGATTGCACTGACGCGTATCGAAGGAGTTCTAGATGAACAGCCTAAGGAGCAGGCTGGATTACGAAAAGAGTATTCCGTAATGGACTACATTCACGTAGTTCGCCAGGTTATAGACAAATATAATGAATACCAACCTACATACTATATAGCATTTGTTGATTACAGCAAAGCATTTGATTCTTTGTTCCATAACGACTTGTGGGAAACCCTAGTTGAACAAGGGATCGAACACAAATACATTCGATTAATAAAAAATGTCTACAACCACAGTACAGCTCGAATACAACTCGAAAGAAAGGCCCCTCCGTTCAAAATTATGAGAGGCGTGAGTCAAGGCGACCCACTATATCCGAAACTATTTTCAGCGGTCCTAGAATCAATTTTTAGGAAAATCGACTGGGAAGATTTGGGCTTTAATGCACAAATCAAAAATTTAAATAGGGAATGACTAACCCATTTGAGATTCGCTGATGATATTGTTTTTTTTGCTACAACATCAGAAGCGATCAATATAATGCTTGAAGACCTCACATTGCAAAGCAGAAGAGTAGGACTGAAGCTCAACCCAGAAAAAACGAGACTGATGACCAATGGAGTACAAGATAAAATAAAAATAGAAGAAGTAGAAATCGAATATACAGAAGAATACTTTTATTTGGGTCAGCTTATAACTAAAAAAGAACCTATGCTACAAGAAATAAACAGAAGAATTACAAACGGATGGAAAATATACTGAAGCCTGAGAGAGCCAATGAAAAATAAAAAACTTCATACAAATATCAAAAGCAAATTATTTAATACCTGTGTCCTTCACGTTCTTTTTTATGGATGTCAAACATGGGCATTATTTCAGGAAATGATACACAAATTAACTACATGCCAACATGCCATGGAAAGAAGCATGCTCAACATCAAAAGATCGGACAGACAAAAGAATAAAGTAATCAGAAGTAAGACGAAAGTAACAGACGTAGTAACTAATATTAGGCGATTGAAATGGAGATGGGCTGGGCACACAATCAGAGGAAAAGAGAAATGGAGTAAGAAAGTAACAGAATGGTATCCCAGGGATGGGAAAAGGAAAAGAGGAAGACCTCGGAAAAGATGGGGAGATGACGTGGTATATGGAATACAGTAGCCCAAGATAGAAAGGAGTGGAAAAGGTTGGAGGAGGCCTTTGCCGATCGGCACACGGATCTATTATAAAAATAGAATAGATAGAAAACTAGTACAAAATAAACATTGTAAATATAAGTAAGAAACATTTAAAATTGTAAATTCCAAAGTGTAGATTTCGTAATAAAAGGCTTTTTATTTTATTATATTTAGTCTAACAATCAAAATATACTAATTTTAACTGTATTATAAAAAAAAACACAAGTTACTTAACCTACATGGACACTGAATCATAATGTTAAAGGTTTATTTAACACATACATTCCTATTTAATGAAGGAAATGCAGCAAGAACATAAAAACCCCACCTCTAAAATCACGTTATCTTTGAAATAAGGAAGATAGTACGCTAAAAGCTTCCAAAAACAACAGAAGCCGCCGCCATCTTGGAATTCCATATCACAAAACTTCAAATTCGTAAAGAAAGTGATACGTGTGGCGCCACCTACATCTACCACAGATAAAATATCCCAGCATAAATCAAGGTGTACTCAAATTGATAAGCGAAGCCGAATGATAACGAATTAATAATATCGAACTAATGGATTCTTAATGTGGCGACGCGACGAAATACCTATGTCTGTTTGATACAGTTTTGTTTTAGTATTTCGATATTCAACTCATGTAGGGATTATAAGAAAAATTGTTAACATTTGTTGTCCATTTTCGGAATGCGAAGCGAATTAAGCATGTAACGATATAGATGGATATCGTTACATGCTTAATTCGCAACAGATACTTAGTAGTTCTAATTTCCCATTTTATCTGTTTCTGGAGTAACTATTGTGTGTTATTAAAATTATTGTATAGATTTATATGGGTGTGGTATGAGTATGGTAAATTATCACCAAATTATCTGTACTGTTAACTTTTATAGAGCAAGTTTCCTTTTTTGAGAATCAAACCTAGACACGCAATGTGAAATCAAGATAAATAGTTTTTTTATTATAAATAGTTTTGTTTTATAACGAATATAGTCTCTAATTACTAAATTGTACAATATAATAAAAACGCAAACATAATTAAGTTAGTTAATTGTGTGCAATTATAATAATTATCAATATAGCTGTTCTTAATTATTAAAATATTTTTTTATCATTTATATGTACATCGCAACTCTTATCTTTTTTTTAAGACACAGAAAGACAGACAAGCCCCGTCATATTATAACAACTTAAGATGCGCTATCGACTTGTATTTAGCTTTTGACTTCATGGCCTTTTCACCATTGAACATCAGATTTTCAAGACAGAATGTTTAAGAAAATTTTGTAATCAATTTTTTAGACACAAATTGAGCCCATTGGTGGGAAATCGAAACCACTATCGACCACCATACCATAATAATTAGCCAGCCTACCATAGCACCGACGAGGACGTAAAAATTTACAGCTGTTGTATTAATGGTTTATAAATTGTGTTTTCAGTAATAAAATAAACTATGTAAATCCATTGATTGTGTGTTTGACTAAGCTTTTAATACATTCAGATACTTTATGTTAATTTATTCATAAGAGATCCGATCTTTATCGCTTGGAATGTGGAAAGGTATTTATTGATAAGTTTTTATAACTATTCAATCATGCTGCGTTTTATTTAGGTCGATATAATATTACCAATATTAGACAAATACTTATGTTGCTTGTTTGAAGTTTATAATTGGGAATTAGTGTTGTAACGTATTTACTGTTATTTTTATTATTTTATATCCTAATGTCGTCAAAACGGTTTAAAAGATGACAAAGTGTTTACGGGTATAATATAACAGTAAACTTATAACTACTAAATTGCGTATATTAAATATTTTATATACTAATTGGGTATAGTAGAGGAAGAGTGAATTTTATACTATTATTTAATAAGAACTAAGATTGATAGAACAACCATAACATACTCACACATAATCTTACTCTTTTGTTATAAGACAACAATTAACTTGAGCTTATCAGCCTCATTTGTGCGAGTTAGTCTAAAAATATATTGTCTATACATAGATACCTAATTGCGTAATCTTGCTACTTTAAGCAAAGTCGCAGAATACACCTAGTAATTTAATTAAAATAAAACCTATCATCGACACAATAGCACAGCACAATGCAACGAAATGAGTTTTACAGATAGGATCTTTATCGGTGATGCGATACGATCTACAGATAATGTGTACGATACAGATAGTACGTTAAGTTATTCTAGGTACTTGCTCGAGGAGGTTTTTTATCCGTAGCATCAATTATAGTCTGGTAAAAAATACTTCATAGTACCTACTGTCTGTAGTTTACACGAATTAACATTTAAATAAAACAAGCACATATAACATAAGGGTTTAAAAGAGTAAAATATTAGTTAACTTTGTTTTTTAACTACGGCCCTACGCATGACATTAAATATACTAAAAAATATTTATTTACTTAAACACTTATAATGGTGTAAAACGGGTGTGGCCCCATGCCTGCTACAAAGCATCCACTTCGGCTGTAGAAAAAAGTTACTAATAGGTATATTACGCGTTTTGAACGTTTAGGAGTGTTTTTTTATATGTACTAGTATATCCTTAAGATTTAAATAAGGCGTATGTATCGTCTGTATTATTATTTAAACAGACTATAAGAGAATCGTTTCAAAACTTTAATATGTTTCATTATTGCACATGGTGGCAGTGCAAAAAATCGATTTTAGATTGAAAAATCTTTATAACGCGGACATGAACCGCGAAATGATTAGAACAACAGCATTCACAGCGTTCCATGCTGTTGTTCTAACCTATTGAGAATTGACACGGCAGTAGGAATATACACATATAAGAATATAGCATAAACGAAATTGAGAGTTCCCTTATCTTATCAGAGGCAATTTATTAGTAGAAAGTAGAGATAGGAAACCCGTTTCATAGGATCTTATATGAAAGTTGCGAGCGATAGTGAAACTTACATGTGGGTTGATAAGCCTCTACACCACTATAGTATCATGCAATGGCTAGACTGTTATTCGATGGATTTTTGGTAGTTGCACAGAGTATATAATTAAAAAACAAATAAGTCAATAATAAGTGCGGGAGGAGTTAAATTAATTGTTACTACATTGGGAATATTTAAGATACAACATCTTAAATATTCACAATGTAGTTACGCGAGTAGTACACATTTAAGTAAAACAATAACTGTTTAAAACGTGATATATATAAGTTCAACTTATTTGAAAATTATTTCAAGTCGCGGGGAGATCACGGCTGCTGAAAAGCATCCGAAACGTGGGACCACATTTTAAATAAGTTTAACTAATATATATTGCGTTTTGAACCGTTGAAGTGTTTTAGTTTAATACTGTCTGCAGTTTACGTGAGTAGTACACTTCCGAACCCGTGCTGAAAAACACCCGAAAAGCAAATAAATATTAAATTAATTATATGTATTTCGCATTTCAAACGGTTAACAGCTTTTATATAAATATTCTAATGTCGTGAGATATAAAAATTTAATTTTTTTATTAATTTATTTTTTTTTTTTTAGAAGAATACAAGGTTTTATAATTTTCCCCGTTTTTTCGGTCCTATTGTTGCAACCCTTTGAGACGTTTATAGCCTTCCCTCCATAAATGCTCTAACCAGCACGAAAGAAGAAGAATTAAATAATTTTAACCAGTAGTTCCTTAGATTAGCGCGTTCAAACAAACAAACAAACACTTCAACTTTATATATTAGTATAGAAGGTAGATAGAAGAATACGTTTAGAACATGCTTTTTTCATTGCGATTATTAGTGTAGTTGAATGAAAAATGGGCATTTCCAAAGAAATCACACAAGACAATGTAACTATCCTAAATAAATTTTGAGTCCATCATATTGGGATGGCCCATATTGCATTGTGGGGCTAATTGGATGGAGATCTCTATCGCGGCCACTGATAAAATGGAATAGATAACATTCTGTAGTGACTTATTAAGGCCGTTCCCAGAATAATATTAGATGGCATGATACGCGCGTGTGTGGAATGGCAGCAAAAAAATACCTACTCCAAATTAGACTACAGACTTTATAAAAAATGTTCCGAATGACACTGGCTGGCGAAACATAACGCGTCTTATTGTCTGTAGATTGTAAAATTCTGTGGTTATAATTTCTCTTATAACTTTACAACGGCGACCCGTTGTTTTCTGGTTTAAAGATTAATAAAAGCGTTGCCTTAGTATTTATAACGTCCGTAGGCTTACTAGCGTAAGGTCATGTAGTACTGATATTAACATTATGTATCTCTTTAAGCTCTATAAAATAGGCTTTACCTAAAATGGTCATTTTTTTTTAATTTGAATTTTCCTTAATTAACCTTATCTGCTGACGGTACTTAACCCTATCAGCGATCTGTACAACGTATCGCGTTGTGTAGTTTTTGCGAAATTGGTTGCTCGATCGTTTTCAAGCCTTCCTTGAACCCTACGACAGATAGTCAATCTAGGGCGAACTAGATTTATTACCTTCAAAATCAAACGAATATCAAACATAATTTATTTATATAGTGCCTTGATATGCAATAACATGTAAAAATTAATAAAGGTTTCAAAAGAATATCAAACATTCAGGTTGGCTATACCTACTCGAAAACAATTAAATAAAAAATTAACGATTTAAAACAGAATAAATTAGCTAACCGATTCCTATTCTAATTTTTAAAAAGGCCTGACGTTACCGCATAAAAATGTTTTATTTTAACATTCAGAAATCAACAGACTGAATCCGAAACGCGATTACACTTCACCATCTATGGATGGTGTTTCGAGATTTCTACCATTCATTCAAAATCCAGATTATAACACAAACATATTTCATATAATTTAAATAAAATACATACTTTAATGACTTAAAACGCGATATATATTAGTTAACTCATTTGATAATTATTTCAATTAAGGCCCGACGTCTCGGATACTTTGCAGCAGCCATGGCCATGGGGAGATATTATATTACACATATAAATCATAAATTGATTTTAGATACACGTTGGACCTGAGAGGAACAACAAAGACTCGTTGAAGCATCTATTGCTACCATTGAATAAAGCTCGTCAATGTATCAAAAGTAACATTAATAGATAACTATACAACAGTTATATAATAAACATACTTCTAACACAGGTGCGTCGCGTATTAAAATGTAATTAACAAATGGGATTTATTGAGATATTAATTAAAATGCACAAATAAATATCTCGAGTCGTGCGGCGCGTGAGATTACCATCTATCTACACAAGGTGTACGTTTTACGAACCTGATTTTTATTTACTGCGTCGTCAAAAAACTTGGATGGAAAGAATCTCTCTAAAAATAAGTAACTTGTATAACATGTGATTAATATTCTGTAGTTTACGCAAGTTTAACACAATTGAATAAAATAATTTTAACGGTTCAGAACGCAAAATCTATTAGATTTTTTAACTACGAGCCGACAGCGCTGCAAAGCATACCTATTTAACTGGTATTGAAAAATAAGTTAACATTTCTCGTTTTAAACCGTTAAATTTGTTGTATTGAAGTCGATTATGTTATTATTTTTTAATAGCGCGACAAGAGCAACGGAATACTGTGATCCTAGGTTCGAGTCCTACCGATGTCATTGTCACGTCATAAGTTTAAAATTTATATTGTGAGGAGCAATATTAATTCAAGATAAATTCTAGATTCCATAAGAGATTCAAATTACTAAAAGACTTACTTGTACTATTTATTTCAAGTAGCTTATTAGATATGTGATACGCAAAGCCAAAATCGACCTATTTTGGCTTTGCGCATCTTGTTATGATAAAAAAGAATCAAGTTCCATTATGTAACGCACGTAATTCTTGAGTTAGGAATGATATCATTGTAAGGTTAATCTATGTATGTGTCAACTGCACGGTAATGAATTTAGAATAAATGATAACTGCGAGGTATCACAGCGTGAATCATTTAACGCCGATAGAGGGCGGAGGTGACGCGTCGCCCACTATGACCTGGTTATAAGCGACGAGAGGTAGCGATTTCGTATATAATAGGATATGAATAATATAAAACTCTTTATTGCACAAACATATTTACACCGAAGTAGAATACAGACACGTAGTATATGCAAATAAAAATGTTTGTGTAAAAGCCTATGGCGATTTCTTCCACGCAATCTTTGCTTATAAAAAGATAGACATATATTTTCATATGTTTTGGAATATACCATATTCTTACAAAGTTTTAAGCAATAAACAAAATAATGTCAATTACTAAAGTATCAATATAATTTATAAAATGCAATATAGCGAAGATAAGTTTGTCACACAATAGTTATTTCTCAGTATGTTATCGAATTGTTATAAAATGCGTTAATTTTGTTTAAACAGTTTTATATGAAGAGTTAAATTAGATTTATTACTGATATTTCGGCATGATAATGTGTACTTGTGTACTGTGATTGCATTTTATAATTATAAATAATATATACATATCTATTTCCTCTGGTCTCTTGAGTGAGGCGAGGTTGGAAATCGCGAAATGCCTGTAACTTGTGCCACATGCTCTGGGTCGCATACACGGCCGATTACATCCTTTGTTGTGTGGAAGAAAAATGGCCGAGCACTATCGGGACGCGATACTATTACTTTAAACAAGATTCGTGACTGACGATACAGACGCTCCCGTGTTTCTTAATAATGCTGTTTTATTTGGGAACTGTTCTTCGAAGTGACATATTTCTCGGATTACAACTGTTCTGACAATCGAACTTAATACAAATAAAGAGTTAATAAATTAACATAAGGGTTAAATGAAATACTTCAACTGTTTGAAATATTTAGAAGATGTTTGGAATGCAACTGTGCTGCAAAGTACCCGTACGTGATTGCGTCTCAATGTGTACTCGTGTATACCACAGACAATTCAGATAGATAAATATTTTTTTTTTTTTTTAGTATGCTTTCAAGCAGCCGTGGTCACGGTTGTAAATAAATTAACTAACATATTATGTTTTAAACTGTTACAATATTTTCAAATTAAAGTTTTGATTGTATTAAACAAAAAATAACACAAATACTTAGTAACAAATTAGATGTATGTAGAGGAACCACTCAGCTTTTGTTTCACCTGAGGCGCGCCGGTTATGAATGATTTTATTTAAAAAAATTATGACCCCCAAAATACGAAGACTATAAGACTTATAATAATTGATCACTAAAAATAAATCACTAGTGTACTCCTGCAATTTGAACCTTGGACTTTTATGCTCTAATGAGTCTCTTTGACTGTTCACTCATGTACTTCATTCAAAGGGCAAGTGTCAGTCTACCAACGCAAACATATCGTATTTCCCGACATCCAAACCTGCGACCACGAGCAGGCGATAAAGCTAGTATCATAATACGTGGTCCTCGCTGGGTGGGCGCCCGGCTACATTTGTCACACCGCGCCCGCTACCAAGATACGCTGCGCCCTTTGTGTGGGAGATTCGTATCGAACAATGGCGACCACTGTTTATATCCTTTAAAGTGTTTAACACATTTGTTATGGGGGTCAAGGCGTTTCGAAGGGGGTCATTTGTTTTTCTAAATGGAGGGTTCTATAACCCAATATGCAAGGTCCGACTGTTGAATATTTATAATCTATGTGGTTGGTCTTATGGTAGAAATTGGATTGGATGTGGAAATCAGGATAGTAAATTAAGTGGAGATCACGAACCACCGAAGTATATTCAAAGGAAACATAGGCTGACAGCGCATCAACTGAGATGTTATATGGGCTTTTCACTTTCCATGCTTGTCTGACTACCTCTATCATGAAAACTCTTATAAATCAAAAAATATATATATAATATAAATGTCAAAATAATAGGTTCTATTCGAAAAGGATAATTTAAAAAAAAACATACCAATAACATTTTCGTACCGAAATGTTTTGTACCGTGTTAAAATTTCGCTAGATAACTAAAAATTCAAACCGAATACTTATAATACATGGATAATAAAAATACGATTGAAAAAAAATTACGACACGGGCGGGTCTTGAACCGGCATCGACAGCATTCCCCTCTAAACGTCTTACACGTTATCGTCAATTTTTTTCAACCTACATATAATACGTGCAACTCTCGCTCATTTTTTTATGCAACGACATTGCAAATTAAGGACTTCATTTGTTAAAGTTTATTAAAATCTAAACAAGAATTACAACTTAGAATAAAATCCCCCCTCTTCGCAATAAACAAACAGCCCGTTTAAGTGTTTCGCCCTGACCAGCCCATTAGTTAGGCCATTGTGATCTCATCTCGGACCTTTGATATTATTGTTCTTGTAAGATTCTATCAAGATCGTGTTACGCGTATTGTATCGAAATGAGAAATTGATACTCTTTTTAAAACGACACCTCTTCTTTGTACAGGTATACATTTTTACTAGCCGACCTGGCAAATGTTCTTATGCGTTATGATGTATTCCGACCAAATTTGATCACCATTAAAACGGTTTTTGTTAGTGATATCAGAACATAGACACATACTGTCGCGGTCATTTTTAAAAGTGAAATAATTCTTTCATACATATTTTTTTGGGTATCTTGAACCATTTTCGCAGCGCACGCAACAGAAACCCTAAAAGATGAATAAGTTTTTACACGTTTCTACTTTCGTTTTATAGCCTAGAGCCTCGTTAAATAATCTATCAAAAACGATAATATTTTTTCCATTCATATCAGTAATTTGTTTAGTGCGTTCAAACACACAAACAAACATACTTCTTCAGCTTAATATTATTATTAATAGATTAACTTACTATTAAAATTATTAAGGTGAACGCACATTTGTCAGATACGTAGGCGACGCACGCGCCGCCTTTTAGAATTCGTTGCACTTGCCGTATTTTTTACGCGAATACTTGATAAACAAGAAATACGATAAGTTTAGCGCGTAACCCTAAGTAATCTGCGGTCAAAACTGCGTTTGAAAAACATCTTATTTTAATCTATCAAGTTAATAAGACAATCTGTTTCTATTCCGCAATGAACTTTAAATTACTTGAAGAATTTAAGACCAAAAATTAAAGATTATATAATATAGTATAAGCTGACAATTCGACATTTTTAGATATTAATTTGTGAAAAACCGTATAGGCTATTTATAGTTCGCATGAATTTATTTAAAACTACCCGCGTAATGAAATCTAATTATTTTATTTTTAAGTAGTTATAAGTTTCTCAGAGTAAAGAGTGACAAATAAATGTCTTTAAACGGAAAAACTATCATT
Source organism: Leptosia nina (assembly GCA_963661955.1). Taxonomy (NCBI): domain Eukaryota; kingdom Metazoa; phylum Arthropoda; class Insecta; order Lepidoptera; family Pieridae; genus Leptosia; species Leptosia nina. The sequence continues at coordinate 749,029 of CAVLEF010000040.1, forward strand.
TTTATTTCTGGTTTAACAATTACTTCTTAGGAATAAATAAGATGTATTATTAGCTAATTTAATAAATACCTAAATTTGTACAACAGATTAGAAAAACCTTTTTTTAATGTAAATTATGATATAAGTTATTCTTGTCTGAGATAAATAACTCTTTTAGACCGTTCGTTTTTACAACAATTAAATATGGATTAATTGTGCTACAATAAATTAAAGCTAATTTGAAATCTTTAATATTTTTCAAATACTCATATGATGTCATTACATAAAAAAATGCACGAGACGTTATGTATAATATATCAATAGGTTGAAAAAAATTCCACGATCTGGTTTCCCGGGCCCTCCCCTTTTCCCTCTGAATCTAAAATTGATTTCTTATTTAACTTAAAGCTAATATAAATTTCTAATAAATTATTTATATAGCTAATATTAAATCTAATGTACTACTAAGTTGTTGGGACTTATACTTGAAAGTTTAACTAATATTGATAAATAAATTGACTTGTTGGAACAGATATAACAGTACATCGGTGTATAGTTTTAAAGAACCCATGTTTAAATTCTACCTTGAAGTTAAAATTACAAAGTTGCAGTAAATAATGGAAAGTAAGCTCGCTAAGTGTATATCAAGCAAACATCTTATCAGTCCAATTATCTCTTAATGACCACAACGCTATCAGCTTTCGCGATTTTTTGCTTATTCCATAGATCCTCGAGATAAACCGCCAGCGTTTTTAATTATGTTTGTTATTTTTAATTAACGCCAACTTATTTTTAGTGAAAGTTGAGGATACTTTACTGTAAAAAGATTTATTTCTTAACGTCTATATAATGTATAGATAAATCCCGTTTAACCCTGGAGCGAACACATTTCTATGTCCGTTTCAGTGACCGGTTTTATTTACAAACAAGTAATTGATCAGATTTCTATGCCCTGCATGCCGAGATTCGAATCCAGGACCTCGCGCGCTTAACGAAATGCAAGGCAACATATTTGACCATTTAGCTGCAGAGGCAGCCAATAACGATTAATTATTGATAAATATTGGAAAATAATAGTATTTTCAGTTAGTTTAAAACTTATATTTTGAAACTGTCAAACTCGATACGAGGATTATTTGCACTTTATAATTTTATTTTGCTGGACTATGATTGCGACAAAAAAAGAAAATACTTAGCATCTTTTCTAAACAAATATGTAATTTAAATAGTTGTTTACATCCTACATTTATTAAGAATAAATAAACATCTACTTAAGATTTTTAGATAGAGCATGGAATGCTGGGGTCGGGTCGGTTATTCTAGAATTTCACTTAATGTACATGCGTGTACTGTATTCCTTATACTATAATCATTATATACATTAAAAATTGATTATAAATATAAAAAAACACGACATGGGCAATACTTGAACCGGCATCCACAGCGTTCCGTTCTGTTGCGCTAACCAATTGAGCTACCGTGTCTTACACGTCATTGTCAAATTTTTAACCCGTTGATATATGCACCTCTCTCACAATTTAATTTCATATATATCTTTTAAAAAGATAATTATTAATGTTGTAAGTTTGTTATCCTATTTTTAAAGCTACTTAGGAGAGTCTCCTTTAATAGGCCAAGGTAACAAGTGAATGTTGGTTATAGAAAATTGGCAAATATAGTTTGGTACCTAAATGTTTTTGGCAACGGAACACAGGTTCCGATACAAACGCAGTTTAAGTCAAATAACCTATCTGGGATGTAGGATTTACAAGGGTTTCCTATCTCTAGAATTTTCTTTTAAACTGAACGGTTTTTCAAATATTCTACCATAGTTAGAAGATTATTAGGACTTGTAAGCTACTAGCTCACTGGTCAAACGTCGGTTTTTTCACACCGTCGGACAGTTTTGGAAAAAATAACTTAACCGCTGTTAATGATGCGGCATATAAATTTAATATAGTAATTTGTCCAAAAACCACAAAACTATAATCATTTAAGAGTTCAATAAATAGATAGTAGCCTATTCTAATACTATAGAATATTCATATAAAATTCATGAATCCGTCTAGTCGTTTAGAAGTAGAAAAGTAAAAGAACTTTAACTTAATATGAAGAAGCCTTTTTCATTAAAAAAAGCAGAGAGCCAAAAGTTTGTTCGTACCCCAGAGAGGATAAGGGATTCCATTTTACATTTAAATAGTGTGTAGTATATGGCAACTATTATGAACTAAATAAAATAGTAAAAGTTGTTTGTCAAACTTTCGTTAAAGTAAATCCTATTCATAACTTACATACTGTCTGTAGTTTACACGAGTACATTTAAATACAACAATTTAACGGTTTAAAATGCGATATATGGTAGAAAATTATTTTAGCTACGGCGCGATGTTTCGGATGCTGTGCCTGAACATAAGCAAAAGCATCGTATATTTTACGTTTAAACCATTCAAGTGTTTTATTTAAATAATTCATAAATTTATTACAACTTTATTAAGTCTAAATGCAAACCATTTCTATTTTGGTGCTCGTTCAATAATTTCGTTTGCATGTCCTATTTTACGAATGTTTTCAAGAAAACGTAATATACTGCGAGTGATGTGAAGCTTTTAGATAGAGGATGAAGCGACGTACAATAAAAATATTGCATGGTTTGTTATTAGTAGAGTAAATGAAACCAAGAAGGAAAACAATGGTAATAATGTTTTAAATACACAATCATTACTTATATATTTTTTATGACTACGGCTTTTGTAAAACTTCTAAAACTTTAAAAATAAGTCAATATATTTTACGTTTTAAACCATTAAAAATTATTGAACAATTAATTTAAAATTCTTATAAAAATAATTTGACAAACAGTTAGTTGTACATACTTGTGATCTTCTCTATTCTCACAAATCAGGGCCTATACCCTATAATTATTTAAAGAAAAACTGCTTTAAATCAAAACGATGATAATATTTTTTAATTTAATTGTTTTCAAAATATATAAAAAAAAATACATTTTTTTGGTTCACACAATATTTCACCATTTATACCGACAATTTACCGCGCAATCCTTTAACTTAAGCCAAACATTTAGCTTATAGTAAATTGTTCGTTTTTAAACGTGGCAAATTACAGACATAAGAAATGTGCAGTTACATAGTGGTATTAACATTTTTATAGCCCATATATCGTCGCGAAATGCTGCTTTGCGCAATTGATGCCTGTTCTCAATGCGATTTTATTGTATCTTTAGTCTGTGGAGCCGGATGATACGGATAATTACTGTCGTTTACAGTCTGTGGTGTGCTAAAAATAATGCACTTTGGCCTTTTACATCGGATGGCGGGAAAGCTTTGTTATTAAATAAAAACTTTTTATTTTTTTAATTACGCATTATTATAAGTACATTAAAAATACACATTTATGTAGCCTTTGTTAAAACAAGTATTCTCTACGTTTTGAGCATATCTAAAGACAACTTTCAAGTTTAGAAAAGCAGCTGGCTGGTTAATTAAAAAAAAACGCTAGTTTCCTACAGATGCAGAAACGTCATCTAATTGATTAATACTAAAAAACATAGACTAAACTTCAGATGTTACTTTTAAGCCCTTATAACGCATAAACAATGGCATACGATAAGCGTTCATAAATAATTAGTCTACGATAAGTTTAATTAGGCGCGCCCGATGTAATCGCATTGGCAGGAAGTGGCGCGATAGTTGCGCAACTCATTATTAATTCTTGCTCTTGTTGATTCTTTGACACGTGTAGTCTTTGGTGTTCGAAGGTGGTTTGGTAGCCCAAGCCGGAAAGTCCTTTAATGTCCCTTAATCATGTTTGAAATCTTTAATATTTTTCACATGTTTCATATGAAATTAACTTGATAGTCGGCGTAACAACTAAATTCATATTTATGTTAAAATGTTTTCTGTCATTACATAAGACAATCTATTATACATTTACAAAAAAATACGACACCGGCGGGGCTTTCTCTAACAGCGTAGCTCAATTGGTTAGAGCAGCAGCACGGAACACTGTGGACGCCGGTTCAAGTCCCGTCCGTGTCGTATTTTTTTTATCTAAATATTTTTTTATATAAGTAACGTTAATATGTCAGAAAATAATACAATAAAAAATTTACGCATTATATTATAATTATCATTACGATTAGTATACCAAAGTAAAGCAATTTTTTTATTTTATTAAATTAACTTATTAATTTACCTCAATATACACATACAAAATTGCTTATTACGCCTATTATAAGTGTAAATGGAAGCATACAACAAAAGATATTACGAGCAAAAATATAGCGAAGTTGGCTCACTGATAACAATCGTCGGAGAATTTATATGGCGCTGATAAGGGCGGGCGGGCGTATAAGCCGCCGCCGATAGCGCCCGCCTTACAGATGCGATCTTTGATTACGCGGCTCTTATCTCTGCCCCGGGGATCGAGCATAGAGCAATGTTAATGGGACATGGAATGTGACCTAAAAGTTTTACTTTATTTTGTTTTTAACGGTTTAAAACGGGATATGTATGGAAAATTAAATTATTTTAACTACTACCCAACGATTCGGTTGTTTTGCAGCCGTAGTATCTAAATATATAGTAACTAAAATATATCGTTATTATATAAAGTAATTTATTCAAATATATAATACTAGCTAAACGTACTTATATTTCTTTTATTTTATTAATTTTGATAATGAATTAATTATCAGGTTTTAATTATAATTATTATTAACTTTACTTCTTTAAAATTAACTCGCAGTATTTTAGACTCTAGACGTTTTCAGTGTCTGTAAATCAAATTTTGAAACTAATACTTATACACAAAATAGTCTAATAAAATACTTATATTTTGGCTGTAACGTTATAAAAGAGCGAATAGGGCCATGGTCGTTATGTAATGCCTTATACCAACTTCAAAAATTTTAATGTACAATTTCAAGTCTCTATATAAAGTTAGTCTATAACAAAATATGAATACGCAACGTTGTCTGCAGAAATCCGTCAAACAGATGAGATAAAAGAGAACGTGAACTTCTGTTGTAGACCCCACTACGACCCCCTAGGACACCCAAAATCCCCCGAAAGCCCCTTCTTTCAGAAGTGTATAATGTTTAGAAAAACATTGTTACAGTCCCATTAATAATATCACGACGTTATTTACTTTTTTTGAACGACTGTGCTTAATAGAGAAAATGTTATCTTTTAAAATTAATTTATAGACCAGTCATTTCATCATAAAAGTAAAAAAAAGCAAGTGTATTTTTTTAATTATTATTCTTCATTGTATTGAGGATACTCAAGATCGAATAAAAGCGTTTTGACGCTTTTAAAACGGATTTTATGAAGCCACGACACAAGCATTAATAAAAAAGCTTCGTGCGCATGTATGCATTTATCAAACACAAAACGCGAACTTAATCTTACAAATCGCATAAAAACAGCCAACTTACTCGCAAACTCGATAACCTACTTACCTGCAAAGAAAAAACATAAAATTCAATTACATTATAATATCATTACCTCTGGAGTCACGACCTCGAATGACTGCAATTGACCTATAAATTGGTGGGACAAGACATAGACGCGAGCGGAAATGCAAAAACAAGGTAACAATACAAGATTTCTTTAGGAGTCGTTCCGTGGAGACGGTAGTCTAGCGTTTTGAATATTTGTTGGTAGGTTCTTAAAAACTAACAACGCATCCGAACGCCCGGTCGTAGTGATAAATATGTTTTTGCGTTTTCAACCGTTAACAGCGTTTTACTTTATAATAGCGACCCGCTCCGACTTCGGGTGCAACGCTGACACTAAATATATTATATAAACACTGTGAACGTTGTATATAAAACCTTCCTCTTGAATCACTCTATCTATTTAAAAAAACGTTCGCAATCCGTTGCGTATATTTAAATAATTAAGCGTACATAGGGACAGAAAAAGCGACTTTATTTTATACTATGTGTTATGTTTTTTGACAATTTGTTGGTTATTTATTGTGTGGGTGTTATACACCGCTAGGTGCTTATGCCCTGTACCACACAAAAGCTGCATTAAGGCACTAAATAGGTATATGTTATTCGTAGAAAAAAATCTGCGGTATATGCTAATGAGGTGGTATCGTGAGATCTGGACTGCACGCGCCATTTCGCTATGAAATTGCAGCCCGTTCCGATGTTCACGTTATTTGATCGATTTTGCGGCTAGATGGAGAAATTACATACTCCGTGTGAATTATGTTTGCGAAAATATAAATTATTGCAATTTTAAAGCCAAATTTGCATCCAAAGTAATGAACGATGCAACTAAAGTCTACCTATAATATATCTATTTGTTTTACTTGATTTGTAGAATTGTAGAATTACGTTTGAAACTAATTGTACATATTAATTGTATTCTAAGCGCCTAAATTTTAAGCTGATTTAAAATGATATTCTCAATAACAAGGGAAAGTAAATATTATAGTTGTTTCCTTGACTTTTAATACATTTTATTTTAACTATCTGTACACTTAAAAAAAAACAACAAGAGCAACAAAAGCCTATGCCCCACAGTAATGGTTACCAAAATTATAATGAATAATTCAAATCTTTAATATTTTTCAGATTTTATTTCACAGGATGGAATTATATAAATTAAAAATCTATTTAGATTGAAAAGATTTAACTACACCGTAATTAACAATAAAACAAAAAATCTTGAAATATATATAAAAAAACATGGCAACTAGGCAGTTGTTTGATACTTGTTAAAAACGCTACACCAGAATATATCGCGCAGTACAAGTTAAAAATGCATTCCTTATTTTGCAGTTTGTGTGTCCTAGGGTTGTCATTTAGCGAATTGTAATTACGTTGAGCTCCGCAGTCAGCTAGTGTTAACGCAAGCGAAACACAAAGGTTTAATAAAACACTATTAACGGCTTCAAACCTGACCTCATAAGACAACGCAAACTGATACAATTGAGAATCGGAGGAAATCGCAGGATACGGCTGGACAGCAAGCCAAGATAAAAAATAGTGGTTTAACATGGAACCTTGGTGTGTAGCAAATTGTATCATGAAATATATTAATAATTCATTTACTTATAAACTAATAAGGATAGCGACTTCATTATTAAGTATATTAAATTATTCTTCGTAAACAGAATTTTTTGTGCGCTGTCATTTGTTGTGATCTAACGAATATTTTAAACTTGAGTGTGTAGATACAAATCTAACAAAAAATTGGTGATAATAATTTTGACCAAATCTATTGATTGATATAGAAAAATACTGTGGGGGGCATTTTTTTTGATAATTTTTAGACCCCCTTTTTTCCCCCCCCCCCCCCCCCCTTTTTTTTTTTTTTTTTTTTTCGCGATGTGATGTTATATAGCCTAAAGGGTTGTCTTGTTAATAACTTGCTGGCTTTGCTAAATCTATCAAACTGTACTGTTTGTTGTGTAATTCTTGAGATTAATGCTTTCAAATGAGCAAGCCCTTCAGCTTTCTAACATTTGTATAGATTCAAAGGACGCAGGTGACAACCCTAGCTATCTCGGCGTCCACGCGGCCAAGCCGCGTTATCGGGGACAGTTTTCACGTTTTCCAGCGATACAACGCTCTGCAATAGGCCAGCCAGTGCTGATACCGCTTTATTGACCCGCTGTTAAAGGTTATGCGATGAAGACGAGATATTGCTGTGAATATGCAACGCCACCTTTACTTCAAGTTTAAATAACCGGACTTGTAAACGCCCAACCCCGATCATTTTGAAAGATAAAAACGCGAATGTATTTAAAAAAATAGTAAATGGTAAATAAAAATAAGGATATTCGATAGAACACTTTCAATGGTTAAAACGCGAAATATATTAGTCAATTTATTTTTAATTTCATTTAAATAAAACCCCACGACAGCCCCCGAAACGTTGGGCTGTAGATACAATACATGCCAATGTCAATAAGTCAAGTAACTAATATTACGCGTTTTAAACAGTGGTTTATATTTTATATATTTAAATTTTTACCTACTCGCGTAAACGATTTTATTGTCTATAAAGAAGTTATATAAACCACCAAATAACGCTATTAAACGCGAAAAAGATCACTTACCGTATTAGTCGTGGTCACGGGGGCCTGAAGATGGACTTGTTAAAATAAATTACCTAAAACTTTTCGCGTTGTAAAATCTTATCAATCTTAAATTATATTAAGAATGTTATATGTATGAGATTTTTATTCATAGGAAAACCTTGTTTTAAAACACTGATGGAAATCGTTATTCTAGCCTAAGGTCATAGTCGACAGGTGAAGATAACTTATCACAGGCTTCGAACCGGCTACCCGCCTCATTAACAGATAGTTATTCACTTCGACAATGCCAACATACACGATAAGACAAACGAGCGAGGCAGGTTTCCTATTTGCTGCCATTAACAGGGAGTTTCTATGAAAATAAAATATCTACTAAAGTTATAATTTGGATGGTTGTTGGCTATTGTATCAAGAAAATACAGATTATTATACAAGCACAATACTTAACGGACTCATTGATGCCAAGAGTCATAAGTTCGATTTCCACCAGGTCCATCAATGTTTAATTTTTCTATAACATTTATCCTTTTTTTTGCATTTACTTTCGATTTTTAAATTATATAGTGCCGCCATGTGCAATAACATGTCAGAAATAATAAAGGTTTCAAACGTTATAACTTTGTAATTTCATCTTCAACGATTTCATACGCTGCAACGCATAAGACGTTAAACCTTAATACGAAAGCGTTAAGGTTGAAATTACGTTACGCGAGAGGTGCATGTATCAATAAGTTGGAAAAATTCGACGATGAGGTGTAGGACTCGGTAGCTCAATTGGTAGAGCAACAGCACGGAACGCTGACGATGCTCGAGTCGAAATTTTTTAAATTTGTTTTCGATATTTAAATTAAAATAACATTTATACCTAAAAATAAAAATGGATTTTACATCCAAAAATGGATTTTAGATCGCCACGGTCTGGATGTCAAGCGGTAACCACAGCGTTCCGTGCTGGTGCTCTAACCAACTTGACACGGTAGCTTAATTAATATAGATAGCACTAAATAAATTAATAAAATGGATTTTTAGTTTATATGACATGTGAAGAATATAAGTTATTGTACTTAACCGGAAAACTTGGGCAACAAAAATAATCTACCATATTCATTTTCTGTTGTCGAGTAGTATTTGCGTAAAAGAGCAACTAACATACATATTAACAACTTTTGCATTTGAATATTTGGGCGAAATATATCTGTCGATAACAACGGAATCTTATTAAAGCGTACACAACAAACAGAGGGTGCAAAAACCTCGCTCTAAGGATATGAAGTCTCATATGAAATATATTCAATCTGCGACTGGAAGATAAGCAACCCCCTCCCACCCCCAGGGAGGCCGGATACGAGATTTTTGACCGTCACTCGTGTATGCGGAATGCCTATAAGATCGTGGTGTTTTGAATATTCTCTTTATTCGAAACCGTTTTATAAAGATTTTGAACTGCAACTTAGCTATATTTTAGAAAAACCAGCTTTCCTTTAGTTTAACTATATCTAGTAATGTGCATTTAAATAAATCACTTTAAACGGTGTCAAACGCGAGAGCTAGCAATGCATTAAACTCAAGGTCTCGAGTTCGAACCCCGGGCAAAAAAAATATGTACAACTAAAATCGATAATTACTATAACTGTATATATTATGCAAGTGGCATTTGAAAAACGTTTTACTTTATGTCAAACTATGTGTATTATCTCAATCGCTTAGAACACAGAACGCTGGGTATGCTGGTTTAAGTCCTGGCCATGTCGTACTTTTTTTACTCTAAAATCGATTTTTTAATTCTTGCGTATTTACAAATCTCAATTGAAACAGCAGTTGGTATTGTGCTATACGTATTTTTTAAATTTTTAATTATTTATCGCCATCAGCGACTAATGAAATATCCTCTTGGCTTTCAAAGTAAACATTGTGAGTGTGCACATCACTTTGATCGCGATAATAAAATTATTATTATTCGCAGTATCAGGGCTGCCACCCCGCGATCCTATCGCGCTATCTCGCAGCGCCAAGCGTCGCTATTACCCCCTTCAGCGAACGTAAGGATGGGACGAAGTATCGATAATATTGGAATTGTTAATATCGATACTAAATAAAAATGAAGTAATGAACTAGAATTTGCATTGTTTCTCGTTTAGAGGTTTGGGTAAATTTATGATTATTTTACAGACCAAAAATTAAGGTTTACGATTTCATTATTAACCTTATTTGGAAATTATTTCAAGGTTGGTCTCCCCTTGATCACGGCTGCTTTCACTAATATACATCATTTTAAACCGTTAAAGTGTTTTATTTAAATATGTACTACTCTGGTAAACTACAGACAGTATTTAAAGAGACAAAGATTTATATCTTAAGGCTGACGAATTGTTGAAAAAAAATCTATTGTAAAGAATTAAGTTTAAGATTGAATTAAGTTAAAAAACCAAAGCGTTTTGAGTGCAACCATCTTTTTGTCAGACATTACATATACAAAGCTGTTGAAGGCAATTGAATCACTAATATAAAACGTTATTTTTTCATTTAATTCAATTTTGTCTCAAATTATAACAAAACACATGTATATTTATACTTAAAAGTAATTTACAGCAAGTTAATTTTTTATAAATATATAATAGCGACATATTTGCGATATCATCGACGTCTCGCACATCACTAGCGATGTAACCTGACTTACGGATAAGTATAAATACGGCGGGAATGTGCTAATACATCCTTATCCGGCGTCCGCACACATCACTACTCATTTACACACCCATTCACGAGGTCCAAATATTTATCGACTTGTTTAAAAAGATTTTCACAGGATTCAAGCACTAAACAGCTGAATATAACGACGAATATGCAGTAACATATTTAATTAATAAATGTTTGTAAACGTATTGAAGTAGTCATGGAGTTGAAAATAATAAATATGATAATTTTGTCCTTCATAAAGTTAGTTGCTTCTCATGACAGAGGAGGACGGTCTTGCACGGGGTCCACCTGATGGAAGGTGAAATATCCCAGCCATATTAAAACTCAACAAGATGCGCTATCGACCTATTTCGGGTTTTATATATTCGGAAATATACAGACTGAAACCGAAACGCGATTAAACATAACGGCTTTTTCGTCTGTGCGCTGTGGAATTTCGATTTTTCTGCCACTCATTTAATATCCAGATTTCCAGACGAATTCCTACTTATTTCAGATAAATTAAAATTTTAAATGTATTAGAAAACATTAGACCCGGTGGGGATCGACTTGTTGGTTATTAGCCATAGATTGCTACCATAAGATCAATGGGCCCGCCAAGGACGTTTGTCACAGGCATCCTTTTTATAAAGAATTGTGTAATTTAGTATAGCATTCCTTAAAGATTACATGATAGCAATTACACAGAGTTATTCTTGTTACTTATTAGTATTTAGTTAAATTGTAAATTAAGTAACCTAAATGTCATTTAAAGAGACACAGAAATATGTCTGCCACATGCATACATGGAACTTTACACAAACACATATGATTAAATGTCTTTCAATGGGTCTACGAAAACGCTACGAAACGCTACAAATGTATACAGATAACAATAGCACAAATCAAAAAAACATATTAAATGTCTAATTTTCTGGAATTTTGAAAGGGTATGTGATACTTACGAGTATTTTCAATGTAAAAAAGTGTAATTGTTTCCCCGGCCTCCCAACAACAACCCCCGGTTTTTACCCCACCCCTGGCAATGTTTAACTATATATCCATGCATTTATTACTAAAGTAAATAAGTAAGTATTAAAAAGGAATAATTACCTATATATATATATTTTTTTTTATGTCCTTCGTCGGGAAACCTGATCGAAATTCCGTCCGGAAAAGTCGTCAGTAGTCGTAGTTAGTCGCGTTTCGGTTATAGTCTATGGGTTTCCGAATATCTAAAGCCGAAATAGATCGACAGAGCATCATATTTAGATGTTATACAGCTGGGGTATTACCACAAACACTATGCTTGCCTGTCCTCTAGCATAAAAATTGTATTCTGTGTGTGTGTACACAAGTTACGAATTAGCAGGCTTATTAATTAGTGGGTGGGTGTGTGACGAGGGTGGACGTATATTTTTACCGTTACTAGGGATTAATTAAAAAGATGATATCGCGGCAAGGTGCGCCTGTGACTTCGCGATAGCGATAACGCTATTTTTGTTAAGAAAATTAATTATTCTATGTCATGTGTGAACGGCGAGGGTGTGTTTTGTTTTCGTACCTATATAAGCATTTAATCATTATATATAATTTATACATGAAATTCTCATGTCACTGTGTTTGTGTGCGATTATCTCCAAAACGGCACTAACAAATTTAAATAAAATTTTGTATATACATTCGTTCGGCCATGTACTTGTTCGGTAAATACTCTTATCATTTTATTCTATATATTCTATATTATATTATTATATATAGAATAAAATATAGATACACTATAGCCTAACCAGTAACACTGACGTCGTGGATTACGGTTTTTATTTTATGTCAATTCGAGTTACTGCAAAAACTAAAAGAAATTTTTTTAAAAAAAAATAACTGACTACAACAGGTAAGTCGAAAAAGTCAAATTTATTTACTTCATACAAAGTAATACGTATTTGGATTTAGTCAAATAGAAATATGTAATGTGATATTGTAAAACAGTTTTAAGTCGATGCCAAATAAATAAATAAACAACCTTAATACCATATAAAATTACAAACCAACAAAAATATCATTTAAACTACCAAATCGAAATGTTAATTTCCTTATTTACCCTCAAAATCATTCACCATCCATCACTTTTCACTATGCTGTAGATAAAAATAATATACTAAGGTAAAGAGGTAACCAAAAAAGATTTAATTAGAGAAGAACCACAGAGTAATTCAGTGTTTTACAGCCTGAAGGAAGATTGTCAACGATCTCAGTCAGTCAGGGCGATTGAGCAAAACAATATCCGGGCGCAACAGGCAACCCGTGCTGTAAATAAGGTATTTTGTACCTTATTAGCAAATAATAAAGTCTATACTGCGATAATTTGATACACTGGTAGGTTTATACTTTAATAATTTTCACATGTTAATGTGTAATGTATTCCACATGAAGGCGCTAAACAAATTAAAAATCTAAAATAAATTCAATGCGCGCGTTGAAAAAATTCGACGATGAGGTGTAGGACTCGGTAGCTCAATTGGTAGAGCAACAGCACGGAACGCTGACGATGCCGGTTCAAGTACTACCCGAGTCGAAATGTTTATCAATTTATTGTCGATTTTTAAAATATATAGGTTTATACTTTCAAAAAATTACTTATTAGTGAATAATGATTTTAAGAAGTTCTATGTAATATATTTTTTGTGTTGTTTTATAAACAGCTTTTTCAGAAAAATAATATAAGACCGTACTTCGAAAGTAATAAACCGATTACGATAAATAAAGACCATTAAAATATAAAACACTTTATTTAAAATAATTTTTCATATCTAAATTTATTACTTGGGTATAACGCTGTAAAATCATTACTGTATTTATTAAATATAAAATATAAAGTAATGTCGGTAGTTCACGCGAGCAGTACATATTTAAATAAAACACATTTATCGGTTTAAAACGCGAAATAAAGTTATAATATCTAACTTATTTACAATTTATTTTAAATACTGTCCGACGTTTCGCATGCTTTGCAGCAGCAGTCTCCCGCGACCATGACTGTTGATACTTAGATCTCGTCATTAAGGAGACTCTTCTCGTTTGCAAAAGTCCATCTGTCTCTCTTTCAATTAATTCACTGTTGCGTTATTTAATAATTAGAAAGTGGGATTATTTAGTTCTTTGTGATGCTGACAAGAACCGGTTTACAATTATTGCCGTTTTATGACATTCAACACCTGGCTCTTAAAAAAGTATGATTAAAAAAATTCCGAATAACACTATTTCCTCAATTACACATGGCTGAATTGTTCCCAAACCAAAATGGCCGCTTAGGCTGTACCCAATTTTTAAGAATGTAAATGATTGTAGCCTGTATTTTTTCTCGTCCGCATCGCACAACAACACACTGCCAACTCGGGGCGAGAAAAACGCGACATGACAAAGAACAAACAAAAGCGGAGCACCGAACAGCGAGCGCTGTGACCAGCGATATCTGTGACGTACTCGATCGTTAGTTCGAACGGCTGGAGGCGAGCTGAGCCAAATTGCGTGTGACGATAAACCTTATCGCGCCACCTTCACTGAATAGGGATGTTTTTAAAATCACTCGACCGGATTTTTGAATGACGAGATTATCGCTCCACGTTCTTGGGATATCGTAAAATTCATTCGGACTCGTTACCTAGTTAACGATGTGGTGTGTAACGTGGTTCAAGTCCTGCCCGAGTCGAGAATTTTTTCAATTTATTTTCGATTTTTAAATTATATAGTGCCTTCATGTGCAATAACATGTGAAAAATATTAATGTTTTCAAACATAATTGTTTGGTATTTGAATAATTGTATTTTAATATTAAGTTTCCTGACCTACATATGAATAAAAAACCTATGTTGTCACTAAATAATAAGATATTAAAAAATGTCTAAACAAGTTTTACGAAACTATATCTTATTATGGATGTATATTATACTATAGGTTATTATACAGAGCTATCTGTGCGCTGAAAGACGCCGATAGCGTCAGCCAGTGATCAATCAGGTGGCCCTTTTCACTTTAATCTCGAATAAAATATTTCGCGTTTCACCTGTTATCGATATGGGATACCGCATTACACTAATCTAAGAATAAGGGATGTTTTAACATTATTATACTAATTTAACGGTTTAAAACACGACATATATAATAAACTTATTTTCAATTCAACTACGGCCCGATGTTTCCCATGCTGTGCAGCAGCAAATTAAAACTAAGTTGACTAATTTTTCTCGCGGTTTGAACCGTTACGTTTTTCATTTAAATTATTGACCCGGAGTTAAATAAAACAAAAGTTAATTATATTACGGCATATGTGCACAAGTCTAAGTTAAATTTCTGCAGTCTTTAGTTAACATCTGTAGCCCAGTGCAGGAAAACACTCTGGTTTTGATTCGAACTTCATAACATTGTAAGCATACAAACTTATAAATGTATTTATTTACAGGACAAATATTTTCATTTAACATTATCATATTTTCATCCATGATCACGGTAACGTTATAACATTTTATTGTATGTTATTGGAATATTTGAAAAATATTTTTTATAGTTGCATAATATAAATTTGTATGCTACAAATAGTATAAAATAATACACGTTATTTGTTATATGTACTACTAAACATTAACTTCTATAACAGTTCTGATTCTACCCACGCAAAATGGAGGCAGCACTGTCATGATAAGCACATGCAGTAGTGTGAAGTGCGATATCACTTTTATAAAACTACCTTCAAAAATACCACATCCACAATTCGCATCTCCGTATCAGCAAAAAGGATAAATAATTTAGTATGATCCCGCGAGGCGCGATATCCGATCAGAACAAAGGTTCGCTATCGCCCCGCACAGCCTTACGCCCTCATCCATCGCATTTCCACTGTCGGACGATACGAGACAATTTTAAGTGTACGCCACTTGACAGAATGAAAGCGTTCAGTGAAAGACAGTTAAGATAGTGTAATTTGGCACTATTTAAATCAAAAATTGATGATGATGGTGTATGCTATTGTTATTTGGTATTAGTAGATTTAGTATTTATTATATTCAATATATGAACAAAATGTAAACTAAAATGTAATTAGCGGCTTTTTATTTTACATTATTATGTATACATAAATAGATTAAACTAAGTTTATTTTAGAAATACAATATATAAAAAACTTAAAGAACAAATTAATATAATGTTTTGTTAGATTTTTACAAATCTTATAATATTTAATATTATATTATCATTAGAAAATACAAGATATCATTTGAAAAACGAACCGAATGTATTCGTAAAAAAAGTATCAGACCGTAGACATTCGTAGACCGTAGCGCTACGAACTATGGACACACGCTACGGAATGGATTGAAAACGTGATGAATATTATGAAAATCTTACACAGTTTTATATATATTAATATTACTTGTCTGATAATCTACTGATATTTAAAATGTTTAAGTTAAAGTTCTGCAGAAACATTTAAATACAATATGGGACTGTTACTGTGAAATCATGATTGACTAAGTGTGTTTTCTTGTTGAAAAAAAATGTATACAGCAATATGTTTATTTGTATCTAAAAGATTATAATTTTTAATAACCTATTCTGCTAATATAAAAACGAATACTTTTGCTGCCAATGTACTCTTTTCTGCAAAAATTTCTAAGCAGATTTTCATAAAACTAACCACAGACATGATATAGCAACGTTTTAGTAAAACATTAAGTTTGATAACTTTAATTTTTTTATGTTAGTGACACGTGATGGCACAACATAAATTAAAAATCGAAAAAAAAACGACTCGGGCAGGACTTGAACCGGCACCCACAGCGTTCCGTGTTTGCTCTGCACTAGCACAGTGCCTGATTTCTAAAACATAGTATCTTTTTTGTCGTTGTGGGGTATAAAGCCACATCTCCATCTGTTTTATTGTTGAATTTTTAAAGTACTTGGGAGTTGTACCACAGGATAATTTTCTTTTATTTGGGGGATTCAAACTCAGTACGTTTGACCAATACGCCCCCAAGATTATATTATACGCAGAGTATAAGCGAATTATGAAAAAGCTTTATAGCAAAACTCATAGAAGCCTCAACTCCTTACAATTGATAAAACTTGATATCTATTACCAGACAATTACACTGATCGGATCGCCCCCCCACAGTGGGGGGTGGTCGCTGGTGTGAGAGAGAGGTCGTTATCTGTGGTTCTCGCGCCATTAACCCGACGATACAGCCTCTTCACATAACAGTACAGGTGAATTTGATGAGGTGCGCATTATTATTGTAGTGGATAATTATTTAAATCGTTCGACTGCGCGCTCTTAATTGGCTAGTTCATTGCCAATTAGTTCAATTGGATGATAGATTCACACCAACGTGTAAGAAAATAAAAGTCTCTGTGAAGACGTTAGAAAAAGTTTTGGGGTCTATAAGAGTTTGTAAGTTTATTTCCTTAAACAAGTTAAGTTATAAAATATCTTATGGGTTAAAGTAGCTTAAATTTTTGAAATAATAATCTATTAAAATTACATCAAGTTCATTTAATTTTTGTATAAGTTATTCTCGTTTCAGACAATTTCTAATAAAGATCATTCTAGCTGGTCAAATAGCATGTATAGCTATCTAATTGAAGAGGTCATAGGTTCGAGTCTCACCATACAGCTTTTATAGATCATCTTGGATTTTGGAAAATCTGGATACCATATGGATGGTAGGTATATAGGAATTAACGTTTATAAAAGGAAACATCGTCCACAAAAATAAATCTGCGTTTCGGTTTTAATCTGTGGATTTCAACAACATATCTTATTAAATCTGTCTATAGTTTACGCGAGTTGTACAAATTTCAAATAAAACCCTTTAACGGTTTAAAATGCGATATCGGATTAGTTAAACGCGATTATTAGAAAATGATTTTTAACGTTTCGGATGCTTTGCAGCAGCCATGGTCACGAGGAGCATCCGAAACGTTGGGCCGAAGTTAAAAATTATTTTCTAATAAGTTTATCTAATATATCGCGTTTTAAACCGTTAAAGTGTTTTATTTAAACACATAGCTTATTCAAATGTTACTTAGTTGGGATTTTTCACCTTCGATCGAGTGAACCACATATTTATCTATCCTCTGTCATATAAAAATTAATTTTGCATTATAACTCCTCATTTGATCGGTCGGTTAAAAATAATCGATTACAGCCCACAGCCGTGGCACGGGCTTATCTGGCAATTATTTAGGCAACACGCGTGCCCTATCACCCAGGCATCTACGCTGATAACGATGTTGCCAATAACAAAACGCTCTGTTATCTTTGCGCTTTTAAGTAACTTTGTATACGTATTCATATGTAGGCAATAATTGCAACAGTTTGATGAAAATTATTAGTATTCATATAACTTAACGGTTTATCTTGTGTTTATCGATCGTTTTGTGCTACGAATATCTGAGACTATAAATGTATAATAGTATTATTTCCACAAGCATATTTTATTTTAGCACATTTATTTGACGTTTGTTAAGTATTATTTAGTAAGCACATTACGTGATTTAATCTATTTTTTTAATATGTTTCCTTAACATGTTTACCTACTTTATAAGTCAACGTTTTCTTTTAAAGGCGAACGGACATTTTCAACACTAAATTTGGTATATTTAAGTAATAATTTGACAGTTGATAACAGCGCCATCTAGTACAATCAAATTTTGAACAAAGCGATAACCATTGTATTAAGAAGATTATATTAGTGATTAATCTCACCTACCATAGATTACCTCTATGAAGCTTAAACAAAACGGCCTAAACCAGTGTTATCCCGGGACGGAACAAACAAAAGAGGTTCGACACCTCCGCCCTTATATTTATTGCAAATTATTGCCGCTATCGAGCCATCGCCGCCTTCCGATAATGGACTTCATACGAGCGATAGTTTAATGTGAATATGCCTTTTCAGTTATACAAAATTTTGACCATTAGCAAGACAACATTTTGTGTAATATTAAAAAGAATTGGGCAGTAGTGAAATTAGTGAACAATTTGATTGTGATTATCGTAAAAAAAATACAGTGGAAAACTGTTACCAACACACGTATTATAAAAGAGCAATACTACAACACTTCTATTAAACGGTATTTTTCTTAACTTGGCGTTTCGAGCTGTCGATAAACGGCTCTCTAAAGCATCGTACAATTTATTATTTTAAACATTGTTGTATAAACACTTGAGATAAGATCATATGTAAACTAAATGAGACATATTTCAATCGATATTCATTTATTCGAGACATTTCTTCAACGACATACAAACTTAGAGCCAAAATACTTTTTTAAGTGCATAAACACAATTTTAATGATTGAATAAAAAGATAGCACTTTTAATTATTATAATAAAGACACCAATAAGACGTTTAAGTGCAAAGGATTTGATTTGAAAACATTGAGTGATTTGAAAACATTGAGCCACTTGAAAAAGGCAATATTCTTTTTAGTCTATGGTCATGTCCTATCCACATTATGCTAGCCGAGCCTACCTCGCAGCTATTGACAGAGACTGTAACGTTGATACGCGCTGATTTATAAGCCATTACACTCATTCCCGCCTTAACTGATCTTTGTGATATTAAAAATTTGAATATCAAACGCTTTAGGTCGATCGGACGACTGGGCACAGGTTTAAGGTGAATTACGAGTTAAATACATCCATTTATTTTATTTTTAGGCATTTAGTATACATTTGGTGTGTGTATTATAGATGTAATGTAATGAGAATAATCGAATATACTCGTGTCACAATGTCAGTTCCTTTACGGAAATGGCTTGACAGATTTTATGAAATCTTTAAGCATATTAAATTATATAGTTCAAAATAAAATTAACCTTCCTATATTCACTGCTTTTTTAAATGAATTTTTATTTGTTAAAAGGGTAATAAAATTACTTAATGCGCAGTTTTAATCACTATTAATTTTATAAGCTCGATGGTACGATGTAAGCATCGTGGATGTCTGTTGACTTTCTATTGTCCAAAGCCAAAATAGGGCGTACCAGTTTATCAAATATGTATGTTACACGATCGCGGTATTTGCTTCACTTTAAGTGAATTATTGTCTAACTATCTCTCTGCTCACTCGAATGAGCCCCTTACATAGTAATGGGCCAAGCCAAAGCCGAATCGGAAAAAAAAATCCATCTCAAACTCAAACCATTTATTTCACAAGAGATAAAGAATATAACAAAGTATTAGCTTTAAGAAAAGCCTTAAAAAAGTCTTGTGAAATGGGAGAAAGCACTCGGCATGTGCTTCACCACCCAAGAGTGGAGAAGAGAGGATAAGGATCTCTACTAAAACGTAGAAATACCACATATCAATCAGTACACAAATTCTTATTGACTTCTCTTAAACATCCAGCAGAGGTGTCTTTTGGTTTTATACGGAGTGTGTATGTACACAGGCGCCACCTGGTGGAGAGAACATTTCGAAAGCAACTTCCAAGAAGCTGATGTGATAACCGATGAGTGCCACTTTATATCAACAAACATATAAAATAACATCGTTGCGCAAGAGTTGACAATTTTTCAGATAAGCGTATTAAGAAACCGTTGTTCGCGGGTGGTCGTGAGAGACATAATTGTTTTAAATGTTAACTCTCTTGAGAGGATCAATTACATTAGGCAATCTCTATCACAGATAATATATCTTTTATATACATTAAACAAATGTAATAATTTAAACTGTTCTTAATTCTTATTACATTACTTAATAAGACTTCTAAATCTGGAAATAGGAAATGGGCGCAGACAGCTTCTTATCATTTTATACATTTCTTATGTTAGAGTAGACAGCCATGAAGTTTAAATAAAACAGTTCTAACGGCTTAAAACGCGAAATGCATTATTTAACACTATTTACAATTTATTTTAAACGCATCCACGCGTTGTCACGGGGGCACCGTGGCTGCTACAAAGCATCCGAAACCTCAGGCCGTAACACTTTTGTCCATTTTAAACAGTCAAAAGTGTTTTATTTATATGATACGTTGATTACATTGCTATTTGCTTATCTATGCGCTGGTTTAATTATAGGTAAAAGTCTACTTACAAAATATTATTACAATTTTATCGTTTAACTGTTCAAATTTAGTTTGAGCGACATATTTAACTAAGAATTTGCGTGAATGTAATCTCCTGACAGTCAGGCAACTGTATATTATACACTTGTCGTCGCCAACCCAAAACCCCATCCCAATCTGACATCATTCACACTACGCTCAAACACACCTCTTTTGCCCAACGATTTTTTAACTTTAAAGGTTCCTTCCTTCTATTAATTTATTAAAAATATAAGTAGCCCACTTACTTATTCCACCACTTATATTCAAACAGAAAACAGTATTAATGTAATAGTATGACAAACATGTTTTCCCTATTTTTAAGTTTAATTTTTGTTTTTTAAATACTTAGCATATAATAACTTTGTAAGTAGATACTAAGTTTTTCATTGTTTATCTCGAAATGCACAGGAAGAGTCTAGCCGCCCACGACACAGGGAATCCTAGTTAGCCTATAATGAAATGTACACAGTTTTGTTTAATAAAGAATTTATATTTGTCAATTGTATTTGAAAGTAAAACATTGTTTAGGATTTGGATGAAATCATTTTGAAAAACTGAGTACAAATTTGTCTAGGACTTTGTGACTATTCTATAATTATTTCGGCTATCAAAGTCTTTAGTGCAAATTGCACGCGCTAGACGTACGTAACGAATCTTGCGCCCTTTATAGCAATATCGATGACATTACGATGATCTGCGGGTCACCTCCGGTATCTTGGTTAATTAAAGAGTATTTACAAATAGCTGGAGATAGCCACTTTCTCTTTATCAGCAAATAACAACGTTATCGGGGACAATGCACTATCTCCAGCCGATGTTACGACTGCTAAACAGGGCTGCTACGCGAATCATCCGAGCGTTCGTATTTAGGTAATCTTAAATGTATTTAAATAAAACACTTCAACGGTTTAAAACTCGATATATATGAGTTAAATTTATTCGAAAATGATTCTTAACTACGGCCCGACGTAACGGATGCTTTGCAGCAGCCATGACCTGTGAATTTTCAAATACGTTTAACTAATGTTTATTGCGTTTTAAACAGTTAAAGTGTTTTTTTTTTTTTTTATTTATTGTTTGGATTATGTTTACTTTTACCAGCCGTTGCACACGACAAATAAAAAAAGCCGTGATGTTTAATCGCGATTCGGTTGCAGTCTGTGTGTTTAGATGTTATGTGGCTGGGGTATGGGGGTGGGGCGAAATCCTCCTGTATCATAAAAACACTTCATGAACAATAAAAGCCTACAGCCCTGGCTATCAGGCGAAAGTGCACGTCTCGATATCAAACAATGTGACACAGCGATACCGTGTCGTGATCGCTCCGTTATCGCCGTTCCACTCCCCCCCTCATCGCACTACCCCGATGCACCCCACTGATTATTGTCTAGTAATGAACCTGAGACAATCGCCTCTCTTACAATTCTATATCGATATGTATAGAACAAGATACTACGTATCTTCTACAGGTGAATTTACACTTATATAACGTTTAAGGAAGTAGTATGTAATAACAATTTCAACGGAATAAAATGCGAAATAGTACGACCAGAAATAACAGATCATATATTAAATAATATTATAAAAGAAAATGACAGGTTAAATCTATACATACATACAATTCATAAGTTATAACGCAACACGCAAAAACTTCTGATGACCATTATCTTAATCACCCTCAAAAAATATATAATAGTAGCATTTATATAACAAATTCAGATTATTTAAATAAAACACTTTAACGGTTTAAAACGCGATATATTAATATTAATAAAACACTTTAACGGTTTCAAACTGTGGGTGAACTTATTTGGAAATTATATTTAATTTCGGCCTGACGTTTCGGATGCTTTGGTCACCGTGGAAACGCCTAATATATCGCGTTTGAAACCGTTAAAATGTTTTATTTAAATGTGTACTACACGCGTAAACTACAGACAGTATTTAATGCAATGTTGTACGAATTGAAATAAATAAAAGATCAAACTAATTTCCACTGGATATATATAAAATGTAACTGAATCCTAAAGGTTTAAACACTAATTATGTTAGCACAAACAAGACCTTGGAAAAAGTGCTGTTTCATCAGAGTTTAAGCCAAATATTAAGTTAAGAGGAGCTAGGGGATATTAGGATTTTGCGGAGTGTTTATTCATGTCACGTGGTGTGTTCGGCCTCTCATTTCCGAACACCCTCTGATGGATGGATGATCATGACGTGGTTCTAACAAAAACTTGAACCTACAATATCCCTGCAATACCTCGAAGAATTAACTCTATGTTTATCTCAGGTAGGGCGAACAAATTTTAAGTAGTTGAAAACAAGAGCAATTCTGTATCTTATAATTCTTTCTAAAAAACGTTGATATCGTTATACGTAAGTCTACACTAATATTTTCAGGTCAATCTCAAGAACTTTAGATCGAATTGTAATAATTTTGTGTGTGCATTTGTCGAGAAAGGCTTTAAAACATTACGTTACCAAATTCAGCGTTTCCGTTGAGTGCGTTGCGAAAACGGTTTCAGATACCCAAAAAATACGTATGAAAGAATTATTTATTTTTATATGATCTATAAAACATCTATAACACTATATGTCTATCTTTTAAGAATGACTCGCAAGAACCGTTTTTATAGTCATGGTATAATCAAATGTTGGTCAAAATACTTCATATCTATACTAATGTATAAAACTGAAGATCGATAGATTAATTTTTAAGATTATCTTGCAAGAACGACGGAAAGGGACGCGATCTACGACGAGGGTAACGAATATGGATGCCCAAAATTACGATTCTGGCGGACTAAGTCGCTGTCACAGCAATTAAATAAAAAAAATATTTGTTCGGCTAGTACTTTAAAATTTTCATAAAAGTGTCGGATAGAAACACAAGCATTAAAAGCACAGTGGAGTTTATTAAATGAAATCTCCGTACATATGTCGACACGTATATCGAATTTATAAATAGGGAAACGGCGAAGTTTTTAATCTGTGCTCAGTACAATTGGAATGGCGCATAATGTGAGTAAAGTTTGAACAATGCTTAGCCCGGCTTAAACAGGCAAAGTGGGCTATCTCCACCACCGACACACGCTTAATGCCGTTGTCGAAGTATCGTTTGAAAAATATTTAACGGCACATCGTAACTGGGGAAAGTACAGAGCGAAACAATCATATACTTTGTATATAACTTTTTATTTCATCTATAATCCAATTTATTTTTTGACACGTGCGAAAATGTATCGAAAACTTAATGTACATTTCGAATTATTTAGTTTCATTTAATTAGGTGTACTAATATGTCACTAGACACGGTGTAAATAAATAAAAAAACTATTACATAAGAAATATAAAATAGATATGCAACCTTTATAAATCAATAGTTTAACTTGGTCGAGTTAAATAGAACACGTTTAACGGTTTAAAACGCTAATCTCTTGAAACACGTAACGGCTGCTGTAAAGCATCTAAAACTTCGAGCCGTGATTTAAACTTATTGTAATTAAGTTAACTAAATCCCGTTTTAAACCGACAAAAGTGTTTTACTCACGTTAACTACTGAAAATACTTACTTGATCAATAATAATTATTATTATAATCCTAACGGCTCTGATACAAATTTTATAACACGAACTTACCTGAAAAGAAAAATCACATGATTATTGTAAAATAATAGGATTTTGTACCAAATAAATGGAGTTCCAGAAATTAAAAAAAAAAAAACAAAGCAATTCCAAAAATAAAGCACTTTTCTGTAAAAGCCACTGCAATTTCCCGCTCGCTAAATCGACTTAATTAAAAAAATCTGTTTTTAATTACATTTTTTAAGGCAACATTAGCAAACCCGAGGACATTAGAAGATGAATTATAGAGTACTGGAACAATTTTTAAACCGCCAACGTTTAATTTTAGTTGCCAGACTTGGTACCCAACGTAATGTAATCTCGGTTACAACAAAGTATTTGAGTAAATAAATATACGTTTACATTTTTCTCGTATGTGTTTAAGAGCACAGAAAATCTGGTGATAAGATCAACAATACGAAAGAGAAGATATTTTTGGTAAGAAATTAAAATAAACTTGAAATATAATGTAATAACATAACCTTATTTGTGAAATAGGATCTTTTAAATTACTTAAAATGAAGGTAAATAATAAATATACGCTTTGTTATTCTATTACCTATGTTAATATTTCTATATGATATATTTAGTTCATTTACTCCAATGTACACAATCACCATGGTTCGTCACCATTAAAACGTGAAAATCCAAAGTTATTAACTCTGTACTGTTTAAAATTCGCGATGACGTTTCGCGTCCGATTTGTAAACATGGCGTTGGTTCCGGTGAGGCCGCGGCGGAAATAACCCGTCTTCGGGACGAGGGCTACAGATTATAAACGATTTATACAACAGATATTGCAAAAATATTCGTATTGTAGTAGATCGAAGTACAGTGAATTTATATTATTTAAGTAAAATACGCAGTATAGAAACGTCTATAAAACATAACCTTTTTAAATTTAATAATCAAATTAATGTTACAATCAAGAATTCAATTACAATACTTTTTAACGGTTTATGACGCATAATATACTAGTATTTAACTTTTTTTTTATTTTTATATACGGTTATTCAGTTCTTAAGTCGATTGCACTGCACTGCAATCAATTTTCAATAACTACAAGATGAGTTTTATTTTGACTTTAATATAAAATTATTTAAATATTAGTACTACTTAATTGTGTGCTGGTAAATAAATCTTTAAAAAAATAATTAATGATGTGAAAAGATATTTGAAATAAGAATTAAAAAGCTGCGGAATCAGAAAGTACAGATTATGTTATACAAACAAAAACCACTTAGTTTTTTCATAAAAGCAATTTGCGAAATAAAAACCGTCGAAGCAATTACCCTTTGTGTAGGGCGTCAATCGAGCAAAGTATAGGAGACTGAAAAATGAAAGATTATGTGAAAATCTGTAATTTATATGCGTTGCCGCGGGCTGTGAACGCCGATGGAACGAGTTAGGGCTGCCAGCCATTTTTTTTTACATATCAAGAACTGTTACTAAATCCAATTTATACAAGGCATAGTAAAATATAATAACGATTTAACAATAATTATTAAAGGTTTTTTTTTAATAATCTACAACTGTCTTAATCATAAATCATTAGACATAAAAATGAGGTTCAATGTTATGGGGCATTTCTGGTTTAACTGAGGCAATTTCGATAATAAAAGAAAGATACACTTAAATGAAACCACCAATTAAAATAAAACACTTTAACGGCTTAAAAAGTAGTCGTAGCCGGGCCGTAGTTAAAAATATATTTCATATAAGTTTATGTAGGTTTATCGCGTTTTAAACCGTTAAGTGTTTTATTTAAATGTGTACTGTTTGCGTAAACAACCAATATATGCAAAATTACTTTACGGCTGTGCTTACTTTTGAAGCGTAAAGTAGTTTTGCTTGACACAATATTACACCCTTGTCCACTTATTTACAGTTATAACTTAAACAATAATGCACGTTCAATGAGTTAACAAACCATAGATGTAAAACTAAGGAAAGCCTGAGTAAAATGTAACATAAAGCATAATACCCCTTTCTATCTTCTTCAGTTATTACTTTAAAAGTGTCAACCCTAGCCGCTAAATTATTTCTTAATAAGATCGCGCGACGTCCCATCCGCGGCTACTCTAATTTGTTTGTGCAACAAATCGGGCTTTATTGATAAATTGAAGCTCTGAACAGCGATCTGCGGTTACATAATCGGCTCTTCTTAAAGCGTTTCTCCGCATAATATGAACGAGTCTTGCATTTAATTTAAGGCAAGCAGCTATGAGCAGCCATTAAACCCAGTTAATTTGACGTCCATTTTAGTACGTAAAAGATTGCAATGCAGTAGTACGTTAAAACCAACTTATAATCATTAAATTAAACTTAATTGAAGGTACTAATTCTAGACCACAAATTACCTACAAAACTTTCGTTATACAACACAAATATAAAATAAATTTATTCACTAAAAACGAGGACGCGTTTATTTTGGTATGAATAGGGCTTTTGGCCGATTTTTCAAATGTACTTTATATTATTTGGTATGTGAAAAGAAACCCCAGAAAATATCAAGCGAATATCAGAATTCAAAATACTACATTTTTGAATTCTGATACGTATTGCTGGAATATAGCAAATTAAAAATCCAACATTTAATTTGCGCGCCTAACCTCTAAATCAGAACAGTTTTAACACTTTCCTAGTGTGGTTTTTACCACTCTTTATAAGCAAGTGATGTCATACACACGTGACAAATGTTAAAAATAAGTTATTTTTTATGTAAATCATTTATTACTTTTAACATCTTAATACTGATAACTGTAATTGACGCTATATTTATCGCACTGTCAAATAGTCCATTTTGTCTACCCAATGCAAAATATAGTGCGTGTAATATTAAAATACCAGATCGCATATCTTATAAATTAGATTAGAGTCAATGAACGAAATTTCACAGATCATTCATTCGTTCATTCATTATCAGTGATGTAGTAGCGAAACCGGATTATCTTGATTTTTATTAAATTCATCCGATAATATGCTAATTTCTCTTAATTGAGTAGAGCAGTTATAGTTAAATTTTAGTATAATAGGTTTTTAATTTCGGACAACTATAAATATGTTCTTTTATTGTCTGAATCAACTCTTACCGTCAATTTTTTTTACTGTTTTAATAATTAAAAGTCTTACGAATGATCAAAACCAAAATCCCCGCTGGAATTGACTACGACAAATCGTAGGGGTTTTGAATAGGTACTTATTGGAGGTCTATTTTTCAATTTATTAATAATTACCCAATACCAAACCAATTTCATTGAGCGCCAGAGGTCCTGAGTTCTATCCTAGGAAAACAATAGATCGTTCAGTTTTGGCAGGGCACAGAAGTCTGATTGATTACTGTTAATAAATCCGATCAGCCCTACAGGCTAACGGGACTTTTTTTAATGTAAGCTACGTGCTATATTTATTGTTAAAATAAATATATATCCAGTTCTCTTTATTACATCAGCCATCGGATGAAAGTGCTTGTCTGCTATCCTTTGCCATAAAAAATAGCCTCTTTATGTGCTTTCTCCGGTGGATTCAGTGATTGAGAGTGAAAGAATCGAATCTAGTTGATAATCGATATTCTAATAATCGATTCTTAAACGATAATTTAAATTCCCGCTCTAAAATTGAGGTTAGCACAAGCGTTACATCACAAAGTATTTATGACTAGAAATTTGAATATCCCAAAAAACAATTCTCACGTCTCAAAGTTAATGAACACAAGATTACCATTTGCTTATCGTCAACTCGTTATTGATAAGCGGAGTTTGACATTTGCTACTTTTCGACTTGTATCGCCTAACAACGGGTTAGGTTGCTAGATGTTGTATTCGTTTGAATGATCAAATGCAAACGTTAGGCATTACAAGTATATTAAATTGTCTGTAGTTAACGCGAGTAGTATACATTTAAAAACAACATACAATTTTCAAATATCCAAAGACAAAATAAGTCGACAGCGATTTTTTTTTAATTATATATGAATCCATGCTTGTCCGTCCCCCTCTATCATAAAAAAAACTAACGGTGTAAATTAACGCGAAGTATTTAAATTTTTTAACCGTTAAAAATGCTTTATAACTATTAATAGATAAAGTGAATGAAGAAATCTCAAATTTAATAAATATAAATATATTTTACCAAAATACAATCATCATCTGTAACATTTGAATGGTTATCTAGAATTTCGATTGTTTTCTAATTCTAGATAATATGACTTAATATTCTATACATATTGTATACAGACAAAATTTAAAAAATATAGATTATTTGGTTGTTATCACTTATATGTAATTAATTAAATTTTAAGGAAATTAGGTAAAAAAACTATATATATTTATTGGCAGTTATAGCCTTAAATGGTAGGTTTTAAAAATATTCAACAGTTTATTCTGTGGGTTTTCCATTAAGATTAAAGTGGAACAAAGTTGATAAAACGCGCCAAGAGTTGGTGACGTCTGTTGTGGTTTTTCTTTTTACCAAATCATTTAATCATCCGTATTCCTGCTAACAAACAAAGCGTTCCAGACGATAGGAACAGGAAAACTGTAAACACGATAAACTAACGGAAAATACTCGAATAACACGAATCGTCAATATCGGGCTGAAATTATTGTTTCCTTGTTCAGCCGTTTAATGGCTATTTGGATTAACATGAGAGTGAAATTGATCTAATTAATTGGAAAAATCGATTATATTTTTTAAGGACAATGATGTAACCATTTACTTCAAATAAAATACAGTTTTGATTAAAAAAAAACAGTTTTGACTTTTTAAAATGTCGAGTACATTAGTGATTTATGTGTACATAACTAATTAAAAATAAATTCTTATTTTTAATAAGTTATGTATTTAAATAAAACACTGTAACGGTTTAACAGCAGCCGAAAAGTCGGGCCGAAGTTAAAAATAATTTTCAAATAAGTTTAACTAATATATCGCGTTTCAAACCGTTAAAGTGTTTTATTTAAATGTGTACTACTTGCGTAAACTAGAGACAGTATTTAATTATGTATTTTCTGAGTAAACATTTTTTTTTCATGCACCGAATGACGCATTTTTAAGTCGAAATTCGGCGCAAGCCAATTACTACATTGTGTTTTAATTTTATCAAGAATGTGCATTAGTTGTAACTATATCACCACATCAAATATAGACCTACTGGTTACATACAAAAATGAAACCTGTCAGCTAACGTAAAAAAGAGTTATTTTTTTGCCTAATTAGTAATTGCCTTATATTCATGTCGTTGAATCTATAATGACATTTTTAATTTAAATATAACCGTTAGATGGCACTGACAGACTGCTTAAATTTTTTTGCGGCCAATCATTTTTTAGATGACTCAATGTTAATCTTGCCTTAAACATAATGAAAATGCTCGGACGAGGCATCAAACACGCTCCGTGTCACGTTACATCGCAAAATAAAGCAAGACCGCGCTCGCATCGACAGTGTTCCCACTGATAAATCAGCCTCGTTATTTAGTTAGCAGATCACCCCATTGTTACTTAGGAAAGACCACGAAAAAAGCATGGGCGGGGCTGCTATCCGGCCACGCATCTCCTTCGATGAAACAGGCTGCCTATCGAGATACATGCCTCCAACACGACCCCACGCACCCACGAGACTCTACATCATACCGCCCCGCAATAAAACCCATAATTGCGTGCGCTGGACCCGCGCAGCTTATTAAAGAAAATTAAATTTGCAGCCACGCGAAATCGACACGAAGCCTGAATAAAGCATCAAGGTATACTCGGCTTTAATGCGATCTCGGCTGTTGCAATTGAAGGCTGGCGAGAGACAAATCGTGTGCCGGCGAGCCGGCGCTTACGACGTCGCTGTTCGACTACGATGTTTATATAAAAGGATGTATAATCATAGATAAGACGCGAGCTATATTCATTTTATTGCCAAATTACCGATGGCGAGATTGCGCGTGAGTCGATCGGGGGATCTGGAACATTTGCCAAGCGGTAATTGTCTTATTTTAAATTCCAACACTTGGGTATCGGGCCCAACCTTTTAGTACTTATTTGTTTTACAAGTTCACTCGGACGAATTTCATAATCCGTCCCACACGCGATCCGTGGCGATAAACGTGTCGCAACTTTGAATATTTATAAACACGTATAAGAGCATGACGTAAGTACGACGTCAAAAATCAAATTAAGTATATAGTACTTGTCTTTACGACATAAAGGTAAAACAATTATTATCACTTGGCGATGTACCGCCTTAAAATATCAAAGCAAGATGCGCTATCGGCTTATTAAAGCTTTGAACAATCCGAAATCCACTAACGAAACGCTACGTTTACGGCGTCCATCTTTGGAAAATGGTTCGTAATACAGATTTTCGATATTGCAACCCCCTAACAATCAAAGGGTAGGCCAGTCTGCAAATCGAATTCACTACCCGTCGATTACTATCCATGCATTGCTACCAATGTACCAAAAAACCCGTCGGAACTGTTACAAGTCGTGTCTTAAGTGACTATGTGAAATATGTCGTCTCACGTAAGTAAGAATTATTTCCTTGAAAATGACTTACAAGTAATTTATACAATCATATTAAAAAACATTAGTAAATTAATGTTTAATTAATTTAACGGTTTAAAAAGATTTTAGTTAAATTTGATTTTCCACCCACTTTAATTAAATACTGTCTATAGTTTACGCGGTAGTGCACTTTAATAACTGGTTTAAAATGCGATATATAAGTTAACTTCATTACAACTTAAAGTTATTTGTTAAATTAATGAAGGCAAAATTTACTAAACTATATAACGACTTATATAAACAGATTGACAGAGAACATAGGCCTTCAGTTATCTCGTAGGCGTGAAGAGTTATAACAGACCTCCATGTTTAGATACCACAGACTAAAGAGAACTCACCACAGACTATAATTTGATTTAGTGTCAGTGAAGAGGTCGTGTCGATGAACGATACTGGCTGGTAATTAATTTTATTTGTTCCATGTTTTGAGTGAGAAAATTATGGATCTTGCTTTATGAGTAAAGAAAGACGTTCTAGGATCAAGTTTTTAATATTAATTTTCACTAAATTTAGAAAATATTTCTTCTTTTTTATGATGGTTCGTCCATCAAATTTCAAATAAAATATCAGTTAAAAGTTTTATTTTTTGTGTCCTAAATTATTAATCGAACCATGACAAGCAATAAAGTATAACTTTTGAGACATTTGTTATTTTATATTTAAAGTTAAAAACTAAAAAAGGGCATGAATTGAAGCTTTTTAAAATTATTTTTATTAATAATTTTACACTCACAAACACCTCAATTACTTGTATATATAAGAACTAGGAACTCAGAAGCCGAGGTTAGCTTTTATTGAAGAACATAACATACATTCTAAAGCTTCCACGGTCAAACAAAACGCTAACCAATACTCATTAATATACACAACAATACGAGATATTAAAAGCAGATACACTAAAAATGTACCCGCTTATCCGTTTGTTGAAACTAAAAAAATGCCTTTACGAATGTGTTATTTGAATAAAATAAATCTTTCTATCAACTATACCATCGGACAGACGTTTAATGGCGTGATTGTTATCTCTGGGATCGGTGAGGCGTGATTTTATTTTACACGTTTTGGTTCCGTAGAGTTAGAACATATTATAAATTTAATGAGAGCAAAACGAGATCGCGTTCGTCTAGTGGTATGGGACTCACGTTTGAAGAGATCGGGTGTTCGATAGTTGGTCGCACAAGAATTTTTTTTGACACTTTGTTACGTTAAAAAAATGATTATTATGATATTCCAGTTATATTTTGTATACCAGTATAATGTATATATCTGTATTATACTGAAAGTTTAGTCTAGTGAAAAGTAAAATATATCAAATGAAGAAATCTAATTAAAACAGTTAGACATTTTTTTATTAAAAAGCAATATTATAGTGTGTTTCAGGAAATTACTTGCCAAAACTAATTTTAATAAATATTGGTAATACAAAACACTGTCATCATAACCATATATTTAAATTATATATTGAAATTAAATAGTTATATTTATTACCTACGGAACCCAAAAACTGTGACACTATGACAGGCTACTGTTATTATAAACATAAGACCAATATAATTATCTTTTTTACAAATAAAATGTACTTTATGCCCATCACAATAAAGGCGAAGAATAAAAGCCTTAAAAGTCACCTACTTTACTTTGACATCCGGCGTACGCGCACCGTAACAGCGATTACTCGATAATTTTCACAGATTAAAATCTAGTTTTTGACAACGACAATCATTTCGAAATTTGAATAAAGAGCTTGTAAAAAAATGTTTAACCTGTGATCGTTATATGCGCAGAGGCCACAGATAAGCGATTTAAAAGGTGCTTAAATAAGTCTGTGTTGCAGAGAAACTTGATTGCTTCTGTAGTTATGTATATTATGTTTAAAGTAGGAGCTTGAGTTAATATATTATTATAAATATACATAGTGTATATACGTGATTCATTATAATTTTTTACGGGTGCAAAGTTTTTAAGACAATTTTAGTAGGGCCAGTTCAGCGAGGTAACTACTAAAAATCCGCTGCTATGTGCTTATTATCTGCACTCCAGAAATGTGTAACAGATTATTATGATATTTCATGTGAATAAAAGAGATACATATATTATAAGATCGCTAACTGTTCACATTTAGTTGCAATTTTTTCTTTAAAGCCATAATAGGTAATAGGCACTCATGTCAGGGAGTAGGGTATAGGTATAAATATAAACGCGTTTCACAATTGCAGTCGGCCTTGAATGCTTCTGTAGAACATATTCTTGTATTTATTATTGTTGAATTGTCTTCTTTAATGTTGTAAATTCCTTATTTGTACTTCAATGATTTACTACTTGCTTCTAAGAAGAGCAATTTGTAAATAGAATATTACAAATTGCTCTTCTCCAAAAATGCTCATGGCTCCAAAGAATAAACTCCTCAGTTCCATAATTATATTACAAAACAGATAAGACGGTGCTATACGGATGGGCCAACTTATCCTTATAAAGTCAACAGCGTACCTTTTTGTTGGCGATCCTATCGGCGCATACAAAATGAGCATGCCGAGTTTTAAACAATAGTGCGTAGGCGCAGATTAGCACAAACACTGGCTATGCATTGGTTCTGATCCACCATCTTGGCTCTTCGTAGATCCCGGAAATGACGTAATGGGAAAAGGCTTTTGGATTTCAAACAATTCATACGAATATTATAAAGACAAAAGATTTTCTTTACTAACTAACGCGTATGGGAGCGCACAAAGTAACAGAAGATAATATTAAAGATGGAACAAATGCTATGATTCTGCAAGCAAACCCGAAGGTTTGAAGGGGACACGGCGGGAGTTGGATAACCCGAAGTAATCTGCAAGGAGGAAATGGGGGAATTGGTAAAATAGTCAGCTAATGGTGTGAACTGATCACCCGGCTTTCTATATGTGTCGCTGATAGAAAATAATAATAAGTGTTTATTATATCATTGTTGTTCGGACTGTTCGGCCGTTCTTCGAGGACCTTTTCTCGCTCACGTCGGCCGAACAGCCCGAACAACAATGATATGCAGAACGATGGCCGTGAAAGCCTTACACAATATAAAGTATTCACTAGTCGATCATATAAATAAATGAAAGCTCCGAACAGATCATACCGATTACAGAACATCGACGGCTGACCTCAAAATACTAATTTCGGTTGTATTACATAAAACAAAGTATATTACGCTTGTAATTAAACCGAAAACAACGTGTAGCCGTTATCTTATCTCGGGATCAGCCATTAACGGTGTGTACAAAAACATACACACATTATAGATCAAATAAAACTACGTTATGTAAATCCGGGGACACACAGTTGCTGCCTTCTTACAACTTTTTCAAACCTATGTCGACGTGGGACTGTTCAAATATCATGTAGTTGTGGTATGTGCACTTTTTATAATACAATTGTGATTAAATACAGCCTGAAAATTCATATGTGTAAAATTATATATTTTTAATTAACAAACCACTAGGGATATTCAAAAATCTACAAACTGAAACATAACCACGATTAGACTTCACAGCTTGTTCACCTGTGGACGGAGTTTCGTTCCATATTCCTAGCATCCATTTCATAGACAGATTTCCAGAAAGTCAACATGTTTCAGAAAAACTATAAAAATTAGGGAAAAAAACAATTAATACAAAGATAGACCCAACATAATTATATCTTTCATTATATTATACTAGCGACCCGCCCCGGCTTCTATGCTTCAACGCTGATACGTAGTGTATTTTCTACAGAAAAACTGTTAACGTTGTACATAAAAACATTCGTCTTGAATCACACTCGGAATATCTAAAAAATGAAAATTAAAAAAAATAATTGCATAGTTTAAAAGATTTAAGCGTACATAGGGACAGAAAAGGGAACTTTGTTTTGTTAGTACTACTTGACTATGTAGTAATATCTTGTTTTCCGTCTCGCGCGACCGTGTGTCCCGCGTTATCTTTCGATCTAAAACGCTCACTACAATCGCACCATCTCAGTCACCGTGCCCATACACGGCCTGTCAAAACAAATGACTGTCCCTACACAATACACACAAAAAACAACCACCGAGCCCGATAAGAATAGATGAAATTCAACTCTATTATGTAACGATAGAGGTTAAAATCTAATGACTCAGTTTTATAGATATTAAGTGTCAAAACCATTACTAAACTCTCAAGTAGAGTTACATTCGCTACTGCAAGTTGACTTGTGGAATGCTATGACAAGATTGAGAAATTATACTCTGAACACTGAGAACGTTCAATACTACTATATGTTCTTACAAATATAACTTGTTTAAATAAAACACTTTAACGGTTTAAAACGCGATATAGTAGTTAAACTTATTTAAAAACCTTTTTCAAATAAGTATAACTAATATATCGCGTTTTAAACCGTTAAAATGTTTTATTTAAATGTGTACTACTCGCGTAAACTACAGACAGTATTTAAATATAACTTGTCCTGAGCTATTTATTTCAGCCGTTTTGGAGTAGTGGTGTCATTAAAAGACCTACGTTCGTTTGGTCAGAAGTCCGATCCTCGGTTATATACTTTTTAGTTATCAGTATCATTTCCGACTTTAATTGCATTTTTTTTAACTATATCATCTTAAACCGAACGTCATTTCGACGCTCACAACCGAATCGAATACAAAATCGGTGAAACTTAATCGATACAATCGATTCACGAGAATCGAAAGCTGTTAACAATTGACGCCTATACGTATTTATGCTTGAGATGAAATGGATCGGGCCGGAGGTCGGAGGAAATTGATTCGAGGGATTTTGTTTTTTAACCCGTGTTAATAGAGTTCATTGTTTGTTGTATTAATATAATATACTAAGCTAGATCGAACAAGCGATTGCGCCTAGCGTTAGCAGTGCACTAAATAATGTAGTGAACTTAAATATTACTGTTTTCTATAACGGGCACTATTAAAAATAATTCACAACGCTGGGAAAGCTATTTAGAAGCTTTGGGTTAGAAAAGTTCAAGTATACGGGAAGTGTTGAGTTTATTAACTAAGTCAAATACTTTATAATCTAATGATATTAACATTTTAACACTGAAAAATATGAAGCCACAATCATTTCTATTTGGCGGATCTGGTAAACAAGTTGGTCTGTACTGTCTATAGTTTACGCGAGTAGTACACATTTAATCGTCAGTCTCCCCGTGACCACGGCTGCTGCAAACCATCCGAAACGTCGGGCCGAAGTTAAAAATCATTTTTAAATAAGTTTAACTAATGTATCGCGTTTTAAACGCGATAGATAAACGCGTGATAGAGGAGAACAGATAAACGTGAGGTTCTCTCGTTGGTAGGTATACCCACCCATATAACATCTAAACAAGATGCGCTCTCGACCTTTTCTGGCTTTGGATTCGGAATTTTACAGACTGAAACCGAAACGCGATTATATTTTGTCTGCTTTTTCATACTCGAACGGAATATATTCCTATAAATTTAATACCCAGATTTCCAGACGAAGTCCAACAAGTTTGAGAAAATTTATAAATGTGATGAATGTTCGACCCGGTGGGTCACGAACCCACGACCCGTTGATTAATAGCGACACATTACCATTACACCAACGAGCCCGTCGAGAGAAACTTAGTGTAAGGCGTATAAAAAATGATCGCAACAAATCCGTGTTTGACTTTTGTAACACAATCATTAGAAAAGTCAAAGTTTCCCATTGTTGAGGCGATGTGAGTTCGAGATAGATTAAACAAATAGCTCTAATTAAGTTCGGACGCAGTTAACGATCGACGATCTTTTGGACAAATTGGCGGTACGGACAGCAACGAAAAGTATGAAGGAGAAATGGAAGCTTATTTTTTATTTTTAACCTTAACCTCACTCGACTCAAACAATTTATCGCGTTCAACGCAATTTGATACTGTTCTTTATATTTAAATAAAACACTTTAACGGTTTAATACGCGATATATTTTATTTAAACTTCTTTGAAAAATTATTTTGTACACATAAGTCTCGGGCCTCTGCTTCAACAGTGTTTTGTTTTTTTGTAATATGGGACGACAGACAAGCATAAGATTAACTTGACGTTAGGTGAAATTCCCCAAGATGTGTTGTCGACTTATTTTTCCTTTGGATATTCGGAAGATGTTAGTATTTATCATCATCATTTATATTAAATATATGGTTTATTCAAACCAGTTGTTTTTGTCAACGGTACTGCGTACAAGACGTATAGGCTGAATAATTTTTTCGATTACCGTCCTATTGTTTAATGACGCCAGCTAATAGGTGATGCTATCTCAGGTAGTATCCAAATTACCACTGTGTTACGGCTTACGAGGCGTAGACGGTTGGATATAAGGCCTTTTAATGTACGTAGAAAAGTGCATAGATTTTTAAATTTTCCAAAAAATATTTAAAAGCCAACTTGAAGAGTCCAAGAAGAAAATAATGTTTATTACATTACGGCTTTCTTCTGTGTAAATAGAAAACTTTTCACTATTTTAATCGCGAGATATATTAGTCCACTTATTTACTATTTTTCGGTGTCACGGGGGGTTTGCTGCTGCAAAGGCACGGCAAAAGGCAAGGAAAATCGGGCCGTATTTAAAATACATGTGTATATTATACTATTATCCGCGTCTTAAACCGTTAAATGTGATTAATTAAATGTTTACTACTCGCGTAAATTACAGGCATACTACTATATTCTATTTATTTCGAATCAAACAAACATTAAAATCTTGGCTTTTACGTAAATCTACACTAATATAGCTAAAGTTGAAGAGTTTGTTTGTTTAAACACGCTAATTTCAGGAACATGGGGTTCGAATTGAAAATTTATTTTTATTTTGATTAGAGCACTTATCGAGGAAGGCTATACGCTATAAAACATCGCGCTGCGACTAATAAGAGCGGTCAAGCGGTGGGAAATGTCGACGGCAGTATATGTCTATCTTTTAAAATTAACTTAACAGAAAGACGGGACGCAAACGACGTCGTGGGTAACAGTGTAAGTTTATAGAGTTGAACAGGAGGTTTGCAAAAACTAATTTTATTGCCTAAATATCTATTCTCTGCGGACAAAGTCGCTGTGTGTCTACTAGTATAATGTTAAATGACAGTTATAAGGCAGCCATTTTGTTTAACCTGTCCCGCCAAAAACTTTCCTACTCTAAATGATTTGAGGCCACAATAATAAAAACTCTAGAACCGCCACAGAGTCAAATAAAACCAGATGCGTTATCAATAGCACAGATAGTTAAAGCGGAGATTCATTACGTTATCTCATCAGCGGGTCCATTACGTTATCAGTGTTATCACACGCAGATGAGCTGAACAAAGAACCGAATGCCACAGATGTCACTCTACGTTCATATTTAACTTGTTGAAAATATCTATTATATAATTTAAGAAAATCAATTTAGAAATTTAAATAAATACTTTCGCGCGAATTTAAGGCTTTCTCTGTACTCATATCGTAAACACAGTACAAACAACAAAGCCCCCCCCCCCCTGTACCATGACTGTTGCATCCAAAACGAGAGGCCGTAATTATAATAAGTTATCTTATATTGTATTTCGCGTTTTAAACAGTTAAAAGTGTTTGATTTAAATCTATTTTTATTTTAGGTAACCACATTAAAGCAACACTGTGTTTCAATAACTATGTAACAAATAGCTTAACGATAACAACAAAACCGTTGCTTAGCAACGATAAGACACGTTTTGTTTTGTAACGAGATTTCGCTAACCACTTGCTAACATTACTAAACATTCAGTAACAAAGGTGTTGCCAATTTCGAAAGAAGAAATAAAAAAACGAATTAATGGCACGCGCTAAACTTGAATCCGGGACCACATTGTACCATGCTGTTGATCGTAAAAACATTATTTTCAAAAAAAAAGACATAATACAAATGATTTGAAGACTTTTTGTACTGAATAGTGGGTCAAGTTCATGGTCACAGGTTAGAATCTTTTCTGAAGAAATAATTTTCATGTAAGAGAATGGCTCATAAACCTATTTCATACCACAAAGAAAGGATTTATTGTATGCGGCGTTATGATACTACAACAATCATGAATAAACATATTTTCGGAAACTTAGTTCAAAAAAAGTAAAGGTCTTCTATGCGTTTTAAACTGTCTAAACAGTGTGAAAAAGCTACCTTAATAATGTACCTTGGAGTAATAAAAATAACTTTTTTGAAATTATAATTAAAATAAAAAAAAGTATTTTAAATCGCTTATTTTCTATATAAGGTTCTCTCAACACACAAAAGTGAATATATTCTATATATATATATATATATATATATATATATATATATATATATATAGATATTATATTAAAGGTCACGTGTCTTTTTTAACTTTATTTATTTAAATGTGCATAACATTAAGTTCATATATAAATACATTGTGTGCCTAATTACATTACTAACTTAAATAACTGTGACAACGCAGATAAATGTTATAATTCACAAATGTTTTGGTTGGGTTATTATTTTAAGTTCATTTTATATAGTTTAAGTAATAGTAAGAAATTACTAAGTTTCAGACTTCTTGCACACTGTATAGTTTTAATTATTATCGTTAAGTTTCCTTCTACTCGGGTTGCCTGGAAGAGATCGCTTATAGCGATAAGGTCGCCCCGTACGCTCCATAGTCTTAAATTGCATAGTATCTGTTAGTTCTAATTTGTATCTAAGTCTGAAATAAATAAAAATACAATAATAAATCTTCTTTTGTTATCAACTTGAACACTTTATAACTTAAAACGACGCAGGCGCACAATTATTATACAATTTACGTCTTTAAATATCACTTTAGGTTTTTAATATTTCAAAATTCAGCCACTAGTTACTGAGTTATCCGATGATCATGTTATCTGGGTTCAAATGTTATCTCTCGAACTATTGGGAAACTTTGTATAACATGTTCACTTTTAATGATATCGTAAATAATCTGTCATTTCATCAGAGCTCGGGTTTACGTAATTACTTAGAATCGCCACTACAACGCCAAAAGTATATTGATAATGCTCTAAAAATTATTGCGTACAATTTTTATTGAACAGAACGATTATAGCAAAATCACAAAAGTTTTTAGTAGCGCCTTGGTCCTAGGTAAGTTCGTAATACCCCATAACTGTACTTATGTTCCACAATATATCTTTACTAAAAACATTATAGCATACATCAATAAAGAAAATACAAACTATGGTTTTAATATAATAAACATCATTTATTTATCAGACCATAGATCCATTCTTAAATCTAATCGGTATGTTAGTTGGCTTTGCAACGATTTGAGTTATATCGTATATTAGTCATGAGAAATTAAAGCTAAACTAATATTATAAGATAAAGAGTTTGTTTGTCTGAACGCGCTAATCTCTGAAGTCTCAGGAACTACTGGTCTGAATTTAACAATATTTTTTTCCTGGTTAGAGCATTTGTCTTCTTCGTCTTCGAGTTTTTCCGTTGCGTTGCAGCCCACGCAAAAAAAGGGAAGGGGGAAGAAACTTAAAAACTAAGTACAAAAGAATTACTCTTCTTTAATTAATCTAAAAAAACCGGGACAGTTTGTGTCTATCTTTTAAGATCAACTAACAAGAAATGTTTTTATGGTAATCAAATTTGATTAAAATACTTCATATGGCAAATGAACTTTTGCCAGATCACCTAGTAATAATTATAAATATTATTTCTAGCACGTTTATCGTCTAACAAGAACCTTTAAAATATTTCGAAAAATGCTATTAAAGTCGTTTTGGTTCAATTATGTAATCAGTAATGTTATACGAAATTCATTTGTCTAAGCAGCTTTTTTAACTATTAACTGAGCTGTGGATGCAGGTTCGAGTCCTGTCCATGTCGTAAATTTATCAGTTTATTTGTTTTTATTATTATTGTTCTTAAATTAGCATAAATTCAAATAATTAACATTACCGCGAGATTATCACCGATATCGCGACCATGCGTCCATCACGCCGTCCCCGCTTCAGCTGGCCCATCCCTGCTAGAGCTACCACAGTTTATAAATTCCGGCGGTGGGGAAATCTTAACTTATAAAATATTCTGATAATCCATAGATAGCTTCTCCTTTTCCTATATTAAGCGACGGATTTTCATTGATTGTATGTACATGGAGGTCCAACCAACCAAAAAAAAAACCTGAATCGTAACTTTTAATTACTTACTTTACTTAATTCTGTACACAATTTGCGGGGTCCTATTTTCATTTATCTACTTTTAACTTTTTTATATTATCTAGTTACATATAGAAAGTTTTAATATTTTAAACATTCTGTTATATTTATTAAATTTTGTAGCAATAAAGAAATTTTTCTTTCTTTCTTACTATGATATGTAAAGCAGTGAGCGCTATGAGATGAACAATGAGTTTCAAATCCGACACTCAAGCAATGTGATAATTGTGAATGTGACCAACTGTCCTTTTTACGTACTGCGTGTATAAAAATCTCCCTATCGCAGCATCCGCTAAGCTATCGCGCTGATAAGAGATCGCATGTCAATGCTCGGAATTCATGTTCGATTATTTTAATTATTATTATCGCTCATGTAATGATATCGTTTGATAAATTATTTGAGGCCGATTTTGCATTAGGACCAGAAATATTATGTTATGTTACACGGCTCAAGTTATATTGGAAACATGATTATTTGATATAGGTGAAATGGTTAAAATTGGAACATAATATTTACTAGAAGGTACATAGGGTGAACATATTTCGGCTCAAAACAAATTATTACATCCAGGGATTCAAAACTCAGGAACCATTGTGCTTAACACAAAGATACATCTTAGAAATATGGAGGCAAAAGATACATTGAATACTATAATTATCTACCTTCCTTTCGTTAATCATATTAACCGGGTTCAAAATCAATTCAAATAAATATTGCCTACGTATAGTTTACGCAAGTTGTACATTTCAATAACACTTATAACGGTTCCAAACGTGTAATAATATTATAATTAACTTATTCTTAAATAAACCCCTGACAACGACAAATTGTTGACTCAATATGACAAATTGTGTATTTCGCGTTTTAAAACGTTAAAATTGTTTTATTTAAATTATCAATTTTCCCTTTAACATATAATATTGTTTATAAGACGTAGTGCACATGCAAATCTTATCACACGTGCAACCGTTTATCTTGACAACGGTAGCGAAACAATTCGATAATCGAACTATCGTTGTGACAACCATCGAGCGCGAAAATTTATCGATTAACAATCGACGAAAGCGCATTTCGATCGGAACCCGTAAGATAAAAAGCCGGTGAAAATTGCATTATCATATGCCAAGGATTTGTAGTTGGATATTTTTTATAAATAAAACTGTCCAGTAATAGTAAATGTTCTGTTCTATTGTTTTTTTTTTATGATAGAGGAGACAGACACGCAGCTTGGGTTTGCTTGGTTTTAGAATACTCTAACATCTAAACAAGATGTGCTGTGAACCTATTTTGATTTAAATAAAACACTTTAACGGTTTAAAACGCGATATATTAGTTTAACTTATTTGAAAATGATTTTTAACTTCGGCCCGACGTTTCGGATGCTTTGCAGCAGCCGTGGTCACGGGGAGACTTTTTTTCAAATAAGTTTCACTAATATATCGCGTTTTAAACCGTTAAAGTGTTTTATTTAAATCAAATTTATTAAACATTCATATTCGACGGAGTTAAGATATTCCTATCACCCATTTTATATCGAATAATCACGATCCCCACCAAGTCCAACGTGTTGGACTTCGTCTGGAAATCTGTAAATGGGTGGTAGGATTATGGAGTTTACAACCAACAAACCAACGTCCATAGCTGAAAAGGACGTGAAGTTTAATCGCGATGCGGTTTCAGGGCCCGAATATCCAGAGCCAAAAATATAAACGTATTAGAGAAATGTCAGACCCGATGAGGATCTAACCCACGACCCATCGATTATTAGCCACACATTGTTACCATTTCACTAAGCAGCCCGATCGAACATATTTTTAATGGTTTATTCGTTGTTGGTATCAGATCAGGCAAAGCCAAGCATTGCCAATTAGAATATCGCGGTTGATGTTTGTGATAACACGATTTATTTATTGGTGTGTTGATAAAGTGGTACTTTATCGGATGTGGGTGGATTTATATGTGGGACGGAGATCACCAGATTTTGGGTACACGCAACAAAAGCATGAATTAAAAAAGCGGAGTGAGAGTCGAGCGCGACCCCGTTATGGCAAAAACATTTTCAACGGTTTAAATCGCGAAATATATAAGTTCACTTATTTACAATTTATAATATATTTTGTGTCCGTTTCATTGATCGATTTTATATGCAGACAAGTAGTTGATAAGACTTCTGTGCCCCGCCGAACCGAAGCAACCAGTTTTCCCGTATTCGAATCCAGGACCTCATGCTAGGCAACACATTTTATCAATGTGCTTTGAAGGCGATTGTGTCTATCAGATATTTAAGATTTATTTTCTTATAATTTTATTAATTTTTTGATCAATTCGTATTAATACGACGAAAGAATTTGAATTCCTAATATATTTTGTTCCTATAATTGTGTATATGTTGTATTAACAATATATACACAATTATAACATACAATATTATCAAAAGATTATAAATGGATTACAATTGAAACCAAAAAATATCTGTTATCTCTGAAAATATATAATCTATGGATAACGTTTTTTATCAGAGATATCGAAAAAATCGATCACCCGTTATCGATCGATTAATCTGTAATTTAATCCGTCCACTACCGAGAGCGGATTATACATACCTAGTTTCGAATTAATATATCTATTTCCTTAAGATATAATTTTATAGTATAGGTCCTGGGTCCATCCTTATTATATATAAGTCATTAAATATGTCTTAAATGACAAAAAGCAATGTCAAAATACAATCATTTTTATGTAAAACAGTATGTATCTCATAACGAAGAGACTGATTTTGATAGATTTTCGATTTAATGAGATCAATTAAGAAATAGTTTTAAAATATTTGTTCAATCATATACAAAATTTTCTTAAATTACTTTGATGCAGAAACATGAATCTCATTCTCAAACTCTAACAACTTCAATTTGATATTGTCATTTTGACATGTAGTTGAAGTGCGCAACGTTATCTCGTTTCATTCTCGATGTGCTGTGTAGGGGAGACACAATTTTGTGTTCGTCCCCAAGCAATACACACTTGTGCCCAGTTCGACCGAAAGTCTTACTAATCAAAGGCCTCTCGCGCTGAACACAATTTTAAATAGCGCGGTTAACCTTTCAAACAACTCGGCAATTTATAGTAGACTACACTTATAGTTTTTAAATTAAATAAAATCTTATTTGAAACTTCATTCTTTTCACTCGTTGCTATTTCCAATTGACCTACCCTGTCAATCAATTTGGCAGAACAGCACGAACGTTGTGGGTTTGAGTCCCGCCGCGTCCTCGATCTTTATGATTCTATAATATAATAAATAATACATGTGTATGTATACAACTGACACAACATTTTAATGTAATTTTAATAGCACCAAAGTCCTCTCCATATCAATATTATTGTTTGAGATCGCTTCAACAAATTGATACACAAAGTAAAAAAACATTAAAACGAAATAAGACAAATATTGATTATACTAATTAACTAATTAAAGTCTGATCTATTAGTCTAATAATGTTAAAAAACTTATC
This sequence comes from Leptosia nina, assembly GCA_963661955.1. Lineage (NCBI taxonomy): Eukaryota > Metazoa > Arthropoda > Insecta > Lepidoptera > Pieridae > Leptosia > Leptosia nina. Next base: position 793,763 of record CAVLEF010000040.1, read on the forward strand.
AATGAAATAAAATACTTTAATATAACAATTCTAACGTAAAAACACAAATAAGTTTAACTAATAGATCGCGTTTTAATCCGTTAAAGTGTTTTATTAAAATGTGTACTACTCGCGTAAACTATAGACAGTATATTTTAATTCTAACGTTTTAAAGCGCGAATAATCCCAGTTCACCTATTTACAATTTAAATATGGCCGAGTTTTTGGATTCTTTGCACCATCATTTATGTTTTGAAGTTGCAACTAAGATATTTACGACAATTTTATTAATTTGATTTTAGAGTCATAATTGACGGGCTCGTTGGTCTAATAGTAGCAAGGTATGGCTCGTAATCGACGGGTCGATCCCCTACGGGTCCAACATTTTTCTTATTAATTTTCCCGAAACGTTAGATTGCGTCTGTAAATCTGGATATTAAGGTAGGAATATCGATATTCCGTACGAGTCGCGAACCACCGTCCACAGACAATAAGCCGTGAAGATTAATCATGTTTCGGTTGCCGTCTGTGAAAAATATGTACATAATACTTAATATAATCTGTATTTTCGCAGATATTATCAGAAATGTCAAAAAATTTAAAACGCAATAGCGTTTGTATATTTTCAATCATTTGATTATCACACGTAACTGATTATAATCAGAATGTCCAGCGATTTAATCCAGCCAGATAAGCCTTATCCACTAACCCGTTTATCAAATAGATTTATATCTGCATCGGCGACATGATATTGCTGTATTATTGGAATCGAGGCAAGCGAAAATAATCTTAATTAAAAAGAGATTTTCCCTAATGATTTCGAGAATTGCATGTATTCCGTAATTCAATTACGTATTACTTGATGTACATTTACATAAGTTCACCACACATAATTGAAAACATGATAAGTGACAGGTAAAAAAACACATTTTTGAACAGGACTTGAACCGATAGCCCTTGTGAAGCAAAATTAACAGAGCTCTTATAGTTTAGTAATTCGTAGCCTTCTTTATATTACGGTTCCGTACATAATTGGTAAAAACGTATCCTTAATACTAATTTAAATTTGCTAAGAGTTGAAATTTTCTCATATTATAAACGTTCCATTGCCAAAATTACGATTGTAATCATAATCAATGCTAATTTGTAGATCTGTCTCGTGTGACCCAGACAGATTCGCTTGTCAATCAATAATGTAAGTTGTCAAATGTAATTTCGCGCGTTTTTCTATAACAATTAATTATGAAATAAAAAGTCGATCTTTTATTTAAAAAATAATATAAAGTATACTATACTACTAACTATACACAACAAATACTAAAAATCTATTTTAGTATTACTTGTGTAGTGTATAGTATTTTAGGTTACTTAAATACCTGTAGAGTAGGATCTTTTTTGTTAAATTTTTAATTTTTGTGAAAAAATTTACACTTAAACTTAACGAGCACCCTATTTTAATAAAAAAATCTTAAATTTAATTTTTATAGTAATTACACTATGGTTGTATAATTCATAATAATATGTCGTGTTTAAAATGCTACAACACACAAGTAAATCGGAATAGTATATGGCACATACCTATTGATGTCCAAAAGTAAGGGTAGTCACTGTTTCATCCCTTACACGAATTGAACCCCATTTTCCCACGCTATCAATGTGTCGATGTTGACTCTGTGGTTTACATTTTATAAATGAAGAGACGAGATGGCGATCTCGTTATTTTATACATTTTATTTGTTTGTTTTTTAAATATGTAAAGTGAAAAACAAAGTACTTAATAGAGCTTTTGATGAATTTGCAGTTTTCTGAATCTAAAAAACAAATGTGTGTTATAAATCTTCGTTTATTCCATACCTTTACAGAAATTAGTGCTTTTCAAGAGCTGATATAAGTTTGTCATGAAGTGTTGTGTGACTCCATAAAAATGTTAGAAAACAAAGTATATGACGTGTCGACGACTTTCTTACTAGTTCTTGTCGGTTTTGAGAACTGGCAATAATTGTAAAATCAGCGTACTATTTTAAACGTTAATTGACATTTATAAGTCACGTGTAATTTGAATTTTTATATTCTGGTATAATAAACATGTTTAAACAACACAAGACGCTGCTTATTCGAAATGAATAAAGTTAACAAAAAATTGCTTTTATAAACCAACTATATATATAACATACTTAAAACATATTTTAAAGGACACATCTGATAAGATTGCTTATCTTGTGTTCCACTGAGTTTATTACTTGTTAACTATGTATTGCTGAAATATCATTAAGAATGATAACGGCGGATAACGGGAGCTAAGATTTTGTCAAAGAAAATGTTTAAACAAAACAACTTTAGTGAGTAAAAGCGCAATAGTACAAAAGTTTAAGTACGGCAAACATATCTTTTCACACACTAAAAAATATAAAATCTACATTAAAGTTCTATCCAACAAAGGACTTTTCATTTCGGACCAATAGTTCCTAAAATCCTAAGTTTAAACAAACGAACAAACAAACTTTTTATTATAATCTATACAAATATTTTAAAGCTAACTACTATCTACTAACTATCCATGGATCAATCCAGATTTATCTGTCAACATATTGCATATTTTAAATCGCATTTATAACAGTATCTTATCTCCTTATATAAAACGTAAAGTAATCTCGTATGCAATTTTCATTTTGAAAATGTATTGTAATTGTATTATAAAGATAATGGTTTTCGAGAACTCAAATCACTCTGTATTTTCTTTTTTTAACTTCTTATATCGGAAACGACGTAAGAACATGAGTTAGTTGAAAGTTATTTTTATGTTTTAACTAGTTTCATAAGTGGCTGTCAATAAATATAAAATCAATACATAGTTCTGTAGTTTACACGAGCACTACGCTTTTTAATAAAACACTTTCCAACGGTTTACAATGTGAAATGTATTAGTAAACGATCAAAAACATCGCGCCGTAGATAAAATAAATTGTAAATAAGTGAATAAATGGGAGGGTAGTTTTGTATTATCGTTATGCTGGTCGGACGAAAATAGCGTGCTGGCAGACAGTCTTGGGTGCCGGTCGTGCGCGTTGATTGTAAGTTTTGAGTAATTTAGTGACAATATATGATGAAACATTTCTTAATATGTCATTGTAATTTCCGCGAGTCCAGTGTTACCAGTTGTTTATAATCAAAAATTCAGTCTGGTGTTCAGTGTGGTGAAGTTATTATACACAACGCCCCTTTGTAATTTATAATAAAATTCCCTGTTATATGTGCGCCCTTTCGTATATGTAGTGCAATGAGCTCAGGACAACCACTGGACCGGAGGTAAGTACGTATGGAAATTAGTTAGCTATGCTTATTGAAGTGTGTATCGACATTTTTACCGTTTTTGTCCTTGTGACACAAATATATTTCGCATTATAACCGTTAAAAATTGTTTAATTTATATGTGTATTCGCGTTAACTACAGATTTATTTCATTTTTTTTCATTGAATTTATTTGAACCAATACTAGAGTGCTAGTCCCGATTCTCTTCGTGGGCGAACACATTTTTGTGTCCGTTTCACAAGCAAGTAGCTGATCCTTCTGTGCCCTGCCCGAGCGAAACCATAAATTGTTTCCGCGGGATTCGAACCCTGGACATGTCGCGCATAACGTAATGCTAGGCAACTCGTCTAACCATTTAGCTACTGGGGCGGTAAAGTTACGGGCAAATAATTCTATGTAAGAAATATTGACCTGTGATAACAATCGGGTAACAAATAATTAAATTCCATAAACGGTACAAAACAGGCAGGAAACAAATGAATGTGGCGTAAGGTATGGATGGTATCCGCACAATAGTGCTTCTTGTCAGGGTAGCTTACGACTGCTCCCACAATGTGCTTTGATCTCGCCGCTTAGGGGTCACCGGTGGAAATATTGGTACTCGATTGAACCACTGTTTATAGCCGCCCTTTTTTAGTCCCGCCCGGCTCGCGTAACACCATCCACAAATGAAAAACCATTTAGGTGAATTGCGTTTTTGTCTCTTGATTTTCAAATGCCGAAATAAGTCGACAGTGCATATTGTTAGTGGGAGTTTTTCAAATTGATTTTATGGATTTCTGTCGATGATAGTAACGCTAAATAATGTCTTTAAAGTAACTCTAATTGCCATAAAACAAGTACTAGATCCTCTTATCAAATACTGTCTGAAACAAGAGAAATTTACACATAGTTTATATAGTTGACAGAACAAAAACTTTTTTAACATTTATCAATAAAGCAATGATATGATTAAGCATATTTATATATTCACGTTTGACGTTTCGAAAGATAACATAATTAAAAGTAATTCATACATATATCGCGTTAAAAACCGTTAAAAATGTCTTATTTGATGTGCACCACTCGTTTAATTTGCAAACAATATAATAATATGTTTTCGATTACGTCTTGTACTTGATATATATTCATCTTTAAAATCAGAAAAGATTAACTTAGTTTTTACTGAATCTTGGTTTCCCTCGAAAAATATTATTTTAAGAATTTCACGGAACCCTACAGACGATAAATCTCTACTAGTGTCCGTTTACAATCGCACGCGTGTCGTGCGTTTTGTTTGTTTATCTCATTTGCGAGAGATAACTTGACTTTTTTTAGTGTAAAACTCACCGACTTTCACGGGGAAAATGTTTATCGATCTTCATAAGACAGCCGCGCAAAAACATAGCTAAATATGAAACACAGCGACTTTTTCTGAGTTATAGGCTTAAAATTAAATCTCCTTACATAGCTAAAAGTAAAATGCCATTTCCCCCTGGGCTATGACGGCGAACACTTTTTTTTAAGGTGTCAGTTTCAGTTTTCGTTACAAGTGTTTAATTAAAGGTGTTCTACTCGCTTAAACTACAGACAATATAGAATTAATTATTATGTACGATTCTGAACTAGTATTTTTAATTTAAAATTTGAAACGTGAAATAAATTAGTTCATTTATTTTTAAATTACATCTCGCCGTTTCAGATTGGGGTTAGAAACGCTAGATCACTCTAGTTTATACTTTTGTGTAGCGCAAAATCGAACCCAGGACTCTTTCCCTTCTAGTTATCTAAGAGTAAAGTATATTAAACAGAAGTGGCGAGCAATCAATTGACTACTACAAATCTAAGTACTTATTGATGAGTCAGTAATAAATTCTGGTGGGAATAGTGTCGCGTTATCTCGAGTAGCACTCGTCGTTATCAGCGCCTGCGCAATCTGTACCAATTACATCTTATCAAACAAATGAGAGATCACAGTTACAGGGAATCGAATCTTGTTCTTACACTACCCGATTTATCTTTCAAGACGATGCGCTAGTTAACAAGATGCAGTGCAACATTTTGGCTTTGGAAATTCGGGAATACACAGTCAACAGACGCGGTTAAACTTGATAGCTTCATATATGTGCATGGTGGTGCGATGATCCGATACTGAATTTCGATATTCCTACCAGCCATTTATTATCTTTCTATAGATTATTCACAAGAAGTCTAGAATTTTGAACATGATAGGAATCAAACTTACAAACAAAACAAGTTATTATTTAAATTAAAAATCGATTAAAAAGGATATCCCCCCCCTTTTCCCCTTTTTTTTCCCCCCTTTTTTTTTTTCTCCTCTTTTTTTTTCAACCTATTTACAGAGCCTCTTGCTCAAAGCGTTAGTTGTTATTTCTAGATCATTAACACTCTGCAAGGTGTCTGGAAAAATATTATGAGCATAGGATAATATAGCGTTTGATATAATGACCCGTTAATTGATAGAATATTTTTTTGTTTGCTGTGTCGAATCAAAGTGCGCGCGGTTCAACAAACCGATATCTCGTAAGTATTCTTTGATTGTTTGTTTATCAGCACTCTGTGATATCGCGAGTAATAAGACAGTGAAAACATCTAGCACGAGTTCGTATATATCTTGAGGTGAATAATTAAATATATACTTGAAAGGAAATATTACAAACAGTGAAGATTTGACCGGCGCTGGCTTATGGTGCATCTAATCTCCAATCCCCAGGTCTGACAGGTTTCTAATCAATTTATTGCTTACTAGCTGGTGCCCGCGACTTCGTCTACGCAGGAATAGGATTAGGATTACGTAGTATCGCGCATTTAAACTAAATGATGTCTATCATATCATACATTACATAAATATGTGTAACTAACGTTTGTGGCAGCGCACGCCAGAATAGCTTGCAGAAAGGTAGGTTTTTTCCTAGTTACTTGACACTTAATGTTATATTTTGGACAGCTCACAAAATATCTTTATAAATTGTAGCCTATGTGTTATTCTGATGTATAAGCTATATTATTGGAAAGTTTAATTGAAATCCATTCAGTAGATACTGTCTATAGTTTACGCGAGTAGTACACATTTAAATAAAACACTTTAACGGTTTAAAACGCGATGTATTAGTTAAACTTATTTGAAAATGATTTTTAACTTTGGCCCGACGTTTCGGATGCTTTGCAGCAGCCGTGGTCACGGGAGGTTAAAAATATGTAGCGTTTTAAGCTGTCAAAGCTGCTTATTTAAATAACAATCCCCTTTGCAAATTGCATATTTTTAGGCATAAATGTAACAAGCAAGTTTCATTAATATTTATTATAAATTGTGAATTTGTTACATACATGAAATACTGAGGTATCATCCTATCTATACTAATATTAATAATGAGAAAGTAACACTGTCTGTCTGTCTGCCCGGCTTTAACTCCGAAACTACTGTACTGATTTAAATGAAATTTGGTACACAGATATTTTAGAGCCTGAGAAAAGACATAGGATATTTTTAATGCCAAAAAAGGGTTGATAGGGGTTGAAAAAGGGATGAGAGCATGTTAATATTCCACGCCGACGTAGTCGCGGGCACAGCTAGTAAATAATATTCTGGTTTTAACCTACTTAAATAACATAAAACTTTTAATAGAAGAGCCGTGGAAATTAATGAAAATAAAGTATCAATCGTGAATAAGACTAAGGCAAAGTTTGAGGTAATTTCAATCATGTTTTGCAACCAATGTGAATCATTTAGGGAAAATTAGACAAGTTCATTAACCGTTCGTTTTTAAACACGTACTTAATTGTTTAAATTGACGAGTCAAAGTGTATTATAATTTTTAGACTCCTTAAGAGCATTTACATAAAGATTGAGAATTTTGAAGCGCAATGGATGGTAATATAATAGTTGACTCAGGAACGGTATGGTACGCTATTAGTGGATTTGAGTCTTACCTGTGTTTTGTTTCCTTCTAATGTACCTTTTTAAATATTGAAATACATAAATATGGATGTGTAATAAACAAACTTCAAAACTAACAATTTTAAATTAGGTTTAAATGTCGCGCGAATCCCAATATTTGACATATTATGCGTGACGTAACGTCAAAATGGAAAAACATGGCGATTTTAATGTGTAACATATAAAATACATATATTGTAATAAAAGTTTAAATTGTTATAAAATAAGCTCGATTCAGATAAATGCAATAACAATTGGTTTGCTTTTGCATTATATTAATTATAGGAACCTCCTTATAAATACATATACAATTAAAATTCCTACTTTAATAGGTATGACAGCTTACAAACATTATTTAAAACAACTTTCTAATTATTTCTGAAGTGTTCTTATAACTTATGAAGTTAAAAAACTATAAATATCATATAACGTCATATAGTAGTTATATTAGTTACATATGGTTGTTAAGTTACGCCATTTTAATTATTATAAAAAAGTAAGTAAATAAAATTTTACTATCCAGTACTATTTTGTATTGCTAATGTTTATTATATATGTACCCTAATTATTTAATGTAATAGTGTTGCTGTGTGTTCAAACGTAATTAACAAAAAAAGTCAATGTTTCTCGGTTGTGTTAGCTCGGCCTCCGGTGGGGCCACTATCAGACTCGGGACTTAATTCCCAACGTAGCTGTGTGGACTCCCTTTTCAGAGGAAACTAAATTATTGTATTGCATCTGTATTTAGTTTATATTTGTAACTCTATTTATAGTATGTTGTAAAGTTGTAAATGGCGTTGCCTCTGAAAAAACTTAATTTGTACTATTCTAAATAACTTAAACTCACGTTTCAAGGGTTTCGGGTTGCTCTGTTTCCTTCGAGACATGACCTAGCATGTTCCTCTAGTCACCAACATGTCACACAGCACTTATAAGCACGATACGACACAACTTGCAGATGCCCGCCACACATCCACTCACTCCGGCGCTCAGTTCTGTACTGACTTCTGAGGGCAGAGGCGTAGTCTCGAATGAGCCGCCAATTCGCTGCTAGGCGAGGGCTTACGCTGGCCCCGCCCATGTCTCCCTCTCGCGAGGTTTTCCAAAAAATGTTCAACAGTTTCCTCAAAAAGAAATTCCCACTTCGAAACCGCTAGCCCGGGGTATTGAGGAACTTTTATCAGAAATTTTGCAATAAACAAATAATTTTGTTTGTTTGTTTTGTAAACGAAAAACCTTAACGTGTTGTTAAACGCGGGAGGTGCTTGATTCGAATCCGGGCAAAATTGTTTTTACTGCTGGCCATGTCTGACCAACTAGCCTGTAAATAAGATCGATAGTGAGACGGACACAGAATATGTTTGCCCCATGCTCCAAAATGGGACACGAGATTATCACTATTGAAAAACAATTAATAAAAACCACCGTTACTAACAATAAGAATAATTAGGTAATTTTTACATATTTGTCGAGGTACCTACTGGAAAATTGTACAATAAATAGGCATTTATTGACGTATACAATAAGACAATGATTCATCACCAGATACCTGCTTATTTATGAACATATAACTCTTACAAATTATTATTAATGACCGCATTTTGCTTGTTCATTGTAATATTCGTCATCGATCAAAGTTTTCACATAAGTTTATTTGAATATAAGCAATTTTTTGTACTTACTTAAAGCAGATAAAGCAAACATTAGTACCATTTCAGGTAATAAAAGTAGATTAAAATTAAGTTAAGTAATATATTTCACGTTTTAAACCGTTAAAAAGTTGAATACTACTTTATAAATGACAATAATTTACACTTATATAGGCATCATCTATAGATATAAAATGCATAGTCCTAAACGACTGATTAGAACATCTGAAATAAAAAAAAACGGACCAAATGTTGTAGGGCTTACGATCAAAATATTCTTTAGTGGCTTAAATTTAAAACAATATTTAAATTTTAAAATAACACAAGACATTGTATTCATTGATATTCATTGACAGCGTAAAAAAGTTTTTCGTGGAATTAAGATTTTTTTTATAATAATCGAAAAAAAAATGAATTTGTTTTTTGTTATATGGTAGCTTTCTATGATAGAGGTAAACAGACAAGCTAGGGGTCGACTTAATGATATTTGAAATACCCCAGCCGAAAAATGTTATAATTTTGACAAGATGCGCTGTCGGTCTATTTTGGCTTTGGCTATTCGTATAAGTAAGTTTAAGTTTTATACATCGCTTATTTGTCTTTAATTGCTCTAGAGATTTTAATTTCTTTTAAACAGTTAAAATTGTCTAGGAGCAAGAAATACACACGTAGGTATATCTTCTACATTTTAAGTACCAAGTACCTATTTACATAATGCTAGTGTTATTTATATTACTTATATTATTATACGTACCTCTTCTTATGATATATATATTATAAAATATAAGTAATATTCATGAATAAGCCTATAAGAGTATTTGTATAGAATTCTTCTAAAAACAACCACTTTTAATCCAACGCTTAGTGTTTCTGAAATATAAAGTGTACTATTAACGTATTTAATAACTCTTTATATATGTATATTAAAATGAAGGAAAAATACTTAAAAAACAAAAATAAAAAATTTAAAGTTATTTAAATAAAACACTTTAACGGTTTTAAACGCGACATATTAGTTAAACTCATTTGGAAATGATTTTTAACTTCGGCCCGACGTTTCGGATGCTTTGCAGCAGCCGTAACTAATATATCGTGTTGTAAACCGTTAAAGTCTTTTATTTAAATGTGTACTACTCGCGTAAACTATAGACAGTATTTAATTTAAAGTTATTTGTATCGAGCGACATCATCGCTGAAAGCGTTCTCTTCCGAGCAAGCCTGGTTTGAAAATACGTGCAAGATGTGCGAAGCTAAAAATTATTATTGCAACCTAAAACACGATTCAAGTTTGGGGATAGAGGACGAAAATAGAAGTTGTCTTAAAGAAGGACAGTGACGAAGATTTTCTTAAACGCAAGTTGGGAGGAAAGAATCTCAAATTTTAGTGTTAGAATTATAAATTTGATCTAGTTATCATTTGTCAGCGAATGTTACATATTTATTTACATTCTTATTCTTCTTGATCTTATTCATTATGAATAAAGAATGACTCGAGTTAATTATGTCGAAATACAGTTCAAATCTGATCACCAATTTACCCCATTTCAGAAGCTTAAAGTGTTCAAAAGTCGGGCAAAAATTTGGTTTTTGTTATCGATACTACCACGTTTAACAATAATATTGTCTAAACTTTTTTTTATTTTACTGTATATCTGTAATTTAGAATAAATATACAAAATATAATGGCTCCCCCTGTTTCAAAATATAAAAGTCTCCCTGTAACTGACATTGACATTTTATCATTAAATAATTGTTTTAATACTGTCTACCGTTAATATAAGTCCTATCAATGGATATTTAAATTGGTGTTTACCTAAGAAGGCAAAAAGTATTTCAAAGTTGATATTCTTCAAAAATTTCTTTGTAGCATTACGAACGATTTAAATTTAACTAAGTAATCATTTTATGTCATTGCTATAGGGCCATAATAATACCGCATTTGAACGACATTTTCGTGACACTAGTGACATCTTTATATTTTCTCTAGAACTAAACTAAATCTGAAATGTCGTATTTTTCTTACTTTACAGCTTCCTAAGGAGGTGGCGTTATAAGCAAAATATCTTTTATTTTTAACCGCTACCGACAGATGGCGGCGATAACGTTTAACATTTATGTATTTGCAATATTACACTAGATGGCACTGCTCCGTTATCACTGGCACTGTAAATCGCGCAGGCAAGATTTCTTCCAAATAGTAGAAGTAGTTTTGCTAGACAACTTTTCAGTCACTCTGGTTTCCCTTCAAAACGTATAAATCTTTCGCCTTTTACTAAAGATTTCCGTGGAGGGGAACACTCAAATGAGTCTAACTCAATTTTTGACAACCTCACTTCGGTGAGGTTCTATAATATCATATCTGACGCAGTATCAGTCTGGCCGGGAATCGAATCGGCTACTACATTGCTACATGAATTAATCGAGCTTTCTTGAAAAGCTGGGTACCACCGGTTCACGTAGTGTGTTTACTTAAAAACTTTAAATGGTTAAATTCATTTGAATTAATACTTTGCGACAGCCGTAGTCACAGGGGGGCAAAGTTCGGGGCTTGGTTAAAGAAAATGATCTAATTTATTTCGCGATTAAAAGTGTTATATTTAATAAATTTATCATCTGCTTTGACATGTACAATAATTAAAAAATCTAAATAAAGTTAATTTTTTGGTAAAACATCAATACTGGCATCTAATCTTATTCCACCAATTGTCACAATATCCTTTCTTTAGTCTAAATAGTTTTATGAACATGAAATATTAAGATTGTTCTAATGTGTGTAATTAAAACTTAATAATCTCGTAGTTACTTTATACGTGGTTATATGTCAACGCTTCATACACACTCGAAGTAACAATCTTAAAAAAATAAAACAAATGAGAGTTATTGTTATTTATTTTAGATTAAAATAATGTTTGACTAAAGAAACTTCAACACTTTTCAATGCAGAAGAAGTACTTTCGTACGTTACTTTACGTACGAAATAATTTAGACAAATTACTACATTTAATACCAAAACGTAACGGAACTTTTTATTTACGAGACCAACTCGCATTTTAGGTATGTTTGTTTAAAAAATCAATTCGGTTGCACAGATTGTTTCCATGGAATGGTGTTGTCTTTGTTATTGTTGTCGAGTCGAAGCAATACTATAATTAGCCTCAAGTGATCAGACAGTGACGATGACTGAGTCATGACCACGTCACGATCCGATCCGGCTTTGTTCTACGCACACACACGCGGCGTTTGAAATACATCCAGTTGTGTGTGGTGCAAGTAAAGAGCTTTTTATGATAGAAGACAAGCGTGGGTTCACTTAATAAAAGATGAAATGCCCCAGATATATGAAGCCACTAGAGGCAGAGTGTTCTATGATAAAAAAAAAAAACAAGATTTTTAATAAGGAGGAACATAACAATGCGCAATTAACTAGAAGAAAATGAATATTTGTATAAAAGTTATGTTAACAATTATCGGTCACTGTGCGGTTGTAGATTAATATTTTAGACTATAAACATTTAAATTATGGAAAAAGGAGTGGTGATGGACTTTAGACTGTTACCAATAAAAACACAGCTAACATGCATATTATTTAGTGCATTATTTAAAAAAATACACGCATTTATATTATATTTCTTTACTTTAGTAAGTCTATCGGGATATATAAGGAAGCTATGTTATTACTACATAGGTAGCATATAAGCTGCACATTTATTCGTACTTATTTTAAGCTTTAATTGATAACTACTGTTTATAAAAAAGTTTATATTTCAAACTAGAATAAGAATGTATACTGAAATGTAATTTTATTAACGAAAATTTAATAAATCAACCTCTATGAATGAAATCGCTTCAGCACATGCCTTGGTCCCGATCACGCGAGCATCGCGTGCTACTTTCACGTAACTTGAGTCTGTCGGGAGCAGTCACTCTTGCAGTATTCTCGGCATAGACACGTTTCGTAAGATGACGATGAGGAAATCATAACAAAACATTGACCTAATGATGTTAAACTCGCTTTTTGTTCGTTTTGTTGTGCACAAAATGCGTCGCATTCATTATTAGTCTTATAGGGCGAGTGTTTTGTACATTTCGAACTGCATAACTCACAAAAAAAAACACTTTTAACGGTTTGAAATGCGAAATTTTATAAATTAGTCTAATGTTAGATAATTTATAAACAAATTGTTAATAATTAGTTGACTAATTTCGTATTTCAAACTGTTAACAGTGTTTTATTTAAAAATGTTCTACTCGCGTAAGCCACAAGCAGTAGGTACTCTATATAGTGATAATAATAATAATTCTTCTGTAAACCTTTCTTTGAAGCCGTTTTTATGTTTAAGTAACAATTGCGAGAATCTTTTAAAAGGCTTTGCAACACTTAACAAATAAAAATGTCAGCAATCAGAATTAGAATGAATTCTTATTAAACATTTCAGTATGATTAAAATATATGACTCACGAAGTAAAATCGATTGGTTTTAATTAAATTCCAGTAAATTCTCAGATTGTCTCTTGTTTGCCTGTTGGGCGATGGAATTACGATAGCAAAATACCCGTTCGCCATTGACGGAACCGGTTTTTTAAAACGCATTCGTATTTTATTTACAAAAGCCAAAACACGAATTTCTACCTATATACAGCATTTTCTAGAAAATGAAAGGCAGACATATTACTGTGCTCTTAAATACGGACTGTGAAACTAGTATAGGGCAAGATATTATGTTACCAGGCTTTGAAGATAGGACCTCTCACGCTCCACAGACTATACAAGGCTGCGTGTTTACAAATGAGGCGAAGCGGCCCACATAGGTGTCGTGTGCTGTTGACAAACATAATTATTCAAAGCTCTAGATAAACTTCTATGTAACTGATAGGCAGAGTAGCTTCACTAACAGATATCTGTAATTATTTTATGGATGTTTTGTGACACACTTCGTCATGAAGTATTCTCCGCGCGGTCATTGACACGTCCCAAAATCCAAAGCGTCCACTTCGGGCGATCAGCACTTGCAAGTTGCACGCCGCACGCTGCAGCACGGTGACCTTGCTCGCGCCCGCGCCCCTGCGACGTCATGCGGGGGCGCGCCGGTGACGTCACGCCGCGACCTCGCCGACCGTCACTCGGCGCGCACGTGAAGAGCACGCACCGGCACGCTCCCGCTGCGTGATCGCCTCTCTCCGATTGGTCGCGTCGGCCGCGCCGTCCGCTCCCATTGGCCGCCCGCCTCCCGCGCCCCGCGACGGCGAGTGCCTCGTCCGGCGAGCGAGCGAGAAACGGTTTATTCGTCCGCGGATCGCTGACGATACCGCACGCGCCTCGCGGACAGCTCGCGCCACGCCAACGCAACTTTTGTGAATTAAAAAAGAAAGTTTCCCACCATTGTATGAACGCATCGCGATCACGATGTCCACTATACTCGATGTCTGCGGTCCCCTCTCGCCGCCCTCGACGCCCCCGTTGATGGAAGAAAAAGTGAGTTTCGGAAGGGATCGTTTTTTGCGAATTTTTGTCAATAAAGAATTAATTATTGGCCGATAAGTTTTGGCTTGAAAAAAATATTTTCGCCTTGTGCAATTGAAAGTAAGCAGCGCAGCGCCCGAGCACGCATCGGGCGCGTGTTCTGACTCACTGAGCGTTCACTTACGGTCGCGTTCTCTTTGTCTACAGGTGGAGTCGCCCAAAAATGGTGCACCGAAACGAGCCAGAGAGTCGCCCCCGGCCGGGCTGGTCACCCCCCAACCCTCGGACTCCGAAGGGGAGGAGGAGTGCAGCAAACGACAGCGCTGCGAGCTGGCCCGGTTGCTGCTCACTACGCCTCCGCCGGAACCGTTCGGTGTCTCCCCGCGTCCTTCCGTCATAATGAGGGCTCACAAGGATGGCACTTGTAGTCCCGAACCTCTACCGCCGCCCCCTGAAACGATGAACATCCTCAAAACACTAAAATTTAAAATGAACCGCGGCCACAGTTATTCGCAAGCGAAATACATCGCTACGCAGACACACAGGCCAGCCGCACCTCCGGAAGCGCCCGTAGCGAAAGTGGAAGAAGCGCGGGTCCCCTCGCCCCACCCAGAGGTGCAGGCGAAACAGGAAGAGCGGGTCCCGCAGGCGACCGCGTCGACGCCCGGCTGGGTCCCTCTTGCTCCGCGACCTGCGCCCGCCGTCATAGTCCCCGGCGCCCTTCTTCCCACCACAGCGCTGTGGCTCGTCACGCCGGCTCCGGCCGCCCGGCGAAGACTGTACGAGTGTTCCCACCCCGGCTGCGGCAAGAATTACTTCAAGTCGTCGCACCTCAAGGCCCACGCGCGCACCCACACCGGGGAGCGGCCGTTCCGATGCCTGTGGGTCGGGTGCGAGCGACGCTTCTCCCGGTCCGACGAGCTCTCCCGCCACAAGAGGACCCACACCGGCGAGAAAAAGTTCGCGTGCCGTGTGTGCAACCGCCGCTTCATGCGCTCCGACCACCTCGCCAAGCACGTGAAGAGGCACGCCAAAGAGAGGACCCCACAGCCTCCGGTGCTGCGACTGCTCCCGTCCCCCCCGATCGCCATCCCCGTGCCCGCCGCGCAATGAGCGCCCGACTGTGATCCAGATCTCACGATCGTTAGCTGTAGTACTCTTAAGACTGTCCTATCTACTACTTATAAGTTATATGGTTAATAATGTAAGGTTGAAAATAAAATGAGATTGATATATACAGCGTGTTTGTTTTCACTGCACTGAACACACACTGGTTCCGCTCGGCTGAGTTTCACCGTCGGGGGCCGGCGATATCGACTTCGCGTTTTCCTTTTGAAACGGTCGACTAGAGATCCAGCCCGGTCGAGGCGGGCGACTGTCGACTTAGTTCGACTCACCCGTCGTCTGATAACAATGTATGCCTAAACTCCTCGTTATCAGCTCGAGATATCAGCTGAAACTATTACTTACTTAATTTTTGAAAGAAACCATGAGTTATAGCCTGAAATATGTCATCAAAAGTAACAAACGACACCAATCGCCAATATCCAAAACAATATTAATCTTCAAACAAGTAGTTAGCAGCAAGATCATAAACAAATTTTCGAGAATATACCTAATCACACAAAACCTTATAAAGATCAGCATATTACTTTGATCAAAACACAGTTACTCGTTACGTGAATACAAAATCATCAGCGAACCTTACAAATGCAATATTAGCACATTTCCAATGGTTTTATTCCACTGCAATATTTTCGGTCATCGCTTTTCATTATTTGAACAAACAGACCGACCTAAGTCACGCTAATCCGGATATTTAACAGA
Organism: Leptosia nina; assembly: GCA_963661955.1. Lineage (NCBI taxonomy): Eukaryota > Metazoa > Arthropoda > Insecta > Lepidoptera > Pieridae > Leptosia > Leptosia nina. The sequence continues at coordinate 809,926 of CAVLEF010000040.1, forward strand.
TGTTAATAGTACATAATATGTTTTTTTCACAAACTCATACATTGTTCGAAGTTTGCTCACGACTTACGATAACCGGCTTACAAACACATTATATGAAAAAGTTCCTATGAACTAATTTATTTAATACATCTATTTTAAATCTGAATGAATTGACGCAATCGCCTGATAGAAGATTACCTTTCCTTATAGAAAGATATTCTGGTTCAATAATGGTCTTATTATAAAAAAACGTAATAAAATATTCCATACTTTTTATAACGGTTCATATTTTGATGAACATTAAATTAAGAAGCGCTTTCGCTTATTTTGGTTTTGGACATACGGAAATCCATAGACTGACAGACATAGAAACGGGAACTTGCATTTATAGCTTTTTATCTGTGGACGAATTTTTGATCAAGATTTTGTAAAAAAAAATATCTGTGGAATGCCATACACAAGACGACAAGGCATTCGATTTTTAAATTTTATTAAAATTAGATTTTCTACATTTGAAAAAAGATGTCCCATTTACATACATAACTTTTATCTGTCGTTTCATAATTAAGTTTAAATAAACTACTTTTCCATGCATTAGTACTAAGTTAGTAACAACCGCATTTACTGAGACCTTATTAGAATGTATTGTTCTCTTATCAGCGCAGTGTTGTTATCTCGCTCCATGATTTTTCTAAGTTCCGCCACTGTTTATTGACCCCGTTGTTCTAGGTAAAACCTGTAATCCGCGAACTATCACAGCGCGACCACGCAGGAGACACGCCTCGTCTTTGTGCTCGTGACGTCACACTTTCTTGATATCACTTCCTAACGTGATAACAGGCCACAATTCGGTTGCACTAACATTCCCTGGGGGCTGTTCAAAATTGATTCCCACAACGGACATAGATTTGTGTCTAAATTGGTCTTGATAAAAACTAAATAGACAAAGCATGACAAACTGCAAAATCCAACGCTTACACGAAACGTCCTGATTTCCAATCCCGGAGAAACTTTTTCATTTGTGGGATGATAGGGCACTTGGTAATAGAAGCGATCGGTGAAACGGACTAGGCAACGTGTGCGCCCCATGCCCCAATCAGGGAACAGTATTTCATAATCGAAAAATAAAGCTAACAATATCTCTTTCTTTAATAAGTCCACATATTCATATTCTTATATAATTCGCGATTTAATTAGTATGTATAAAAGACCGAAAATGACATAGCTTTTTTTTTTATTTTAACGGTTATGCAGATATAATATTAGTCGTATGTAAAACTTAGTCTATAGTTTACGCGAGTAATTCACTTAGAATATTAATTAATTTTATAACTACGACGCGACGTCGAATACTTGTTTCTTACCGGAGTGCTAAAAAAGTATTTTTAATGCATTGCGTAAGAATAAATTAAGAAAACAATAATTTTTAACCATTGCTATTAAATACGAAAAAATACATGTCCTATATATTTCAACTTCAGAAATACCTAATTACCTAAGTATAATTACTGTAAATAAGATAACTAATATATTTCGCGTTTTAAACCGTCACAAGGTTTTTTCACCTAATTACCTATTTCAAATTAGGATTAATGAAAACAACCTTGAGACACTAATCTATCTTACTTGACATGTCTCTACTAACCTAGGCCAACGCGGCGCTAAAAACATTACACCAGACCGGAATCGAACCGAAGGTCGACACGTCAGTATCGCCCTTGGATATTTTGATTATCGGTTTTATCTTAGTTATTCCAGAGAATAAATAAATATTTCTTATACGTTACAGATACGGTTTTCATCCCATCAAATTATTATCAGACTTGCACTACAACTGTCAAATTTTTAATACACTGGTAGAACAACTAAACGATGTAATATTTGTTTTGTCTTGTGTTGTATTTCAAGGTAACTGCATACGATACTTTAATAAAATCCCTAGTGAAGTAAAAACACTGACAATAAATAAGTTTAAATCTATTATAACGTCAATTAATTTTTAAATGATAAAAATGGGATATGAAGGAAGACGCCGCCGCAGAAATCTTGGCAATTAAGAGAAGTGACGGCGAGTTTCTTGCCAGTTTTTCTCGTTCTTCCTACGCCCTCATCTTGGGAACGGGTACTAGCTGTAAATTTAGAGTTTTAAATTTTTAACTCTTTTGACGTTGATAAATGTTCTAAGGTGTGTACAAGAATAAATGATTTTTTATTTTGATTTTGTAGGGTCGTAATTTTTTGTAGAAATTAATTCTATTTTATATTAAAAAAATAATAATAATTTTGATGCACAATTTATCAAAGTTGTGCAGCAAAAGATCGCTTCGATCGAATTCGATATCAATTGATTATAATTTTTCCCTGAGTACAAAATATTACTACGAAATGTTGTTTATAAAAGTCTTTTGTAGTAAGTATTCTTATCTCTTTACGATATTAAATCAGTCTGTTTATATATTATACAAATACATTTTAAGTTAGATAGTATTAGTAACTGTAAATTGAAAGATTTAAGTGCGTCTGTGATTTTAAATCGTGATGTATATACATATATAAATGTAGCTAATAAAAATTTGTCAGTGCTATGTAGGTATATTAGTTTTCTGAACCACATCGTTTTCCTTAGTAGTTATCCTCCCGAATTTTGAAGATGTGTTAAGACAGAAATATTTTTTATCATTTTCTTGATGCATTTATGTGATGATTAAAATTTTTTATTAAGATTTTAATCACCACATAAATTAATTATTAAGATTTGTGCCCCTGCTATCGCTATTGCTTGCGCCCGGGATTCGTATCTTGGCGTTCAAGGCAACGGTTTTACAAGCCGTCAAATTGTTCTTTATTAGTAACGTTTAGCAGCCTCTGCTGGGCACTGGTACTCACTTTCATAGACCCACTATGGTGATCCAGACCGGGCTTATGGAATTTTACTATCGTCACACAATGTGACTGCCTTTGTAGCGCGTATATATTTTTTCAATCTAAAACCGATTTTCAATTAAGTAATCTAGTTACTTTGCCTCTATACTTCATTAAAATAGCACTTCGGACTTCCTACATTTAAGTTATGCGTACAATTTGACGCACCTATTTTGCCCGACCCTGGCTGTTTCGGGTTCACGTTTGGTCAAGGTCCTCTATCTTGTTTGCAATGAAAACGAGTATCCTATTATTATTGTCTATTTTGGCCCTCTTTTAAGAGTGTTTACACTTTACGTGGTTTTAGATTTAAAAAATATTCCCTTCTGTAAAATACTATATACATTACTTGCAACTTATAAAACGCCACTCAGCTCAAGAAGTCCCGGGTTCAAATAATTGGGAAACTATAATGAGATAGCACAAAAGTTTAATATCGCACATGCAAATGTTAAAGGCGACGGGGATTTCAAAGGAAAGAACTCGGTCCGTCTATCATCAGGTTATCTATGTGTTGACTATTTAAACTACAAATTCTACAAATACTTAAGAGGGCAAAAACAGGCATTTTTAAATTTTTTTGATATATTAAATAATGGTACAATATATAAGTTGACACATAAATTTTAGACTGTCCCCTTGGTCGGATATAACATATATTTTATATCCGATCGGCTGTAGAATAGACATAAAATGTATCTATTCCTTGGCCTATGTAAAGAACAAAACATTTATATATAAGTTAGTCTCTAAAATTATTTCAGCTACACAAAATATTCAAACGTCAAGCTTCCAGAGATTTCGAAATAAAATACAAGTAGTAAAGGAACCTTATTTGGCCATTATGGCGAGCGGTTATTTTTATCCCAAGCGGCGACATTAGGGCTATATTTGGAACAATTAATCCAGAAATGTCTATACCATCTGACCTATAACCCACTTAACATGTCGGCTTTGTTCGACCGCCATGACGCATCTAACAAACAAAGCAATTACACGTTACTGTGCTCTGTAATTTGGTCGCGATTTTGAAATTATAAAAAATAAGTAAATGGTAAAAGATACCACTTATACTATAACATTTTTATCCTTTGGTTTAGTTTTAAAAATTAAAACTATTTTTCTAGTAATACTGGTCATGCGACCAACTTAGAAGCAATAATGAATAGTTATTTGCTGGATTTTTATTTTTTTATCTAAACTAAGACATATGTATGTCTGAAAGAGCCTATTTGAAAATCTTATTGATTTATTTCATAAAAATTACAATGTCGTGACAGGTGGGAGCCCAATTCAACGCTGACTAACATAGAACTATACAATTAAACTATGACTTATAACTACCTATTAAGTAATATTAAATATAATTAGTTTACTAGTAGTATTTATTCGGTATAGGAAATTATAAACTGTAAACACTTCACGAGCTGTTTTACAAACTTTGATGACCTGGGCCCGAAAATGTAAGTCTACTGAACAACACTCCCAGGTCCGTGATTCGATTCAAGCGTGTCAGTGGTACCGGGCCTAATATGTCCACATGGGGAACATGCGTCTTTCGTCATCTTTTCGTGTCTCTTACTAGATTTTATTAACAATCAGTAGATTACATTCACCTGGCACCTATCGAGCTTAAAGCTGTGGTTTAAATGTATTTCGCGTTTTAAATCCCTAAAGTGCTTTATTTATATGAAATTGTTATTTGACAATCAATTTAACAAATTTAGAACAGTTACTATGATTGTAGTAAGTGGAAGTGTTTAGTTTTCATTCATTATTTTTACCTACTTGGCTAAAACATATGAGAGTTATTGTTTTTCATGATGGAGAAGCATGGGGAGGCATGTGTTCACCTGACCCAAGAGTAAATACACACACAATGTAACATTTAAACATGATGAGCCATTGAGCTATTTTTGCTTTGCATTTTGGTGGACAGTGATTCGTAAGCCGGACGCAATTTCGATATTTCTACCAATGATTTAATATCCAGATTCCCAGACGAAGTCAAACATGTTTTAGAAAAATTGCAAATTGATTAGAAATATCTTGGACCCGGTCGGGACGAACCCACGACCCATTTATTAATAGCTACATTGCTAATATCAGAGAAAAGGACCATTTAATAGACCATTATAACATTGAAATCAAAAAAGAAAGTTACTAAACAATATGATATATATTAAATATTGGTGCCAAAATGAACTAATGTTTGCGTATATTTTTTCCAAGCCGATTGTACTTTGACCATAATATTACCACAAAAACCCTACAACAGAAACGTAAGAACAGTCATCGGAAACATTCATTCATAAACGTCATACGTGAACACGAGACGGCGTCGTGGCTCGTGACGTCACTAGTTTTCCGCCAACTACGTCATCGTAGGTAACGGTTTGATATGGGAATTTCTGGGAATATCCTTTGGCAGGCTTTGGTAGAAACGAATACAGGCTTTTTTACAAATAATTTCTGTTTAAAAGACGTAAGACGAATACATTTTTAGCATAAGAATATAATAGAGTTTTCCGAATTAGATGAAGACGATTTTGAGAGATTGTGTTTTCGACCTTGGCCAAATTGTTTAAAATAAAATAAAAAATTAATGAACTCGTGTGTACCTTTTCATACTTCATACGTCCCTTCCAAACGGATTTTACAAATAGCATCTGATATTCGCGAGTAACATGAAATGTATTTCCAGACTCGTTTCCTACGACCCGACGCTTAGACTCCTGGACCTATTGCTGAGCTTTCGTGTTTAAAACCATTAAGGGTTTAATATTATTAATTACACAATATTGCATTTATTAAATAGAAATTGGTAATTTTTCCATCATACTATTTAGATTTTTAACCGTTACATTGTTTTGTTTAAAATATTTGTGTATACAGTCCAGATGGCAATAATCCGATAATTTGAGCTACACTGCCACAATCTGGAAGCATGACTTCAACACGAGTTAGAGAGGCAACAACCGCCATGATGCTTTGCGCAAACCATCATGCATCCGTAGCGTGACGCTTTGACGCGCGTCACTGTTTTCGCGCCAAATTGTTAAGTGACACACGGTGTTGCCAGCGCAATATTTCGGATGTTCCGCATCGGTGAGAGTGTTAATGACGACCATTTAAGAATCAATAAATATATAATAGTCAAATTCTTTTTGATATCTTTTCAAAGTTGTAACACGCGTGACACATTTTTCTCAAAAACTAAATTTCGTTTGCAAATTCCTTTCAGCTATAATACTATAAATAACTACCCAATAGGTTATAAATCTAAATCGGTAAATAATATCCCCTCGTGTCGTTTTGCGCAGATGTTCACGAAGTAGTTGCGTGACGATTGACGCTCGTCACTGTTCTAGTGTCGCCAATTACGTGACACGCGCACTTCGGTCACGTAAGACTACCTTATTAGGAAATGATAAAACAATCCTAAAGACTAAATAATCAACCGAATGACCGCTGCCTTGGTTTGTTAAACGTGTTGCATAACTTTACGTTAAGTGGGATCGTAATGCTTGATGAGATACATTTTTAAATAAAACACTTATAACGGTTTAAACGCGAAATATATTAGTATGTTTCCCCCCGTGACTACGGGTTCCGCAAAGCATCTGAAACGTCCGGCCGTAGTGAAAATAACTTTAACTAATACATTTTGCGTTTCAAACCGTTAGAAGTGTTTTATTTAAGCAATATTTACAAAACAGCCTCAGTACAAGTTAATTCTTCGTAACAACCAATCCTTAAATTACTAGAGAAAATTAATAGGATGTAAGTCACATGACAATTTTTTTATTACTGTAGATCGCAGTTGACGGACCGTTGTTTAAGCGTTCAATTTACTTAAAGATTCGATGGTTAAATTTGACAGCCGCTAACCGATGTCATTATGTCTCGGTGAAATTGGTCTTAAATACGAGCAATACTACTTCACTCGACTACTTATACAACCTTAACCCACTTAGATGGACAATGCTTGGACTGTTCCAATTCAACATAATTGATAATTATCGCTAAAAGTTTATAAAATTAGCGATCGTTAAGAGCGACGGCGGATCCAGGAGAGGGGGGGGGGGTCACGACTCGCCCTGACCTTGTTCCAAGGCTTATGTGATTTATTTAAACCTTAAGAAAGCAACAATACAATAATAGTTTATTTGACCTTAACAAATTCGAACAGTTTTGACGTAAAATAAATGAATAATTAACAAGGCATCCTTTAAGTTCGTAAGTTTAGTCGAGTTTTAAAAACTACATTTTAAAGCCTTATAGTAATAATCTTTCGTCGTTCAATACGATATTTCCTCTGCGCTTTGAATAGTCACGATCAGGCGGTGAGCGCGTGTTGCCCTTTGCCCATGGGCCTGTACGTGCATTCTCGCAGTAGCCCTGCGTGACGACGAAGGTCGATTCGCAGAGAAAACAACAAAACAAAAGAATCTCGAATTAATGATTAGATGGGTCTGTATTGTTTTTACCTAATATAGCGCTTTAGGTGTTGTATGATTTTTTTCTTTTTATGATAGAGCAGAGACAAGCATGGGATCCACTTGATAGGATGTGAAATACCATATAACATCTAAGCGAGATTCGCTGTCGACCTTTGGCTTTGGATGTTCAGAAATCCATAGATTACCACCTAAACGCAATGAAACTGCTTTTTCATCTGTGGACGGTGGTTTATTATTATGGACCCGTTTATTATTCAGAGTACCAGAATTCCTACGTGTTTCAAAATAAATACAAATTAATTAGATCGTATTAGCCATACATTCTTTGCTCTTACATTCTCCATTCTTATTAGCAGCATGGTGCAAGACAACCGTGTGGCACCCATTTGAAAGAGGTCTCTCCATCTTTAGGATGATAGGAGACCATCGAGCTTTGGAGGCTGGGATCTTATATCTCAATGACATTATAATCTATGAGGACAAAGATGTAGGTTAATAGAAGGTTTGAAATATATAAATAAGTAAAACTTTAAACAAATAAGAATACTGATGTCATTGAAAATGTAAGGAAAACGATACTTACAAATTACGGGATGTTTATTTTTGAAGTTTAATTAAGAACTTTAAAACGAAAAAAAAGGATTACGGACTGTCTGTAGTTCACTCGAGTGGTACACATTTAAATAAAGTATTTTAAACGGTTTAAAACGCGAAATGTATTAGTTAAGTTATTTAAAATTTCTTTTAACTATGGCTCGACGTTTCGGATGCCTTTGCAGCAGCCGTTTAAATAATTTTCAAAGAAGGATTTGTAACTAGGCCTGTCCTAGTATTGTTCAAATGAATTATCGTAAGAAGAAAAGTCTTAACACTCACTGCACCTTTCGTTACTATGTAAATAAAAGATTATTGGCCACTTTGCCTTGTTAGTGTTTAGGGCATTTCTGGTTTTACGTCACAGCACAATTTAATTCATAGGACGCAGGTTATTCGATTTGGGTTTTTTATGATAGAGAAGGATACACTAGCATGGGGTCCCCTTGATAGAAGGTGAATTAGCTCATCTAAACAGATGTGCTGTTGACGCATTTTGTCTTTGGATTTTAATTTTTAACTTTTTATTGCTTTGGACCGAAATCGTGCTTCTCTGCGAGTTGAATCTACTATATTAAGGTCGGAAATTGTTTTTATATTACATAAAATGCTGTATTACGGAATATGCATGTAATTATAACTCATCAACTAGGTAACAAATGCAACAATTGTGTTGTTATTCACTGCATTCGTCAGGATGAGATAACATTATCGTATTTAATAGACGCAAATTTAAACGTGAGTATTTATAATGTTTACAATATAATATGCACTGTTTGGCACCTGTTTCGCAGGGAAATAGCCAATTTTCGAGCTATTCTTGAATCTAGTAATGTTAAAGCTGTAACGGAAGATTTCTACTCGGTTTAAGTATTGCCTGTAGTTTACGCGTTACGAGTTACTACGTTACGTAAAAAACACCTTTAATGGTTAGACCACATGAACATAAAATACAATGTAAATAATCAAATATGAGATTGATTGTTTCCACTGAGTCACGGCGACGTAAACACGTTAAATGGTATTGATTTAAGCGCTAGTCTTGAGTTCGATTTCTGGTGAAACCTAGCAGTTTTAAGATGAGCAGGGCATAGGCTGTAACAAGTCTGATTTCCTAGCTTGTATATATAACTGTTTAGTAAAGCATGCACAATCATATGCCAAGTATTCATAATTTATCTGATTTTACTCTCTATGCAGAGTCCGTACTGAAATGTGTTTATTTCGTTATACCGAGTACTTACCCGGGCAGTTGATAAACATACATACAAAATTACATAAGAATATTTTCGGGGGATAAGGAAAAAATGGGCAAGCGATGGTGATCTTGGTATTAATAACATCTAGTCAACCTTGCATTTCGTGTGATGAATCGAGGTAAAACTTTGCCGTGTGACTCAAAAACCTTTATTCTTCGATGAGACATCGTTCGTTATTGTGACTGCATTGAAGGCCGTTTGAGGGTGTAAATTTACAAAGTATAAACAATCTTCATGATAAGTATTGTCTGCAGTTTCCGCGCGTAGTACACATTCAAATAAAACACTTTTAACTGTTCAAAGTCCCCCGTGACCACTGTTGCACTGCATCCGAAAGGTTTTAAACCGATAAAAATGGTTTATAAAAATGTTTATGATAATTTAATTAGTATCTAATAGTAGAAATATTAATAAGATCCTTTAAAAACGATTTTATGTATTTTATGAACTTAAACTGCTAATAGAATGTATTATATAAAACAGTTAGTAGAATATACATCAAAGAAAATCTATTTGTTAAAATATTAAGTGTAAAGATACTACTGCTACATAAGACTAACTAAATACACGATTACGTGAATACATTAAGAAGGAAGTATAATATGCATTAAAAATATAAAAAAAAAACATTTTATAACAGTGAGTATATACCTGTTTTACTTGTATTGGCTGCAAAAAGTATACAAACAAAACAATACACTATTTAGAACAATGTTCTAGATAGTATACGAAGGTCGTGTTTACTCGCGGTGTGAATTCTAACGTCATTCAGTGGGTCATCTGTGTTAAATCTGTTATTTTTAACCAGGCTAGAGTTAACTAACACTTCCGCTTAAATTAAACGACTGCGTATTAATTCGTTTGACTACGTTGAGTGAAGAATTTGAGCGTTACATTGTGTTTCAAAAATCTTAAACTAATAACAAATTGTAGAAATGTTCTGCTTACTCTATTTTCGCTCTCTTATATGTTAGGATTTTCTTTCTTCTTCTTTTTCACACTGAGTTTTCATTTGCCCCACGGTTGGAAGAGACAGCAATTTACTTACAAACCCGCCGTTAGTCCTTCATTTCCATCAATTTCCTTCTGTTATGTTTTGTTTCTTGTTTTATGACAAAGGACACTAATATAAAAGAATAATATAGTTTTTCAAGGTTAAGGTAGAAGCGGGTTAGTAAAAGGGGGGAGTGGGGTCAACAAGGAGAATATATATATTTACACAAACAGAGGTAAGGTCCTTAGCTCATACAGCAGCTAGTGACAGGACGAGCAGAGTGTGTCAATGCTGCGGGCGCGGCGGTGACGTCATGCGCACACGCATCCGACGCGTGCTCACCTCTCGAGTCACGCCCACAGCGTTGCCAAAGCGCTGGCAACATAAAAACGTGATCGGATTGTAGGACGGACTAAAGGTTAATTTTGTAACTGACAATTAATCGATTTGTTCTTGAATTCCTCAATCTTCCTGTGATAATGCATATAAAGTTTAATAGATATCAACAATTGACAAGGCAATTTGCAGTGACAGGTCGTGAGAATTAATAAAATACGCCGCGAAGGATTTTTCTAAATGCGCGTTAAACAGGTATAAACAAATGCGCGTAAAACGTAGTAAAAACTCTCTGGTCGTAAAACCAGTTTGAAATGAAGAACAAATATTGAAACTAAATGTATTTAGCTAAAACCTATTATATATTGCGCACTTTTTTTTATGACTACTTTCGTTTAACGTAATTAAATGGTATGGTATGGTATGTTAAAATAAAATGGTTGAAAAAAGTAATATACATGAAACGTAATATTGATTATTTTCTTGAGTCTTTTATATATCAAAAACACACCAAGGATTCCTTTAGGATTAATCTATAATAACAGGATCTACATTATGTTATAACTTTCTGTTTTATTTATTAATATTTTAGGCTATTTGTTTGCCATTTAGTTTTTCATAGTTACCGTATTTCTATAATAAACTTACAAATTATACGTATTGCATAACAACATATATCAACAAATCTTTTTCCTACTCCATAACTATTTAACCTGCACGATACTGTAAGTAGGCAAAGATAAATATCATTTATCAACAAGATAATGTAATGGAAATCTCCCAAGCTTTGTTTGACCTTGGGGTGAACTAAATTTATGAGGTATTAAGCGTAGAATATAGATTCGTAGCAAGTGCTACGTTGCGTTCTACGTCTCGGAGATGTCTCTATAAATCAGTTATTCGCTACGTTTTAGGCTGTTCATACACGGATATTGAAACAGGTTGTATTGACTGCTTCCAGCGACTTAATTTTTTTTTAATAAAAGATGAACAAGCAGGTGAAATACACTGTGCTGTTGATCTAAAAAATGAGCTACCGTGTCCTAGTGTGTACCAAGTCCTGTCCGGTCGTAATTTTTTTTTTAATATTTCAAACGTGGAATTACACTGCATTTGCATTTTTGGATCTTCCCCGGATCAAATTTTTATATTCCCACCAACTACGTCCTGACGAGATTTTCTAGACGGGGGCATGGGTAGAACAAGAAATTAAATAAATGTAGTGGAAATCAAAACCGGTCGAGTGCAATTATGTTCTTTCGGTTTTTTATTTCCGGATATATTGTATAATATTATTTTTTTATAAGTTTGCAGATTAGATAACACTGTTTATTTAAACTTGGTACTTATTTTAACACGATCAACATTTTAATCAAATTTATTTTCGTGTAAAATTACAAAAGGAAGGAAGAAGTCTTATCTATATTTTTTGTCTAGAGCGGACAATAAAACCTTTACGATAAATTATTTTTGTTCTCAATGAATCATTCTAAAGTTTTTTTCGTAATAATAATATCTTCAAACATATTTTTAGATTTTTTTTGTAAATAATGAATGAAATTATTATCGTTATATCTATATCATTCATATGAGTTCAATGACCTCATCTCTGCAGGTGGTCAATCAAAGATGCATTTCAGATACACATTAGAGTTTATCGATGCTTGATAATTGTCGATCGAGTCCGATTAAATTCCAAGACAACCAGTTTCCCAAATTGTTTATATTTATGAATTGGCTCGTGCCGTTCCGGAAATCCTTGTCTATCTCCAATACCGGAAGCACTTTTGGTCTTAGATGGTGAATCTAAAGAATTTGACAATTACGTTATGTAATTTCTCGAACTTTGGTTCTGTATATTGTTTATCCTTTTTCATTCAAGTTGATACTGCAAATATCTTTGCATATAGATACATCAGTTTTGCTACTACTGGTTAGATGGTTTTTGTTTTTTGTTGGTTGTGTTTAGTGTGCCCGTGCGATCCGCACTGGGCGCTGTTATCAGTAACGCGTCGCTTTTATAGACTCTGGCGCCGTTTGTGGACTGATAAGGCGACATTTGCACTCTTTTGTTCCGCGTGATAGTGTCGCGGAATTGTCATTTCTATTTGTGGTATTAAAAAAAATATTGAGAGAAATCTAGAATAACTGATACGGCTGATCTTGTTTCATTGTGGAATTTTATTATATGAAGTGACAGCGTAAGTAGACCGCTACGTAAATATCTTCTTAGCATAGTTCTTTCCTCTCTTAAAAGGGATTCCTGAACATAAACCTACCAGACTGCTAAAGTGCAGATTAAAGATGCTGTTGTTAGCGTTTACAAAAAAATACATTTTCTTTATCGCTATATTATATTTAGTATGTTGTCCACGTCCATTTATATATTATCTTATGATATTTTTTATCAATATTTCACTTCTTAAAATTTAAGCGCAAGCAGTACACCAAATATGTAAATAAGATACAACTTATATTAGTAACAAGGTAATAATTGAAGTCTGTGTTGCGTATAACAAAAAAAAGTTGCAACCTTACATAAAGTAATGTTTTACATCGTACTGGCAACCATTCATCATTGTATTACGAGATATGAGCGAGCACAGATGATACAAAAAACATATTTCTAAGCCAACGCGATTACGTTGAAAAGTCGCAAGCGCAAAATAAATGGAAAATTACAAATGCATTGCACAATTGTAGCTAATCGTATGTTGGTGGGTTAAGGCTGATATTTGAACGTGACGTTACGTGACGCGCTCGACACGAGAGCGAGGCGTGATAGTGACGCTTGCGCATAACATTGTAGTCCACATCCGCCACTTTGTTTTGCGTTGCTATACAGATTTAACCCGGCGAAAAGGGCGCGACCGCCTCCGCTGGACTAAAACGCGATGCCTATTTAGACGCGAGAGGTGGGTTCGGACCCCACGGAAAAACAGAGTTATATTTACGTAAACACTTCACAAGTATTTATTATTGCATACAATGTTATTGAGTGGAAAATCTACCCATTATCTAGACGCATTAAATAAATATTTTTTTTATTGCTGCAGGTATTAATTATGTAAGCGAAAATTGTATCGTATCATTCTTTGGGAAATTACATTTCGCCTATTTTTGTACTCCGCTTACGTAAAATTCCTTTTAACGCTGAATGGGTAAATATTTAAATTTTGATAAAAAGTTAGTGTTGTTAAGATATAAATCATTGTTTATTTGTGTATTAAGTTCATATTCCTAATTCAATATTAAAAATATGTTGTAAAAGACAATTTGTTAAGCCCGGTCCTACAACAACAATATTACAATTATGAGGGCATACTGGATTGGAAACACAAATCGGATGTCCAATGAATTTGTTTATATTTTCCTAATAATTCTTCAAAATAATATTATGGTTACATATGTAATAAATAAATATATACTCGGTATACATTTATTTATTACCTAAATGAACCAAATAGATAATTTAAATATTGTAATAAATATTTTGTATTTTTGTTAATCACATATAGATAAAAAACACAAGAACATAATATCTATTTAATAATTAAACAATTTGAAGTATAAATTTGTTGTGACGGTGTATCGTGTAATTTCTTATCAATTTTATCAGCGGATCATTTTTCACGGTCTTATTACGTTAGTATTAAAGTCTATTGAAATTCGTGGTAAATAGCGATGTAGGGAAATATCTGAAATCGCTGGCGAGTGGCCAAGACACGCGAACTTTGGACTTCGAGTGCTGATTTCCTCATGAGAGTGTATAAATTGATTCGCTAGTTACACTTTCCACTGTTCGTATAAAAGTTGTTCGAAGGCTCAAAAACAGTGAGATACATATTATTCATCAGAAAGGATGTTTTGATGGTTACTAGAGATATTTAAGATGAACGCGTCTTTTTCTAATTAATTATAACAACAAAAACAATAGTAATAGAGTTTTTTTCTCGTCACTTTCAAACATATAAAAATAATCGAGAATTCCTCAGAAAACACTAATCCAATTTCAAAGTTATAAAAGTATAAAGTTTTAAGTTATACGTGAGGAAAAACGTCTAGTCAGCAAAAGAAAAGAGAATTAAAAATCGATTTTAAAATGTAAAAATTTACGACACGGACAGGAAATGGACACGGTAGCTTAATTGGTTAGAGCAACAGCACGGAAAGCTGTGGATCATAGTTCATGTGTACGATATAATTTTAAAAATCGATCACACATAAGATTTCTTATAATAACCGAAAATGACGGGGTTAATCCAAGTGTTATCAAAATATAGCAAAAACAGTTAACTGTGAGTTGAGTTAAATTTAACCAACTGATGACTCAACGATAACCTAATCTTTGTTGATAGACACCGACCAAGTTTTCAATGCATTTTCGACTCTATCCCTTAAACATAAGAAATATATGCGCTTGCGATTATTATAAAAAATATTGCACTTAAGTTTTGTTTTTTAAATCATTTTCTTGTAATCTACGCTTTCTTGATTTTCATTAAAGTTTTAGGTTAAGCGAAGTAAACTTTGTTTAAGATTCGAACATGAAAAGTTTATACACAGTAAATGCATGCATGCAATGCATTTGAAAATGTCGTTGCACATGATGTCACTATATGAATGAAAAATCGATTATAAATTTGCTACCCAGTCCTACACGTCATCGTCGCAATACGCAAGGTTTGGTAAAAAAAGGTAAAGATAGGTTCAATTTTTTTTTCATTTTTTAATAGATTTTTAATTCAAATCAATACATTCTTAAACTGATATTGATATTTGTCTTGTTTTCCTCTCGTAAATAGATACAAAACGAATGACTAACATTTGTTTTTCTGTATAAAATTCGATTTTGTGATTACTTGACTTTGTAACAATAAGAGATCTCGAACAGCCCTATAAATCGAAATGAAAGAAGTCGATTGGCACCTTTAGGTGTGTCTATAAATAAATTAAGGGACGTAACAAGTTCACCGACTTCTAGGGCGTGACGACACACAAACATCGCTGCGTATACTTTCACAACGCGAACTGTATATTCCTGTCTAGAGACGAAATACATTCTTGCAGTGAGGTATTCTTACTAACCCTTGATAACTAATTATAATGTGTCATAAATATGTAATATACTGTACTGTGTATCCAAAACTTTGTGTCGTAGATTATATATCTACGACACAAAGCTATCAGTATGTATATGCTAGTATACTTCGCATTTAAATAAAACACTTCAACGGTTAAAAATAACTTTCAAATAAGTTTAACTAAAATCTATCGCGTTTTATTTCGTTAAAATAGTTTTTATTTCACCTATATATTGACATTGGAAAAAATATTTGTAATTTTTCGTCAAATGGTTCCTCAAAACTTAAAGAAGAAAAATTTAACTATAATTGTATTAAAAGCAAGCCCTTTTTGCCATCTGAGAACTATTATAACTCAATCTAAACAAATGTATATACGTGTAAGGTATTTTTTAATTTAAATTCCCCAGACTTTGTCCTTGATGGCAAGTAAAACTGTTTTGTTTCCCTCTTTTTAAAATTATGAGCGTTTTGTATACATTCTCGTTAACACTTGTCTTATCCTTGAACATTTAGTACTAACACTTGTTAATAATACGCATTTTGAATAATATATCACTCTACAGCAATATATTGCGGATAACGGAGTCGTTGTCATATTTTTTCGCCCATTACTGGGCCATTCTACCTCGCATTAACGATCAAAACACTGCCAACTTCGAATGTAGCACGCGAGACATCGAAAACAGCAGGGCGTGGTCCGACGTGACCAGAATATATTGACCTATGCTCCGTATGATTATTTCCCCTCGCAGACCATTATTCAGTCGTAGGATCAAGGGTAAGGAAGACGCGCTTATATTGGGCAATGTTTCGAGCGCGTACATGCTATTTTTATGGACGCACGCGCCGCCCGCGTGGCAATGTTTTGCCCAGATACGCGTATGTTGAATAATATCCACTATACTAGTCACACACAAGCGACGTGGACTCACTACTATCTCCGCTGTCACTATGTGCTGACAATATTTATTGTTGTAAATACGCAAATGAGAATAAATTTGATAGACAAGCGATAATTAAAAATAAACATAATTATGAGCTTAATTGTAAAACTATTACGTGTTCATGTAAACAATTATTATCAACTAGGTAGTGATAAGAAGGATTTTAATGAGGTGTTTTTAATATTTTTAACTTAAAAACAAATATGTTTGAGCGCTCTACAAAAATATATCACATTATGTATAGGTATAATTGTGTGTTCTAGAATTCTGTAGAATTCCAATAACAGCCCCCATAAAGGTGTTGAGTCGACGACGATCCGCCGTCGACTGATCGCCGGAGTATTGCCCACCCCCTACGTTGACTACTACTCTGATAACGAAGACCAAGTACACATGACCTCTCACGCAACACAGATATCGAACAGCGCAATACAGGGAGTGAAACTGCGAGGGACCAACTAACACTAGTCGTAGATTAGACGTGCGCTTACGCAAATGGTAGAAGCATTAAAAAGATTGGCGAATGTCAACAAGAGATAAGTTGTCTGCAACAGCACTCGGGGTCACGGATCCATTTGTTTAGTTTACTTGTTTTGAATTATTTTTTTATTGACTTCAATGAAGGAAGCGGGATGCTATAATTGTTTGTTTTTGTGGAGAACATTTTTTAAGATGACCAAGATTCTCAATTCTATTATTCGTCTTCTTACTGTTAGTTTCTCAAGAAACTGTAGTTTCCACTCAAAATATTATTAAATATTTTTTGCTTGTAGTGAGAACTAATGTCATTGATAATTCTACAAACTACAGCTAGGTACGTTTTAATGCTTGATGCTAAATGTTTGGGGGAAATCAGAACGAAAAACCTCAAAATAATAAGAAAGTTTCAAACGTAAAAGTTATTATTATGAATAGTAACGAATTTATTGCATAGAACAACAAGTATAAAAACTCAGCCGGTTTGGACATTATCACGATATTACACTTAACGATAATTTATTTTTGTATTTATATCTACAGTAAAAATCCCCTCTTATCATTTTTCATCACACATCGCTTACAATCTAATCAGTGGTGAAATTTGTGTTTCATCATTACAAGGGGTAAAAATCATTTTACGAATCACTTCTAAAAGTATATAATTCATCAAACAGTTAAGAGATTATTAAAAAAAATATTTTTCATCTTCCACAACATGAATGCATGTAAATTGCAATTCCATTAGTATTTTTTGTGTAAATTATAATTCTTAACAATTATAATAGCCGACAAGAATAATCGTGAAATTAATTTGCATAATGTTATTTAATTTAATTTCACCAAACAATGATTCATTATTGAGTATTGAATTATTCATCAGCAATGATTATCATGAATAATAAGAATGATTATAATATTGATGTCTGACTTAATTTTTACTTTAAATACATCATATAGTATTTCGTGATATATACATTAATTTTGCAATGACAAATATCGGCCCATTAGCTCAGTTGGTTAGAGCGTCGTGCTAATAACGCGAAGGTCGCGGGTTCGATCCCCTCATGGGCCAAGAAATTCTTTTTATTTTTTTGTAGCGTAATTATTATAATTCTATTTTTAAAATGTAATAATTAAGGTCACAAATATAACATTTTGATGTTTTTTAACTAATCTCATGTGAGGCCCCTCTAGGCAATTCAACAAAACCATATTCTTCTTCATTGTTTGAGTGTTTAAACCGTGAATGTACCTTTATTAAAAATATTAGTCTTCTTTAGATATAATCCAAATTCAATAAAAATTGTGTTAATTTGGTTGCCTGGAAGAGATCGCTACTTAGCGATAAGGCCGCCTTTATTTATTACTTATAAATAAAGGCGGCCTTATCGCTAAGTACGTAAGATTTTTCCTCATTAATATGTATTTTCTGTGGTGTGTTTTATAAATAATAAATAAAAAACAAATAAATAAATTGTACAACATTCTTACTTGAAATATGTATTTATTATTATCACGTCACGTTAAATGAAAATGTATTTACTTCAAAGTACCTTATGTCTATCACTACTTCCCAAACAAGACTCAAATGATCAAATGATGTAAATACTGTCTACAGTATTTATATCATTTGAATTAAAGTGTTTTATTTAAACGTGCACTTCTCGCGTAAACTATAGATAATTCAATTAGTAAGCGTCTATGAAATATCGACTCCTCTTACATGAAATATCGACTCCTACATGAAATATCGACTCCTTACATGTTGTTAAGTATTGCGTGGATCAGCCGGTGAGAACCAGATGCGCTATCTAAGGTCTTGGCAAGGGTCGCACCCCCCGGTACCGTGCATCGAGATAATTTACAACTAGTAACTTAGTATTGTAAAATTGTTTTCTCGCTAGTTTTTAAGACATATATATGTACTTAAAATTTAGCCACGTACAGCGAAAATTCGCACACCTCGGTTTGAATCCCGGGAAAAGTATGAAATTTGTAGATGATACAAAAACTGAATAAGTTGTCTTTATATACTAATACATATTAAAAAGACTAGAGACATTTAAATAAAACACTTTAATGGTTTAAAACGCGATATATTAGTTAAACTTATTTGAAAATGATTTTCAGTAAAAAAATTTTTACTTTGACGTCAGAGACATCCTCCATCTTTAGTCTCCCCGTGACCACGGCTGCTGCAAAGCATCCGAAACGTCGGGCCGAAGTTAAAAATCATTTCCAAATAAGTTTAACTAATATATCGCGTTTTAAACCGTTAAAGTGTTTTATTTAAATGTGTACTACTCGCGTAAAATATAGACTAGAGACATGGAAAGGGTTTTCCTATAAATGTATTACTAAACTTCACACAGCTTTAAAGCACCAAATAGCGCCGTCCGTCACTCCATTCTAATTCCCAAACAAGAATGATGAAATATTGTATAGTTTACGCGAGAAGTACACTTTTATATAACTAATATATTGCGTTTTAAACCGTTAAAGTGTTTTATTTAAAATAATGATGTATATCGCGTGATATTCACATTTTCACAAGTCCTAAAAGATAGTGCGTTATCCGTATTATTAAAACATTGATGTGCTGTGTCACTTGTGCAAGTCAAGGGTCGTAACCTCAAAGACAGGGTTGTCACAAATTGTAAGTGCTTGTACTATTAAGCTTTTGTGTCAACTAACTCTCTACGCTTGGGCTCTTTGATGACAAATACCATTTGATCAATTGGCAAAATACGGTGTGATCAATAAAGTCATCAATATTATATTAAAAGTATTAAGTAGTAAATTATTGTTATTTTTTTGATAGTAGAGGTGTCCTGTTCTATCAAAAAATACAAGCACTTGATAGAAAGTTTAATATATATTTTACCGAAGCTGGATACCAATTGTCACTATCAATATTCGGCAACAAAGCATCGATTAGAGTTTGACTGTTGTTTTTTTAAGAGATTAAATTATTGATAACTGTATTATTTTTTACATGTGCACATGAAGGCACTATATAATTTAAAAATCGAAAATAAAATGAAAAAAATTTCGACTCCGGCAGGATTCGGTTCGGTAGCTCAATTGGTAAAGCAACAGCACGGAACGCTGACGATGCCGGTTCAAGTCCTGCCGGAGTCGAAAATGTTAACAATTTATTTTCGATTTTTAAATTAGATTAAATTATTGATATCAATAAATACTCTCTTCGTAAACTTGAAACTGTCTTGAATTACGTCCGACGGTTTGTTAACATTTTTAAATGAATAATATTACATAATTAAATACTATTTAATACACAACCCTATCTTATATCCCCACAAAGACGATAAACACGATGTCTTTAGATAATGATGACTTTTGAGCACACGTTAGTTTATCTTTGCAATAATATTGGGAAATAATATGTAAAACGTACTTCCGAAATAATACTATATTTCATGACTAAGAACATTGCGCAACGTAGGTACCTACTTAAGATCTGATTTCGAATCCAGAGGATAAATACTGAATAGTTTCGGACGAACAGGGTGCAGAACCACATGGTGCAGAAGTGTGTCGCTCCATGACCGGAGTAAATAAAGAAGATTTCAGTTTTTAATTTTAGCATAAACAAAAGGTACAAAATAACGCCATTCTAATAATTTCTGATCCACGTGGAACGGTTTTTGACACCGCTGTATATATTTTAATTATATGTCCAATAACATTATTCCTTTCGAATTACTACGCTTTTTAAATGGAAGATATATAGAAATGTCACACCTTATTTCACGAAGATTTTTCTTACACTGTGGTATAGGAACACAACCACTGAACCATCTCTGCAATAACATTATATGAATGGGACCTTAGTGATACCTCAATCCGGTTCGCCAAGCAGTTGGCAGCGTATCGCTCCAGTATACCGCAATCAATAACAATATTCGCTGATACGTTATCGCGCGTGTTGAAAAATACCTGCACGAGATCTTCACGTGTCGACTGCGTGTTTTTTAACCGATTGCACGAAAAAGTATATTGTTTAAAGACAAGACATACAAAGATGAGGTTTTGACGAGGCAGCAATCATCGTGGGCTCGATTTAATCGTGGACAAAATACTTCCCAAAATAATTTAAGAACAAATAACACGTGGTCCGGAAAATATGGATAATAAATGTGTGGCGACAGCGCGATCGTGGGTCCGACCCCGACGGGCCCAACACTTTACCGCATCGATTATTAATTTTTCTTGAAACGTGGTGGAACTCGTTTGCGAATTTGGATAGTAAAAGACTGAAATCGCTCGTTTCGGTTTAATTAGTGCATTTCTGAATATTCAAATCCAAAATAGGTCTATAGCGTAACTTATCTTTATAATAGAAATAAAAAAAGCTTTGCAAAATGGCTGCAAAGGCCTTATATAGTTGAAAACTTTTTTATTTTCCTTTACAGTCATAAGTTTCGGGAAACAGTGGATAAAAAAGGTATGCTGTAATGGATAAATTGTCAAAGGTTTATTTATTCTGATGACCTACAGAGAAATATTGTCTAGATATTTTTAACATACGTAAGGTGCGTCGATATTGTATAAGCGTGGGAGCGGCCCTACGATACAGATAACGGTAGGTGATAACGTGACCTCTGTTTTAACGACTCTACAATAATAGGAAATATATGTTGCTAATTGTTTAGTTATGGCTAAATTAGTACTGAAAAACACGCTGTTAATGTTGGGCATTCGTGACATCCTCGGACTTCATTCCCCCCGAAACCACGGCTGCTGTAAAGCATCTAAAACGTCGCGCGGTAGTCAAAATAAATTGTAAATAATTTTAACTAATACATTCCGCGTTTTAAACCGTTAAAAGTGTTTGATTTAGATATGTTAAAGGTTTTAAATTTTCGAGCTACCCATCATTTTGTGACCTAACTGTGTTATTTAATTAAACCCATTACCTAGCATTGCCTTAAGCACTAGAGGTACTGGGTATGAGCCCCCGAAAGACAGTAAATTATTTCGGTTGAGCAGGGCACAGAGATCGATCAATTAATTGCCGGTAAAAGAAGCGATAAGTGAAGGGAATAATCCATTTAGGTCCAGAAGTTCTCCCCTGTGTTCTCGAAATTAAAACTTCTTAAGTAATTCTAAATACATACATTTTAATCTTAAAGAATTAACTAAATTCTCTTCTCCTCCTATTTATAACTTAATTAGTAAAACAAAATTAGGTCGGCATCTGTTTTTGAAACAATTGACGACATAATACTGATAGTCGAAGATTGTGTTGCATTTTTAAAACTAGTTCAATTAAATTAACACACAATAATTTTATCTCTCCCATATGAGAACACAGTGAGAATGACAGATAATGCAAAATGCGCACGCTCAATGAGTCACGTAATCGTTTCCACTTTACATTTTCATTAATATAGCTAATTTAATTTCATTAAACTTGAATCACGTGATTTTTTAAAGTTTTGATCTATAGAAAATCCAACCAAGAAATGAGAAAATGTTAATTGACCACAGACATCTATAATTTATTGTATAAAAAAACTAAATAAGTGTAACTAGGTGGTTCCAGTAATAAACAAATTGTTACTTTTTAAATGTAGGCACAACTTAAAAAAAGAGTGAACCAACACATGGAAAATATATGTTTTTATAATTGTATATGCTTTTTTCTTTCTTTCCACGAAATGAGGTGAAATTTTATTAAGTAATTTACAAAATTACACTCAATAACTCGTATGCTTATGTAATTATATAAAAAAATATAAAGTAAAAATGGTATTTGTTTTGTAGTTCGTGTGTGACTCTGAATTAATCTTAGGTCAAAATAAAGTCCATTAAGGGGTTAAAATTCGCTCTTATTTAGCTTCTACGTCGTAGAGGGTTACAGCTACGCATTGGATTTACGAAGTTCGAAATCCTATGATAAAAATTGCTAAAGCATTAGGAATTAAGCGTTTTACGAATTTGATGTGTTAATAAAATATTACAATATTTATAAATAAATTATCTATTATAGATTAAAGGCACTGTTTTAAGAATGTAATATAGCGTATAATACTTTGTAGTTACTTTATTCCTTTGTTAGGTGAGATCTGTAAAAAAACATATATTTTTTTATCAAAACTATAAGTGTGAAAGCTAAATATGGATCATGTAGAAAAAGAGGCTAATAAAAGAAAAATAATTGAAAACATCCTTTTTTAAATAATCTTAGATCTGCTAAAAATAAACGAACGTCAACAAAACAGTCTGAATGTCGTGCATAGGATTCAAGTGCAAGATCACACGATCGATGCAAGTTCAAGGCTGCGTTGTGTGCGCGCGCATCCCGTGACGTCATTGCCATTCATGCTCCCCCTAGTTTCCCCTACTCCCCCATCGGAGTCGGGGGTAACCGCGCCCTTCGTTGCGTCAATGTCAAGATGATATTCGTAGATGGTCTATTTATAAAATGTATGTTACCTGAAAAAATATAAGATTGCCTTTGACAAAAATATAAAAGGAGTCTTAGAGAAATATATATATTAGGCACTTAATGCTACATTGTTACCCCACACCCGACTTGAAACATTAAATTTTATTCGCTAAAGTAACAAAACAAATTGTAACTATTAAAAAGTTTTCAATTCACAATTAAGTACTTTCTCGTTTTTATGAACAATGAGTAAGTATAAATTATTGGTCGTAAGTTTAAATCCACGTGCCATATATTATTTAATCTAAAAGTACTTTGATATAAATTAATCTTTAGAGATTAAATGCTCGTTGCAAGCATTCGATAATTGAATGCCGTTAGGAACTACGCCGTAGCTTCGTAGCGTTGTCCTACGAGATCTTAATATAAAAACATGTTTGGTATATGTATATCAAATACTTTTTTAGTTTGATTATAATGATAAGACAAATAATATAATAGCTGAAATAAGAAGAACATAGATTTTGTGGAAAAGGTATGCAACGAAATAGTTGACCAAACTAAATTTTTCTGGACACTTTCAGAGAAAGTAATCTCTAATATAATCGGTTAATTTCACGGTTCTTGACAATTTCGTGTGTGCGTATATATTTTTGTGGACAAATTGAAGACGGACTTCAAAATTCATGTAGGCATTTTTTATTCGTCTTGTCACAGTTTAGTGGCAGAATCAAGTCGTATGCTGTGTAAAGCCTGGCTGCTTCATAATTGAATCAAGATTTTTGTTTACAGTAGATATAGCATACAGCATAGCTATATTGAAGATATTCGATGATGACGTATAGGGCGCAGTATCTTAATTGGTAGAGCAGCAGCCCTTGTGATGTAATTCTTGCAATATTTTCACACACATAATTTTAAGTACTGAAAATAATCCTTACAGCTTTATAACCTTAAACTGTTTCCCACGTACAATGTCACGAACATCCACTAGCTCTATGAGAAGGGGAATCCACCCACTCTTCTAGTGGGCGTGGGGGGTGAGTTGACGTCATTGCCCACCCTTGACATTGCTCGATCGATCTGCCCGCAATGCCGAGGCCGTGTTTACGACGGGAACTGAATGAAATCCTATTGAGAGGGTTCGTTCGTGGAACTTCATGAGGTATTTCATAAATAAATTGATTAAACGTTTACCATGATGAGCTGCCTCTAACATGTGTGGCTAAGGGTTAGATGCGGGAGGACCCGGATGGCATAGGACTGCGTAAAGAATTTCGGTCGGGGAAGCCACAATTTTTCATTCACAGACAAGTAATTGTCTGTAAATAAAAATCGATCAGTGATATATATAGTGATATATAGGAACGGATATTGCAATTAGCTGTACTATACAGGACGTGTATTTTTTATTTTACTTCTAACCATGATCAAATAATTTAACTCTATTAATGATTCCAATATAACTAGTACCAAAGCAGTCATCAATCATGGTTAATTTATGCCTTTTAAGGAAATCCAACTATGGGAATTAACCTCACTCCCTTGCTTCGGAGAGCACGTTACCACGTCGGAATCCGTTATCGTACCTTTAGTTGGGAGTCATTAAGGCCGACCAAACCTCACTAAAATCAAAACTCAACACTCAAACCTAAAATCGTCCTAAAATAAGAAGACCTCACTTCAATATTGGAAGATTAAAAGGTTGAATTGATACAAGTAATGTAGATTTGACAATTTGTTTTTATCCTAAGCAACCGACTATTTTTATAACAAACATATGCGGGCCTTAATTCTGTTTGTGATATAAATATAGCAAATTAAAGTCTAAGCTCCAAAAATAGTCGAAACCTTTACAAGATCACAAAGAGCCGAATTATACTTCAACCTCCCTATTACCTCACCGACCTTTAACCTTCCAGCCTCCCTGTGACGTCATCTCTTCCAGAATACGCAGTTGTCTAGAGGATCGATTTTTTATTCATATAGAATGTAAAAAGATGGTATAAAGGTGCCGACTTTCCTCATGATTCTTATTTAGTTTAATATGTAGTCTACGCTTACGAATACGCACGTAATCTGTATAAACCTGCTTCAAAGGTGTATTATTGTACTGGTTTTGCGTTATAATTAAAAATATTGTAAGCCATTTAAAAACGCCTTAATATAATTTAAGGCAACATATTTTTCTAAATGATTACATAGGGTTGTATACGCATTATATATTTTTTTAGAAGAGGTAACTTCTTGGTTTATATGTATTATTAATTAAATACCAAATGTAAATTTTCTCCTTGTTACCTATACAAATTTATAGTCTGTCTCGGTGTATTGTAGTAGTTATACACTTACATACTATTTTGGTATTCACGTTATTTCAACCTCGCAGAGTTCTGCCATCGCTTCTGACCTTCTAAAGCTCGTTCCTCTCTTAGGCCCGTCCATGGCGACACTCTTTCCACGTTGTCATTTTATAACAAGTAGGTACATACTAGAGATAAAATATCCTTACTTATAGCTTCCTTTGTAACCATTCTTTGGTGTTACCTTTATATAATCATGTTTGCATTATGGTACGCGTCGCAGATACTCAAGCTTTGAATGGGGAAGCCCTAAGACTATAGCACCGTTTATAATGATTATACCGGAGCAGGCAGGTCGCCAGCAACCGGTTCCTGTGCCAACTGCAGAGTTCTTTAACCTACGCTCACAACACTGTGTTTGCTAATCCAATCGTTATTATTATTCAGTATTGTTAAATAACGAAATGACATCGAATTTTAAAGCAGATGTAAAACTTATATTAATGGATACTGTGTTAAAACTATTTTAGACGGAAGAAATTCAAGACGTGAAATAAGACGAAATTTTTAGTCGAACAGTATGATTATTGTCATATGTGGAATGGTTACCATTACTAACTAGTAACTATTACTATATTTTTTATTTTTTATCGGGGACACCTGTAGAAGGCCGGGTGATCAGTTCACACCATCCTGAGTATTTCCTACCTTGCAGAACTACTCAGTAAGAGCGATACTTGAAGACTAATGAAAAATCTTAAAGTTTAGGGAATTTATATTTCGTACAAGACAATGTTCGGCGCGAAAACATTTCACTTTTTAAATACTGTCTATAGTTTACGCGAGTAGTACACATTTAAATAAAACACTTTAACGGTTTAAAACGCGATATATTAGTTAGGAGACTCCTCGTAGTCTACGAGGAGTCTCCCTGTGACCAAGGCTGCTGCAAAGCATTCGAAACGTCGGGTCGAATTTAAAAATCATTTTTAAAAAGTTTAACTCATATATCGCGTTTTAAATCTTTAAAGTGTTTTATTTAAATTTCACTTTTCATTTATTTTCCCAATTGGTTTCTGATGAGCCTTGTCTTCATTAAGTTTCAGAACTTCTTTAAAAGAAGAAGATAAGTGATAATTATGATTTAGCTCCTTAATTAAAGTAGTTTTATTCTCATAATAAGTTATAGATGCTAAAACACACTGCCTTATACAGTGAAAAAACACGAGTTTTCAAATCGTGAACTATAACTGGAATGTAGTTAATTTTAAGGCTTCGATATAACCCAGTTTTACAGAAAAGGTCTTGAGGGGCAATCACGTTGAGCCTTCAAATGCACGTGCGATTCATTAGACCATGCACCCGATGCTGTGACGTCAAAGCCTTATTGCATTTGAGAGGGCACACATGTTATCCCTACTGTGGAAAAGAATTATGCATACTTATTATTTATAACTCGCCCCGCGGCTCATCATTGCTTTTAGTTTTAACTGCAATAGAATTTTAACGTAATTCATTTTCAACCCCCCAAAAAAATTTTTTTTTTCCTCCCCCCGGGCCAAACCCCCCTTAATTTTTTCCCCCCCTTTTTTTTTTTTTTTTTAATAAAATTTACTAAGAAATTAAGAAATTTTTTTGAAAAATTGAATCTTTTTTTCCCAAAAAAAAAAAATTTTTCAGTAAAAATTGTTTAAACGAATATCGCTTCTAGCGCCATCTATGGTGGACCAAAAAGTGAAATGTACGTGGTAGAAACTGGATCACTGATTATAAACGCCTTTATATTGTTTTAGCTTCTAATTCACGCCATGCATTAAAATTTATACAGAAAAGACTCTCCTAAAAATGTAATTTGTATTTTTGCCATATTGCCAACAGGCCCATTAGCTCAGTTGGTTAGAGCGTCGTGCTAATAACGCGAAGGTCGCGGGTTCGATCCCCTCATGGGCCACAAATCTTTTTTATTTTTTTAAAGTTGTTTATTTGCCCCTAATTAGTAATTGACTTTATAGTATATATTCAATTTCTAATTATATATTGATATGATTGTAGACATTTTATTTTGGCGTATAAGACGTAATTTTGTCCGACACTAGTATAAAAGTCCCTAAATAATACATTTTAATGACAAATTATCGTAATAGTATCGAAGTATATTTAAAATGCGTTTTGTAAATACATACGAAGACACGACTACACGAATATTCAAAAATAAATGGTTAATAACGGTCTGCGCTAATTCATTAGGCAGGTTCTAGATGCTGGTAAAGGGTAGTTATATTAAAAGTTAAGTAGGCAAATTTTCGTAGGTCTTTTTTACACTAAATAAGTTATCTAAGAAAATTAAAAATTATATTTTTAATATCGAAATGAAATTAAAAAAATAGTCCTTTTTTTATATTATTAAACAGGATTGCCTGTTTTTATATTTACGATTTTTCAAATCTATACTATATATTTAGTTACGAGAATGTCTTCGTTAAATTAGTTACAAGTTTTAGGATATCTATGTTTTCAAGATTATAAGGGTATATCATATTTTGATATAAAATTGTTATCAATTACGATTTTCAGTAATTATGTGCAAAGTAAACCTCAAGAAACTAAAAAAACTGCGTAATATAAAACGATACTTGTCTTTAATGATAACAATATCTACAAAAACCATTATGTATTATGATACAAAAATATAAGCATATAATACATATTCCAATAGGCGTGGACTGGTTTATAATAAAATATATACATTAAATAAGTATGTACAGTCAGCAACGAACATTTCCTATTTACTTTGAAAACTATTAATATACTATTATCAGTTTTTATAATAAAATACATTATTTACATGGATTATGATTTTTTGTTATATGCTGACTGTACTTATTATCCTTTGATTTATATTACAGTCCCATTATTAATTATGGGGGTAATTCTCAAGTAAGTTTTGGGAGTCGATATTAATATTTCACAACTAACGTGAGAGTTAACTCCCATTTACTTCATGCAAAAGTTTGAAGGCTCAAATAAAATTATTTGATTTTTAAAATCCTTTCAAAGTCACTTAAAATTATGAAACAGTACTTGTGACAGATCTATAAATTGCGAGTAATAATTACCCTTCTAATTCCAAAAAATATAACTTATTAATTTCCAGGGCGATATAATTTATAACACTATGTTTAACTCAAATTATAGAAACAGGGGGAGCAATTCTGACATATGTGACATAAAATTGACGACATAAATTGCAAATAGTGTCAGATTTGTATAAATCTAGTGACAATACAATGCTAAGTTTTTCTATAATGATACTCATAACTATCATTTTGAAGTTTATTATATTTAAAAATAATTTGTGTAAAATTGTAAGCGGAAAGCGAAGTATAAACTTTCCACCTTATTTCATCGCATTTAGAGTTTATAATAGAATGATTAAAGCACAAAATTTTATTTTTATTGGTTTTATAGATTCAACCATTCAAAGATATTTTTCAGTTTATATACTTAAACTTTTGTAAATTTTTACGCTTATTTTATTTCTCATCTTGAGACAATGAATGAACTATACTATTAACGCAGCAACTTTTATGTTGAAACCGGACAGCAATGTAACTCTTACGTCACTAGGCGTAACAACCTCTAAGCGAATAAAGAGTCATTATTTAAAATGTGATTGTTTTGTCAACATATAGCATAATCACCATATTATTATTTTGTATATGAGTTTTCTCTATCCCTCGTTATCAATAACAAGCCACCGATGTTTAGTGTGTACTATCTGCTGCTGTAGCATTGGAGTGCGCACGCGCATTCGCACTTCAATAGATCCTCCCGCTGGGCGACGTCCGTCCATCAACTGAAAGATATCAAATTTTTATCTATAGATATAAGACTACATACTTGGGTAAAATAATATTAATTAAATAAAGTAGGCATCTCGTTACAAAGCAAAGACACTTTAGACTTAAGACTTATGTATTACATAATATACCCGAGTGTCTAAATCATCAATCAACTTAAATATGTAACAGTGTATCCCTTTAATATATCCTATTTGCAAAATGTCTCTTTATGATGGGAAAGGACAGACAAACATGGAATTTAGTCTTTGACAGTGTAATATTCCAGCCATAGAACATGTAAAGAAGGTGCGCTTCCGACCTGATATTCGGGACAAAATCCAAAAAACACATTTTAATCACAAAGAATATTAAATATACTTGACAGCGCCACCGTTGCATCATATATGGTTGTATTAAAATATAGGAGCTTATACTTTAATACAACCAAATCGTGTCTACCCTAATTTCTCATTATTTTGTAAAGTTAAAAATACATTAACAAAAAAATTTTTTACAAATTAAATATTAAGTATAATAAAGTTTCATTCTACTTCTTATATTTGTTTATATTGCTCTTGGCGAAGAAGGGTAAGGAATCGGTTATATTTTATATATTATGTCATTTGACATCTAACAACACGCATTTGGCATGGTCGATAAAACCCCATATACCTCAAAAACATTGACGAATCTCATAAGTGGGAACTCTAAACGAGCTGATGATGAAGTGTTTATTACCTGGTAAGCTTCATGCAGCGTGACCTGTGTCTCCAATGGGGCCAATTTGACAGCTGCGGTGCCGATGACCGTGTCTCGACTGAACCAGCCACTGCAACACAACACGCCATCACAACACCTGCCAGTTTACACACTACGCTACACACACACTACAAACACTACATAGAATAAATTCATGCTTGAAGCATGGATTATTTAATAATCTACATATAACTAATCAAGCAAACCCTTTGAACTACTTCTAGTTTTTAATTATAACCTTAAAAAACCAGTAAATCAAACACTTGTTTAACAAGAAGCAAGATCAAAGAAGAATAAAAACAAAACTATTTCAAATTTTGAGCTGTTAGACTATTCATAGTTGAGAAATGGTTCTTGACTGAATGACGTCATCAGCAAAGTCTTATATCGCCTCCATAATGTCCATCTACTCGTGGTGGCTAAAGTAATTTGCAAGTTGACGTATAGCTTTATACAATACTAGCTGTGCCAGCGACTTCGTACGCATGGAATAGTTATTTGAAGATCCGAATTTGTTTTAGCAATACTCCTCGTCTTTATAAATTATAGCTGTTATCAACGACGCTGATATAGTTTTAAAGATAGACATATGCTGTCGTGGACATTTTTTAGGTCATTTAAAGAGGAACCATTATTTCAGACATATTTTGGCTATCTCGAAACGTTTTTACAGCGCACGCAACGAGAACCCACAAAAATTAATAATTTTTCCCGTTTCTTGCTCCTAACAGTCGCGCGCGATGGTAGCATTCTTCGCATAAATACTCTAACCAACACAAAAAATATTTTTCACTTCCCACCAGTAGGGTTTGAGATTAGCGCGTTCAAACAAACAAACTTTATATATGAGTATACATATGACATAGACAAATATAAAACTTCCCAACTACGAGCCTTCTACTTCACACTACTAGACACATCATATAATATCTTACCCTCGCGAGTAGACTTCGAATTTCACAGCGTGTCTCTTGAATACCCTGAGACACGCCCTTTGCCGTTGGATCGGTATAGTGAAGACCGCGTCGTATTGAGGACTGTTCGTGTCCTTAACCAGCTGCGTGCGATCAGATACGGGCGCGTCCTGGAATTGATATAATTTCAGTTACATTACAGTATAAGTAAGAAACATTAATATATATTTTTAAAATCAAGAAGTTCTAACATTGGGTAAAATCTGTGTTGATCTTATAAAATATTTAATCGTTAAAAACGCAAAATTATACATTTTGAGTCGAGTCATAGTTTAAATACATTAAACTAAGAACCAATGTTTCGAATGCATTGCAGACATGATCACGGAGGGGGGGGGGGGTCTAAGACCACACCTCCTGCTTACTTTTACTTCTTACTAATAATTTTAACCACAGACAATAACGAAAAAACGCTAACAAAGTACGGAAATCAAAGTCTTGTATTGGTCTACACCTTGTTTACTGAAAAACTATAACTCATAGTTAATTAAAGACAAACCCATAACTAACTGTTTACGCAAGTATTCACTTTATGAAAAATAAAAACTCACTTGCGGATAGGGAAACTCGAATTTGACATAAGTGTCGATCTCCTTAGGGTTCGGCACGTTGTAAGCAATCCCGCGCACTACGGTTAACTCTAATTCGCTTTCATTGATGTCCGTGTTGCACTGAACTATTGAGAACTGTCGCATTTCATAGTGGAATTTTGGTGGATCTTGACCCAAGCTGAAAATTATAAAATACAAATTGAAAATGGACGAAGTTTCAGACATCGGCCGTCACTGAAAATCGCGTTGTGCCTATTTCCAGGTACTACAAAAGCTGAGTGGAGTTCCTCCACATACAAAAATTATCATTACAGATGTCTCTGGTAAGTTTGAGCCTATATTACCTGCAGAAGCTAAGTCCTTATAGTTACATGGTTTTGTAGCAGTTTTTTAATAATAATATTTAGTTAAAAGCATAAACAAAACTAATAATTTAATTTCTTAATTTCTATGAAATATTAAATATTTTACTGGTGTTTAGACTAATTAAATCGACACAGTTAGAAAGAGAACACCTTCAAACGTTCAAACCATCAATGGGAGTAGTACTAAAACAATGTAATTTGTCAAGATAATTGTATTTTTTTAGTCCTTTGAGCCAGATATTGTATAAGTACTCACGATTTGGCAACAGACACCACGTCCAAGTCCTGTTTAACAGTCACAGCGAGGTGCTCAAAGCGATTGCTCTCGGCTATATTTCCCATGGCCTTATAATGGTCTCTGTTTGTGAGGCACAGTTTGAGTTGATTAGTCAGTTGGGCGTGCAGCAGGGACATCACATTATCGTCTTCCGGGGATATGGACGTATCGTCTGGTGGCCCACAGTCTTCAGCTGAGACTATGTCGAAACTGAAAGCAACACGATATACAATACGAAACGATTTAATAAGTTTTCTCACTTATCATTTCACATATATGTTTAATTTTGCTAATACATAAGTAACAGATTTTATGTCCAACATGCATTTCATTCAACTTACTCTAATTATCAATCTTTTCTTTGTAATTATTGAAAACCAATATTACTCTAGTCTCGTTCTCAATTTTTGTAATAATTTTCATTATATGTAAATTAATACCAATACTTACGTCTCATCCATTTCTTTCTTAGCTGTCGGGGGTAGGGGGAGGGACTTTAAATCAACTGGAAGACCGCCTTTTGTTGCTTCTATTAGCGAATCGAAACCTTTAGCTGCTCGAAGATACTCTTTGGCTTGCTCCAAGTTACCTGCGATGATATTCGAATCAATGTTTTGAATGGTTTTTTTTTAATTTGAGAAAAAAGAGTAATAACATAAGTCAATAATCTCTTACCACTCTTCTTAGCCTTCAAAGCCGCCTCTTTAAACTCCTTTTGTCTATGCATCAGCAGCAACAGCTGTTTGTCATTACGGGTCATCTGCTTGGGCGATATGCGAGGAGGGGGCGCACGTGATGGTGACGGGGAGGCAGATGCTGACGGCTGAGGGGCTGGCGGCTTTGGGGCTGATGCTTGGTGAGACTGCAAGTATTTAATGGTATAATGAATATTGGGTAGGTTCCACCACTTTTTCCATAACCTAGTATCGCTTTGATCGCAAAAGGTTCTGGGTTCGAATTCTAGGAAAACAATAATGTGTTTAGGTCGGGCAGTGCCCAGAAGTCTGATCAACCACTTGCCGGTAAAAGTCAGTAAAACGGTCTCAGAAATGTGTTCGCCTCATGCCGCACCCTAAAGGAAATTTCACACTATTTCTCCCACAAATTTTAGTAAATAAATTAACTTATTAAGGTATCTTACCCCTTCACCGGGTATAGGGGCGTACCCGGCGGGTGTCGGAAGTTCATCTAGAAGTAGGGGTTTCCCCGCATTGTGTAACTTGATTGCGTCTTGGTACTGCTTTATTATCCTGCCCATTCTTCGAGCCTTTGAAGAATTGCCTTCCTCCTTCGCTTTGGATTCTTGTTCCTACATTACATTACATACAGTCTTGATTAAAATTCTAGAACGATTAGTTCATTGGTATTAATAGAACATTGGTGCAAAAAGTACTCTAAGGGTCCTTGCGTTTTCTTAAAAAAAACCTAAATTAAAAGATAAACATTAGAATGTTAATCTATTTCTTATTAAAAAAAAATGTGCTACCTGAAAAGCAGCTAGCCTCTGCTTTAGGGCTTCATCAACGGTGGAAGCTGTTATCAGTCCTTGAGGTTGTGGTACAGGCTCGGGTACTGCTTCTGTAATACGAAAATATAGATAATATTGTAAATTATAATATTCGATAATGAGAAACATTTAGTATAGATTTAAGTCAGATCCGAGACGAGGGTGTACGGAAAAACTCGAATGATTTTTTGTTCAAGCCTGTTATGTTTTTAACTTTAGCACAAGAGTGCCCTTTTTGCATAGTATCCTTTTTGTATAGTAAAAGAGAGATACAACATTATAAGTCATTAAATGATATTTTTCTTTTTATATTGATAAAGCAAAATAAAAACATTTTTATGTCATCGAGCCATTATGCTTCCCACTATCATATTATTCGCGCACTAACTGGCACTAACATAAACTGGCAATATTAACCTCTAATTATAGAAATGATGTAACTAATGTGATTTTTATTACAGGACACACTTGACAGTTCAATCAACGTAATTAAGGGTTTAGATAACTCAAAGATTTTTTATGTAGGATCATAAGTTTTAGTATTTTGACTGTTAATTAATTGAAAGATACCATTTTTGAGATTGTATATTTCAAAATACACATTAAATAATACGATTATAAATTATTCTATAAAAATATTATTAGTGGTCAAATGCAAGAATTATGTCTTGTGTTATTTGTGTCTGATAAAACTATACAATAAGAACTTCAGAGAAAGTTAATGCAAAAAATTTAATATAACAACTAACATGTGGTTAAATAAAATAAAACATATTTATAGTGGCAACTGCTCAATACAATTTTTTATGTTAGTCAAAATATATTGAATAATTCGATTTAAAAAAATAAATAATATTAAATACCAGAACTTTGTGTTTGTTCTTCTGTTCTTTGTCCCTTGACCATAGCAGCAATGGCTTCGGTTGTCGGAAGTTCATTCAGATCCATCTCTTGACCTGACTTGTATGCGTCCACCACAATATCAAACTGCTTGACTACTTTTAGGTATTCCAAAGCCATAGTTTTATCACCCGCGTGTTTGCTAGCTAACGCCGCTGCTTTAAATTCCTCTTTTCTTCCTGAAATAAATTATTAGGTACCATAGTAACCAGTAGTACTATAGTAGTAACAATATTACTATAGTACTACTGGTTATAATAGTGTACTGAGTAATAGTGGTTAATTGGAAGAGGTCAACTTTTGTTTTTCAAGGAGACATCCTACAGCAACTAATGTATTGCAATCCTGAGACATCTTAACTTAAAAAATATGACATATAAAAACATTCTTACTCAGTATCATGTTTAAGCCTTCTTCTCTCGCAGGATCCATTCTATCTTCAGCTGGTAACTGTGGAGGAGGTTCCTTGGGCTCAGGGGGTGTTGTAGGTCTCTGTCCCAGCGACTCTGTACGAGGTGGTGGCGCTGGTGCTCTCCGTGGTGGCTGAGGCGGTATGTCAAAATGAGGAGGTACTTCGGGCGTTGTATCAAAACTAGGGGGTTCTGCAGGAGTTGTTGGCTGTATTGGCAGTGCATCTGGAGCAGCTGACGTTTTATCTGATTTTCCTACGCTGACGGGAGGTGGAATGTCTTCGTTATTAATGGGTTTACCAGCTTTTGCTTGTTTTAACAAATCATTCAAAGTTTTCAGGCCACGTGAAAATCTGTAATGGTATTAAAATTCATGCATTAAAAATCTTAAAAATATGTACATATAAAGAACTATAAAACAAAACAACTTATAAAATATTGTAATATAAAACCACAGACTTAAGAAATTCTAAAGCAATGTTGATATAAAGAATAAAACACCTTCTCTCCTAGGTTTTGACACACTGGTACATTTAAAATAAGTTTACAATTGTAAATCTTGTTTTTATTACAATTAAATAAGCTCTGGAGATTAACTAGTGTAGTGTAACTACAATATAAAAATTTTAAAAAGCCATTTTCTCACCTACGCGCACGACTACTCTCTCCACTGTCCTTTGCGTTCTTCTCAGCTAAAGTATAATTGGATATCCTGTCTTGCAATAAACTAACAGTACTGTTTTCAGCACTAACAGCCCCTGGTGGAGCAGGAGCAGGTCTATTGACCCTTGGTGGTGCTTCATCAAAGGCCAAAGCTTGTAGCTCATTTAGTAGATCGGGGTCATCATCATCACCTGAAGATTAATTCTCAATATTTTAATATACAGATATCAAACAAATACGAAATATATGCTGGAGGATAATAATGCAATAGGAGCAAGCTTATTTCTCCAATGCACATAACAGTTTGCATAGGGTTATCTGTAACATGCAGATGATGTTGTTGGCTGTAATTTTGTTTTCTTTTTTTTTTTGTTCATATAAATGTCTTATCCTTTATTAATTAAGGCTGTAATGCTTACAGGTAGCATTATTATTGCGAAATAAACTAAACCAACCAAAATTAAAATACTTGGATTTAGATTTTTGGAAAAGATTTAGACAGTTTGTCATTAAATTAAGTTACTGTATACTCCTTTTGAAATCTAAGTGAAGACAAAGACTAGGCACATTAGACTGGTGTAGTAATGAAACGAAGGGGAAAGACATACTGGATTCACTTAATGAAAGATTAAGAACACCAGTCATATTTTTATATTGTTACATTTGTCTAATGATAGGGTAAATCACAGCCAATGATGTGGACTGATCACCCAGCCTTCTATTGTTGTCACCAAGACAAAAGAAACACAATATAAATATACGTTTGCATGACATACACACCTGAGGCTTCATCATCAGAAGGTACATCTCTTAAACTAGCAGCAATCATAGCATCTAGATCAGCAGGGGCAACAGCAGCTGGTTTCCTAGGTCTACTCATCTTTGCCGCTCCTCCACCAGTGATAGCAGCGAGTTCTGCTTCTAGATCATCATCACCATCAGATAGATCCATTGGTTCATCGTCATCTAAGTCCGGAATGTCTATTAGGCCAAACTATGGGGTAAATATAAAAGAAAACTCATTATTTTGAAGATTACAATCACCACACAGGAGAATTGGAACAAAACATAAGCAATTATAAACCTGATTATCTAAAACTGAACAGTCTAAGGCCTTAAATAATTTAGTAGCTTTTGTTAAGTTCTTTTATTTATTATTACTATACACGAGTTTTAGTGAATGAATTATGTATTCTCATGTACATGACTTAAACAGACATTTATTTTTCACAGTCAGATAAAGCTATATTTATTTATGTTCTTTTATACAGCACATAACAAAATTAAAAAAAAATATTGAATTCATAAACATTCGATGTTTATAAATCCAGTAGCTGTAAACATCCAAAATCTTATAAATTACTGGATTCTATACAGCAAATTTGAAAAGTCTAGATCTAATTAGATTTCTTGGAGGTGTCAATATTGTGTAAACATTTATAAATGACTCACTTGAGACAAATTGCCTCTTTTTCCGGATTTTGGTCGCTTCGACATTATGCACTTTGGAGATTAAAAAAGTGGAATTAATACTAAAACACCATTGAAGCCACACGGACGTAATATTATTTACCAGGTAATGAGTGAATAGCTAATATAAAGTAATAATAGGGACAAAGAAAGAAAACAATCTTATCTCAAGATGATGAAGTTTGACTTTGAATTTTGTTATTGTAATATTTTGACGACTTCATTTTCATTTTGTGCGATGGCAATATAATCAAATGACAATAGTACGTTAGAAAAAAAGGGAAAGTAGAATTCTGTAATAAAGATTCTGGTTGTTCTAACCACTAAGTGGGGTGATATATACATAAAATATTTAAAGTTTTAAACCTAAAATTACATAAGTTGCAAAAAAATTAAGCAGATTTGTTATCTGTAAATTATAAATAATAATAATATAGCCTGTCAGTATTAGATACACAATGTTGCCATGTTAAGACATTCACCTTAAGTTTATTACATTATTAGCTACTACCTACTAATTATTCTAAAGCAAATAAAATTAACACGCCACTATATTGAAATAAAAACAATTCAATGGATATGTAATAAAGATATTTAGTATTTTGTGAAGCAGCGAAAGTTGTATTTATGAAGCTGCTACGTATTCTCAGAAATTATTTGGCAACATCGGCAACTATCTGCGAGAGTGACGTATGAACGGCCGAAACGAAAACGAAAGAAAAGCCTCTTGTGCCGTTGTTATCTTCTATCATTACTGAAGAATGGAGACAAACGGCCAAGTAAATGGGCTTAAATCTAATAAGAAAGACAATGGTGACGGCAAGGATAATTTATGGTAATTGTTCAATGTTCATTTACGAATTACAAGCAGCATCCATATAGGGTATCCAATGTGTCACACCTACGTGATGTCAAGAGTCGAGCCTGAGAAATATGTGACCTAGCTGCGACGCATCGCCTTTGTTTTGTTGAATAACCGTGGAATCGTCAACTGTGCATGTGGAAACTGTGACGTCCACAACGCATGCTTACGACGAATGAATGGATGTTCTTGCTTTCAGGTCTGCGATTTTAGAAGAAGTACAGAACCAAGGGAACACAAAATTACCATCAAATAAGAATGTACTAGTGCTCGGTGATAATGAAACGGGTAAAACAACACTCATAGCTAAATTACAAGGAGTGGAGGATCCCAAGAAGGGGTCGGCTCTCGAATATGCATATATAGATGTAAGAGATGAATATAGAGATGGTGAGTCTTCTACATAAATACAAGCAACAGATCCTTTTGTAATTGATTATGCCTTATTTAAAAGCTAAGAAAAGTCATATTGGTAGAGTAATATACTTGTATTATGAAGCCTTTTAGACAACGTAATACATACAATTTTGAAGATTTTTCAATTAAAGTAAATATAAGAAGCAGTTAACAAACAAATGATTGCAAACTGAAAGCAGAAGACATTGAGTAAATGTGTTGTATCACATATTAAAATGATCCAATAGTCTCCGTGTCTTCTATATTGTATTATAACTCAGTAAGGAGTTTTTAATAGAAGTATTATATATAATTTTCTATTGGGGATAGAAGGCCAGGTGATCAGTCCACACTAATCAGAATAGGTGTAGTAAATAACTAGAGCCTTATTTACAGATTTATTGCTTAACTGAATAAAAGAACTTTAAATGTTTTTTATATAATACTATTCTACAATTTATTAATTTCGTCAGGCTGTCTTTTGGCAATGGCTTTCTCAATTGTTTTTTGATTATTTAATGATATGTAGCTTGACTGGGTCTATGGTATAATTAAAGGTTATTTATTGTTATTTAAATTATGTTATAATATGCATAAATGTTTACAACAAAAGGGCAGACATTTTTTTATATTTTATTCGATCAACTGACAGATTTCATGAAAGCCCTGATAACCCCATTGATTTAATGATAGCATTGATAAGACACAGATTATACTAAATTTTGATAATTGAATTATTAGTTGTGATTTTACTTACTAATTTATTCACATTAGGCAGAACTGGAAACTATATGCTAGCAGTATAATTACAAAATACTTTTTTTTTTGAAGTTGTTGAAATGAGTGGGTTTTACTAAACTATTAATTTTGCCTAAGTTTCAAATACAGCCTAAATTTTTATCTCTTTCCCGCTCGCACTTACATGCAAAGCTTAGAGACAGTTGAAGCACTTCTAAGATGAACTACCCTGTCCCTAATGAAGAAACATCTTTTCTCATCTTTCTTTGGTGCCAAATCCCTAACAAAATCATAGTTGAATTAATGTTTTATTTATTTATTCTTTTACTTTCAGACCACACAAGACTCAGTGTATGGGTATTAGATGGTGACCCAGGGCACAAAAATTTGCTCAAATTTGCACTTAATGAAGAGACATTCCCGCACACACTAGTTATCTTTACGGTGGCTATGACCACACCCTGGGGTATACTAGATCAGCTTCAGACCTGGGCCGAGGCTTTGGGTGACCACATACAAAATCTGAAGCTCACACCTGGTGAGTACAATTTTAATATAAGTGACAAATACACAAATTGTTAATATTCTTTTTGCTAATGTCTGTTTGTAATATTGTTGACAATATTAACAGATAGTGATTACAAAACAGATTCACAGTTCAAGCCATACTGTCTATAGTTTACCGTAGGAGTACAGATTCTAATAAAACACTTTAACGGTTTAAATCGTGAATGATTTTTAACTTCGGCCCGAAGTTTCGGATGCTTTGCAGCAGGTGTGGTCACAAAGCAAAGCATCCGAAACGTCTTGCCGAAGTTAAAAATCATTTTCAAATAAGTTTAACTTATATATCGCGTTTTAAACCGTTAAAGTGTTTTATGTAAAAGTTTAAGCCATTCTTATTTGCCATTATTAGTAAGATCTACTTCAGGAACATAAAGTATGTTACAACTACTAATGGTGAACTAAAAATATGAATGTCGCTGTATGATAGATTGCTGCCTCTGTTAATGCAGTAATGACTCATAACTGCATCCTAATTATATTCTTGAGATCAAAGAGACATCGGTTTTGTCACAATGTTATGATGATATCTTGGTAAGGTTTGTTTCATGCCTGCAGGATCATATTCCCAAAAGTAGAATTTTATTTTTATTTATTAATTAATTAATAGACATACATATATAGAAAACAAAGAGACTTTAAAATAATTTATTAAGTATAAATGAAAGAAAAATAATTGAGGTTTTGGTATTTGAGGTGAAACATTTAGGCTTCTAATTATTTTTACTTTCTATTTTTTTATTCTTACATCTGTTAATAAACAAACTATATTGATCTAATTTTTAGTTCATGCAGAACGAACATGTAATTGTTGTGTTACAGAATCTTAATTAATGTATTATTCCAACAATTTGGGGTTAAAAGTGTATCTTAGATCGTCTCCCCCCAAGTTTTCTCATCTTATGATGGTCTCAATGTTAACCTTAACTGTAATGGGCAAGTTCTTTTAAATAGTTAATAACATTATTATGAAGCTGAAAAGTTTGAATTGAGAAATTATTTTCGTTTCATTTATAGAATAAGACTAGGCTATTATACATCAGCCTGCGACCAATATGAGCGAAGTTATTTATCTTTAAGAGCGTCCGTTACGTCCCCGTCGAAAAAGGTGCAAGAAACTATAAATATATTCGAAAGAATGATTTTTTCCTTAAATGATCTAAAAAATGTCCGGGATAGTGTATATTTTAAGATTTATTCGAGAAAAAAACGACGGGACGCGGATGACGTCATGGAAAACAGCTATAATTAATTATTAAGCTGGGGAGGTTTGCAAAAGTAAACCGCGGTAAAAAAAAGTCGCGGGCAGCTCTCTCGAAGAAATCGATTCTCCGATCTAAGGAGCTTGAAACGCAAGCTCTGTTTATTTATTATGGTGACTCAGCCGTGACGTCACCATTATGCAATCGATATAACCGGCTCTTGACCTCATCTACCTCCGTAGGTTTAACCTTTAAACCTGTCTTTTCGAATGGTAGACAAACACGACCACACGTCTATGGTCATGGATTTTTGGCTAGAGCAGACGACGAGCCGTTGACTAAGTCTTGTGACTTTTATTGAT
Source organism: Leptosia nina (assembly GCA_963661955.1). Taxonomy (NCBI): domain Eukaryota; kingdom Metazoa; phylum Arthropoda; class Insecta; order Lepidoptera; family Pieridae; genus Leptosia; species Leptosia nina. The sequence continues at coordinate 851,544 of CAVLEF010000040.1, forward strand.
AGAGGAGGACAGATAAGCAGGTTCGCTTGACAGCAGGTGGAATACAACAGCCTATAGCATCTAAATAAGATGTGCTATCGACCTATTTCAGTTTTGGATGTGACTATATCTATGTGAATTATATTTCGGGCATATAATTTACTAGATGGTGAAATAGCCCAGCAATGTAACATTAAAAAGTCCATAGGCTTTAACCGAAATGCGGATTTACACTTAAAGCTCTTCATCTGTAGACTAGATTTCCCAGACGAATGTATCTTGATATAGAAAGATTATCGATAGATTTTAATAATATTTTATACTAGCTGGGTCAGCGACTTCGTCCGCGAACAATAGTTATTTTGGACATTGAGTTTGTTTTTGCAAAATTCCTATTCAACTTCCTACTAACTCCCTTCGTGTAAGTTAAGATTCATATAGCGTCGCGGAATTTTTTTAGATAATTTAAAGTAGAATCATTCATTCATACATATTTTTTGTGTATCCTGAACCGTTTTTGCAGCGTACGCCCTGGGAAACCCATAATGATGAATAATTTTTCCAAACGTTTTCACATTTCTCGCTGTACCTTCGCTTGTATTAGTCGCGGGGAGATGTTTTTAGTCTATAACCTTGCTCGATGAATGCTCTAACCAACACACGATATTTTTCAATTCGAACCGGTAGTTCCTGAGATTAGCCCGTTCGAACAAACAAACTCTTTAGCTTTATATATATTAGTATAGATAAATTTCCGCCATTGGACCAATGAAATCGTCAAAACCATGCAAAATTAATCGGGTATAAGAACTCTAATGAAGCTTGAAATGTAAATTTTTCGTTCTAGGAATCGTGAGTCGACATCTCACCAAAATACCATCAATTCAATGTGACCAATAACTGCGTCGTACTACAAAAGACTACATTTGAACAGGTGTAAGTCTGTAGTACAAACGACATTTTTGTTTTTGACACAAAAAGTGTCGACTGCATCAGAATGCGGTCTTGGTTCCTGTTTTCATCGTCATCTCTGTCTCTAATAACGCTTGTATTTAATTGTTAAATAAAATACTGCGAGACTGCAAAATTAATTATCGTATTCAAGGTTTTGTTGTATTATGTTGTCATTCGACAGTCGGGTTGCCCTACATCATAAATCTATATATAAAGCTGAAGAGTTTGAACACGCTAAGCCTATACGCTATAAAACAATGCCCTGTGACTAATACAAGCGAAGATACAGCGAGAAATGTGAAAAAAAGGGGGAAAATATTGATCATTATGGAGGTGTACTCTGCAAAAACGGTTCAAGATATATGTGACACCGCTAGTGTAATATAAAATGTATTGCGAATAGAAAGTCTCGTATTTTCGTTTGAACCTAACACTGAACACGAAAACTATCACGAAAGAATGTAACCGTAAAAATGATATTTAATCCACCTGACACACTTAATACAATACCACGTTGTACTTTCGCGAATTAATTGTTTTAATTTAAAATAAATGGTGGTAACAAGTATTTAAGCTTCCCTTTTTACGTTATTTTTGATTTTACTCTTTAGTCGCCAGTAATAACAACTAAAAATTTGCTGCTAAAGAATATGTGCAATCCACAAAAAAAATCGTTAGTTTACGCGAGAGACCATTTAAATAAAACACTTTAACGGTTTAAAACGCGATATATTAGTTTGGGCCGAAGTTAAAAATTATTTTGAAATAATTTTAACTAATATATCGTGTTTTAAACCGTTAAGTGTTTTATTTAAATTATAATTCATATCAATTTCATATATCATTCACGCCTACCTTTGAAATGGTTTTTATTTCTACAATTGAATCAAAAAGTATTTACTAAAACGGAATCTTAATTCAGTCAATCTATATCTCTTCCTATACGAATCCGTTACAGTCTTGCATAAATCGCTGGTCACGGGAGTCTGTCTAGTCCTGTCTGTTCTATCGATTTAATTTAGATAATATAATCAAACATTATATGTTTTATAACTAAAAAATCAATTTTATCGGTCTCCCCGTGACACGGCTGCTGGCACTGAACAACGGTCCGTAGTTAAAATAATTAAACGTGATCCATATTATGCATTTTACAGTTCTTGGCATTATATGTTTGTAATATTTGCGTTATTTGTCAGTTTTACGAACATTTTGATGTTCGACACCTTTTACTGTTTGTTTACAATATTTTTCATTCAATCAATATGATAATTTATTCAATATCTAACTTGTTTAGATTTTAATGCGTTAGGTATGGAATGGTATAAAAACCTGCGTTCGGAATGTCTCGTAATTTAATGCCTTTGATATGGCATTATGTCATCGTATTATCATAATGTCTCTGCCGTTATATACTTTTAAGTTCAAAAATATTAAGCTTTTCCATTGAAAACACCGTGCTTCTTGGGCGGACACATTTTATGTCTATCCTATGTTTACAGCCTTCTCTGCTTGTCTTACCGGATGATAAGAAAATTTCTCACTTTTAATCTGCATATCTCTTACGAACGATGTAATCAATGCAAAGAGTTTCCCAACAAAACCGTTGAGACAGGCAATTTTTTTATTCCAATATTCAACAATTTTAAAGATAACATTACGAAGAAACATATGTTAGTACTTAAAAAAAGGGTAGACGTAAACAAAATAAACGATTTAAAACGAGAAATAAAAAAGTTAATTTAATTTGTAACTTCTCGTAGTTAATGCAATATTTCGCGTTATGAATTTTAAAGTTTTCTTAAATACAATAAAAAAATCTACTAACAGTAAAAAGCATGAATAGGCTTACTTTTAGAACAAGTATTCAAGCAGCTCGGTGTGAATCATAATTTATTCATTCAGCATAATATGATATCTTGCGAATGGACATTTGGACGTCCGAATGACTGACTCATATAATACAATAGACTTTTAACGCGTTAATTGACTTCCGAAAACAAAAATATTTGAATGAAATGTTACTTAAATATAGTTAAACATATTGTTAACGGAATAAGTATTCTTTTGATTTTTTGCCATTAGTTTAGGGAAAGTTACACAATAGTCTTATTTATTCTGCTCTTCAGCGCTATAACGAACACAAGGCTAGTATAGAATTTTCAGTGTGGAACTTTTCCCAACGTTTGTAGCGGAATTTATTGTATAAATTAAACATTGAGTTTAGATTTGAAAAAAATGTACGACACGGACAGGGCAGAAAAATTTACTCGAACCGGCGTCCCTGACGATCCGTGCTGTTACTCTAATCAATTGAGCTACCGCGTCACATCATCGTTGAATTTTTTAAACTATTGACACATGAACCTTTTGCGCGTTTTTGTTCTGTATACGTTGTATTACATTTGATACCTTATCTTTTTTTAGTCAAATCGCCATTTCTAGCTAACTCAGTAACTCAGTACAATCGTAGCTATGTGTGGCTAATCACCAACGGGTCGTGGGTTCGGTCCCCACCAGGTTCGACATGTTTCTAATTTTTCTGAAACATCCACCACTTCGTCTGAAAATCTGTATGTGGAATGTGGGTGGGAATATCGAAATTCTGTCTGCATTTCACTTCGCATATATTAAAAATAAAACCTTTACATTTCAACAACCTTCAAAACCGTTTTCAGAACAACAGCTCCAAAGCAAAAAGCAGCAGGTGCAGAAGTGGGTGCGGTACACAGAGCCCGGTGACGAGATGGAGCAGAGCGCGTCCTCTCCCATGAAGCGGTCCTCGCGCAATCTATCCGACGAGCTGGACAGCGACGACGAGGACAACATCCTCCCGGAGAAAGTGCTCTACACGAACCTGGGTCTCGACATCGTCGTTGTGGTTACCAAGGTATGACCCTTTACTTAAAATAAAATAAAAAACATTTATTTGTGGTAATTTACACAAAAATATCAAAATAGACTGGGAATATAGGTGATACGCAACAGCGCCAATTTTCAGTGGCAACATACAGGATATAATAGTTTTAAAAAAATGTATGAAATGTATGATATCCCTTTATGTTAGGAGTAATATGACCTTTAACACTCAGACTGACTACATGAGCACGCTGGAGAAGGAGCACGACTACCGCGACGAGCACTTCGACTTCATGCAGCAGTGGATCCGGCGTTTCTGCCTGCAGTACGGCGCGGCGCTGTTCTACTCCAGCGCCAAGGAGGACAAGAACTGCGACCTGCTCTACAAGTACCTCACGCACCGGATATATGGCCTGCCTTTCCGGACGCCGGCGCTTATTGTTGAAAAGGACGCGGTCTTAATGTGAGTAAAATCTTACGCTCCACTCGAGTATAGAGTAGCGAGTATCATAGACACAGATAGAAACAAATACATATCCCAAAAAAATATATAAAATAAAATAATGTCAAACAACCATTGTTTTGTAAAATTATAATATGCTATACAGATTTTATTAAGAAGTTTTGCCTCGCTGAAAAGATAAGTTTTTGAAGAAGTGTACTTTTACAAAGAAGCATTATACATTTTTGGCCCTAAAAATGTTTTTAAGTATTAGCTTGCATTATGTTTTTCAGTATTTCATTCTTGAAATAATGTGTTATTGTAACCAAAATACTCATTGACAATGAAAACCCTTTCCAGACCCGCGGGCTGGGATAGTATGAAGAAAATTAGCATATTACACGAAAACTTGCAGACGTGCAAACCAGACGACTATTACAGAGATGTTATCGTCCAACCCGCGACACGAAAGGTACAGATTTTATACAATAAACTTTAATAGACTCCAAATAATTTTAATAACATTTGCAATTTGTTGTCATGCTAATTATTATACGCATGTATTATATTTTTACAAACCATATCAGAAGTGGGATACTATCAACTCTATAGAAACTATTTTCGGCTTCGGCTATTTTCAATATTTTTATACCTTTTTCAGAGCGGTGGCCATAGAGAAGCAGAGATAACATCCGAGGACGAACAGACGTTCCTGCAACGGCAGCAGACAGCGTTGCTCGCGGGAGCAGCCGCACCTCGTGCCGATTCACCGCTGCGTACTGCTCAACGGACGGCGGCGCAGGTGTGTAGCGTGAAACATATACAATTTATGATGATACGAGATTTCTGGTTCTCCATGTTCAGTAATAGTTTTAGTGCTTATTTTTAAGGGTTTTTTTTAAAATTCCTATTGTTCTGTAATTTAATTGTGATTCAATCAATTTATTTCGGATTTACGAAAATAAGTAAGGTAAATTTATTGTTCTTTTTTTTTAGTTGGACGGTACAAAAATCGGAATGGGCGGTGGCACGCCGGGCAACGAGGGCGTGTTGGCGAACTTCTTCAACTCGCTGCTATACAAGAAGACGGGCTCGCCAGGCGCACGCGCCGATGTGTCGCCCGCCGCGGTGTCAGCTGCGGCGCGCTCGGATGCGGCGGCAGAGCTCGACCGACTCACGCGCAACAAAAGGCCGCCGCCCACGGTCGACCTGAACTCGTCCGAGTGCTAGCTACACATAGGCAAGTTATATTTTCTGGTTGAATTGATTAAAAACATATATTCAGAAGCTGGGTATTTCAAAATGATCTTACGTCTTCTAATAATAGTAATTAGCAAATTGGATGATTATCTTAACTGTAAAACCTCAGAGATGTTATTTTAAAATAGTTTTATAAATGCAATTATTATGTACATACTAATTTCAATGTAGTAATAAATCTTTTGGTTTTTCTATAAATAAATCTTCAATTAATCATCTTTCTAATGTTGCAGGTACAGTGCGGCAAGTGTACTCAACGAACCACGGGTCGCGGGTTTAAGTCTCGCCGGCTTCACCGCCTCGCTCTCACCACACGAGATTCTTTCGCTTCACTACAACTCGATACGGGCAACATGGCGGCTAGATACTACTATTTTCCATACTTCCAACATCGATACACCAATGGTAACAATAGATTTCACCATTTAAAGAATGGAGCCTAGAAAAAAATAACCAGGCATTCCCAAACTGTCATTAATGATAGAAAAATGTTATTGTCATTCGAAGTTTTGGAAGATAGCACTTCGTTTGGCTTTCAGTGAATATGGAAATAAGTTAAAATCCTATTTAATTTGATGTAACAGTTGTTCTATGATATTATAAGTATTTATTTAGATAGCCTCATCGATCTAAGTGGAATTAATGGCTCGAAGGTTATAACACCTCGAGTTTGTAATACGTCGGATACGTGGTACTTTTGGTTGTTACCTTGACTGACGGCTAAGTACCATGTGTACGGCGGCGCTAAGCGGTTGTAATATTCTGAGATTAATGTGTGGTTTTGTACTGAATCTGTATATATTATAGTAAGGGTGAGTATAATCGTAATGTTTTGGGTAACGCGGACATAAAACGTTCATGAAATTCACAATATTCATATCAAGGCATCTTGGTGAATTTTTCGTTCCAATGATAATGTAAAATTATTTTCGAATTTGAATCATACGATTTGTCTTTATATATTTATAATTTTTTACTAAAGTTGAAGAAGCTATGGCACTGGCATATGCAAAGAAATCGGTATTCTTCCCTAATAAAAATATAATCATTCTGTAATTATAAAAGTACTTGCTGATAGAATTTAGTATGTGATAAATGGTGCAGTACAAAACCATATCGAATTCCGTAATACGTGATCTTCTGTGAAGACTGGCAGATCCAACTACAATTTATCGAAAAATTCCATTTGCCAACACCAATATTTGGGACTTCAAATATAGTTGGCGCAATATGAGGGCGTCCTCAGTCAAACATAAGTTTTGATTACGAAAGCGTTAAAGAAAGTTTTGTTAGTTAAAAACATAACAATAATAGATTCCTATACGATCCATACTAAATCATAGGTTAACAGTTTCAGCTGCACCTTAATACTGGAAATTTTACTGCCTTAGTTCGGTTAAATGTAGTTGGATTTAAGGAATGATGTTTTGCACAATGAAGTCACTATTTGTACAAACCATGTAGTGGTCTTGTGTTACAAGTGTATAGTCTTGTCTATTTGTTTAAATGACGTCCTGATTATCTCGTTTTGTAGTAACATGAGATTTATCTTTTGTCAGTGTAAGAGGTGTGGTAAATTTGTCAATCTGTGAAGATTTTGAATAATTTTTTACCCACATTAGTGAATTAATTACTCTTCTAATCTATAGGTCGCTGGTTCAAACCCGGCTCGAAGGACCGTTTTAAAATGTTTAAAAAGGTTAATAAATTGGTAACGCGACTGGGTATGCACTGTGTCGTGGATCGTGCTGATCGTATAAAAAATATTAATATTCACTAAAATTGTTTGATATCTCCAAACAGGTTTATTGTGTTTAAATTTTGATTTTAATTTGAAAATGAAAATGTCTTTCCTTTTATCTTTTTCAATAGTAGACTTGTAACACATACCATCTCGCGTATCGATTGTTTGTGTGGTATTTATTTGTCGTTCAATGAAAGCAACTGACCGCGTTCTCATAATAATTATTTCCAATAATCGAATTTTTATTGAATATGTTATGTGTATAATGTGATGCTATGTTGAAAAATACAAAAATATCTAGTTTAGTACGGCGGACAGATGTTTTCTATTGAATGTTAATTTTTGTATTAGTTTTGTTTTGCTCATAATAATATTATGTAGTGAAATTTCGAACGTATTTTATAAATTAGTTGATTGTAACACTGTCTTACGAAGGCGAGCCTGTATAAGACAAATTATATGTTGTTCATTACCAGTTTTTTCACCTAATATGAAATATACTTGAAAATGTGTCCTAAATAATTAAATATATCATATACTATCACATTAATACGTGCAAAATATCAAAGTGACAAAAAATCCATAGTTCAGTTCGCTTTCGTAAGATAGAAGTTTTAAAATAATGGTGGCCTTTATTTCGCAGCCAAATTAATTTATTTCGGAACCTCCATTTTACATAGTGATGTACTATTTATGATGTAACCTAAAGATCGGTTTATGTTTGGTGCAATACACAACATTCCAAACATGGTTTGGTGCTTATTATTAATTATAGTAAATGATTGAATAAAATGCGGAGTTTCATTTATTGCCCCGCGCTCTCTTCACAGTGTGTATAATAAAGGTCACTATTATAGAAATAGTACTACGTAGCTGCTTCTAGAATTAACCGACTTTAGAAGTACTTACATTTTAGGCCGCTTAACATTCGGAATTACTTATTTAATTAGACTAGTTTAATACTTAACAATTATTATCGTTGAAACAATAAAGATTATGAATTTGGAAGTTTAAATTGGCAATTGATCAAAACGGCGGGTGATTTTGGCGGGATTTTGGTAATTGACTTTGACGTGTCTTGCTTGTTTAGCGGGAATAGAGAAAATGTCGTAATTGCAAATGTGGCGAGCTTTTTATACGAAGATGTCTGAGGGAAAGATTAATTGTCTATTTTTGTAATGCGGTGTAATGTTAAGACAATTATATCAGTGTTATATAACCATGGAGTATAACTATTAGATCCATTAGGTTAATGAACGTTATGTAAGAACGATAGGCAGCTTTTCTTGTTACTTAATATGACATCGCCATTTTAACAAGTTTACAAAACTGCCTTGACATTATTTTCTGAGTTTGACATTTTCAGTTTTTCATTTTCCTCATAGACTTCTAATATAATCTAAAAGTAATATTATAAAAAGTCTAATTCAGAACATACCATATAGTATATGTCCGTTTGTCCAATTAGATGGTTATTTATTTATAATATTATAATATCATACTGATTAATGTTAATATTGCTTATCTATTTTTACTAACTAGTCATTCAACAACTGCATAGTAATTATCGCAAACTCATACGTATTATAACTTTCATTATTTTATTCTGTGATATTTTAAGTGAGTGTTCTTCATTATCATCTATTATAAAGAGAACCACAGCGAAAATAACATAAATAGATAATCAATATGTCAATAAACAAAATAAACCTGATTAATTCGTGCGGGCTTTTCGCAAAATGAGAAAAAGATTTAATCGCATTATGAAGTAACAGCAATTTTTGTAATTAATGTTATTTTTTAATAGTAAAAATGCGAACATTATATATAGCTTCAAACTACACTCGTTTTCATAAAAATGCATTTATGAAACAACGACAGTGTAGCGAGTATCCAACTACCTAAATTTTTATCATATATAGCTTAATAGAGCCTGTACATATATCTATTTAAGTTGTCCGAATAATAATTCGATATTTTGAAAATAAATGGCACGAAATTTACTTGGTATTTATTTATTTCTGTCTGACAAGAATACAATTTTTATTTATGTTCTAAAACATTAATCCTACTTTTTATAGTCGCATTTTAACTAACTTGTATTTGATTTCACTGTTGATGGATTTTTTTTATATTTCTCACATATTACTGTGATAAACTACCTAACACTAATGAGATAGTATTCATCATTGTTGATCATTTATTCAATGATATGAATGATAAAGGTAGGGTAGGTTAGTCCATCTAACGCCATCCTAACCCACCATGTGTAATCTAATCTACCATCTGTTGAAACACCTCAGCCCTATAACATCATAAGAACATGCTCGGTTGATTTATTTTGCCTTTGAATATTCGGAAATTCACAGAAAACGATTAAACGGATTTTGAATCTCTGAACAGTGGTCGTAACCAGGACGGAATTTTTATTATTTATACAATACTAACCAGATTTTCAGACAATTTTCAACATGTTTTAGAAAAACTATAAATATAAAAATGTGATACCCAAAGGTGATGTAACTCACCACCCGTTGATTACTATTAGGTTACTGTATTTTTAAATAAAACACTTAAACTTATTTGAAAATTGTGACCTCAGCACCCGGGTCACAATTTAACTAGCATATCGCGTTAAAAATCATTTTCAAATAAGTTTAACTAATATATCGCGTTTTAAACCGTTAAAGTGTTTTATTTAAATAGCATATCGCGTTGCAAACCGTTAGTATTTTATTTTAATCTGTACTACTCGCGTAAACTACAGACAGTGTTTTAGGTTACTACATTGCTACTATAAGTTCAACTAGCGTATTTGAATTTTTATCGATAAAATAATTTTAGTAAATAAATTGCAATTTAGAGAGTAGGGTAGTTGTATATTTTTATTTTACCATTTCTTTAAATTGGGGTCTGTGGTTTTTCATTCCACTCGTCTGTAAATATTTGTTATTTACAGACGAGTGGAATCCATAACGGCAGTAATTGACAGTCAATTGTCAAATCTGTATCTGTCAACGTCACTTACGATTAGGAATGTCAAATTATAACTGTCACGTCAGTCAATGTATCGATAGTATTAGTTTGTCGAGCGTTTGTTTGGCGATTGCACTTTACGACTTGTGTCTTTTGAATATCAATTTCTCATTAATAATTACATACGATGTAATCATTACTTCCTTTTGTCGAGTACGGAGCCATATTTCTACTTATAAGTCTTTTGGCTTTTATTATCAGTGTGTTATTCAATATTTATCGTTTCTTAGTGCAAGTATTGTGTTTTAATTGTAATCTATTAATAGTTTCAATAAATACCTAGTGAAATAGTGAAGTGTAATGTACGGTGCTTAATGCAATTGTTTACCAAAGAAATGGGGCAGAGTCCTAGCTCTTTACGGAGTAAAGGCAGCCGGAAGTCCTTTCGGGGCTTTGTGCGGCGGTCCAAACTCAATAAGTCTAGTTTAAGTCACACTTTTAATTTGCCACCGTCCGAGGAGTATCCTGAGTTGATGAACATCAATACAGCGACTGAGGAGCAACTCATGACCCTACCAGGTGTTAGCAGACAGCTGGCAAGAGAAATTGTTCGTCATCGACAGATGATAGGACGCTTCAAACGAGTCGACGACCTTGCCTTGGTATCAGGTAATCGTGGATTTCTTTGTAATACTTAAGAAGGTTCTACAGTTATAGATTATACTATTTGAGTTATGCGAGTTATATATAATGAGATTAAACAAATTGGCCATTACATTCACACTTAATTTAATTGTTCTAATTGAAAATCTAAGACACCATATTCTTATAAGTTTTTTCTTACATGAATGGAAAGTGTATTGTATAATGTAATATGTTATAGCTAATTAAAGAAAGGCGTTATTGAAATGTTAAATTAAATTTTAGGTATAGGAGCTGAAAAACTAGAATTGCTAAGGCCAGAGATATGTACAAACATCAAGAGACAAGTGTCTAGAGCCAGTTCCTGTACACACTCTCTGGACAGCTTCAGATTGTCAATGGAAACTAAGCTGTGTTCCGTTAATTCATCAAGTGTGTTCCAATTGCAGTGTGTCCCAGGGCTGAACCAGGAGATAGCTGCAAACATTGTAGATTACAGAAATAAAAAGGGCCCATTTACGTCTTTAGATGACTTAATAAAAGTCAAGGGTATTGATAAAGTGAGACTCAGCACTGTGAAACCTCAATTGAGCTTAGAACTGAGGAAAAGTGAAAGTGAGCAACATATACCAAATGGACATATGAATGGATGGATAACAAATACGTCATTGAATGGATCATTATTGAGTAGTGAATTGAAAACAGTGTCACCGAGTAGAAAAAGCTTTTCAATGCCCCCAAAATTTCCGCTAACCCTACCAAATGGGTTTGCAGCAGCACCAGTAAACGATATACTAGATTTGCTATCAGCATATTCGCATAGGCCAGTGGTACGTGAAGAATTTACATATGAACGGGATGGTGTGAGATGCTGTCGGTTAGCATCCTGGCATATTCACCAGTTGACAATAGAAAAAGTCATTAATCCTGGTGTTAGAGAAGTTGTATGTCGGACAATATTGGAGAATAAGTGAGTAGTTTTCTTTTTATTGGACCAGCCCTAGGCTGGATCCTGGGTCGATACAAATTGCTGACCATTGCATCTATTTTTCTCATTCTTTCCCTCAAATAGTGTTAGCTTATCCACTACAATTATAGTGTTTTATATATTGAAAAAATTGTACACACTTATTTTTTTTTCTACTTTAATATTTTAAAGACAATAAAATCAAAACAGTCCACAAGATTTAAAGCTTATTATAATTGAGGTGCAAATAAATAAGACTAATCTATTTTAATTATTTACTATTATAGTACTAAGATACAATTAGTAAGATCATTAATTACATTTTGCTTTAAATGTAAAATTATATGTAGGTACAAACTAATCTTGGCTAGATGAGATTGCACAGTTTAGTTTTATTTAGAACTTATCACTAAGTCCTTTATCAAATTAAATTATTATAAATTTCATGTTATCAATAATTACCATGTGTTGAATATATTAAGTAGGTATATGCATTACATAAATAAATCTTACATTTTTCTATGTACATGTATGTATTGTATAGGAAGATATCTATGTGTTAACTATCAATAATAAAAATGTGATTATTTTTTTGTTATTTATCACTAAGCGCCTTATCATTACTTACTTATTACAAACTTCATCTTATCAATGATAATTATTAGAACTCTAAAATCTAACAGCCACACCTAACTTTGACAGACATCTGTGTCTGTTTTAGAGTTGTTGATTAATCTTACATTGCCTAGTGGAACTAGTTACTAGACCAACAAGTCACTTTTAATATTTGTCCAGATTGAAATTAGTGTAGACCACTGTTTAATCTGTAAAATAACAATATACATTTTTTTGTAGGTTGTCAGTTATAGCATTACAAGATGTGATAGAAGTGGAGGCTGTAAAAATGATATGTGAGGAGCTGAATGCACCGACAATACGCAGAGTGAGAGAGTGGAGGCTGAATAGCCAGAATTGGGAATATTGTATACCGCAGAAGAGTAGTTGGTAAGTGCTTCTTACAGTGTGTGTATGTATTTTTGAAGTAAAATCCCCTGCATTAACCAATATTTGTAATACATTGATTAAAGATTTATATAAATACTAGCTTTAACGCTTCGCGTGGAATCAACACATTTATTTGAATGAAGATTGTTATTATATCATTGTTGTAACTCTAACAAATAGTTGGTTCTTGCAACTAGATCTCAAAAGATGTGGACTTATTTTTAAATTAGTTAAAGAGGAAAACTTCTTTGATAATTTTTTTGCCTTCTTGAACCGTTGTCGTTGTGTTACATTTGTACTCGCAGCGAGATGTTTCAATTCGAATGAGTAGTTCTAGATATAAAGGGGTTTAAACAAACAAACTCTTCTGCTTTGATATTAGTATAGATCTAAAAAGCAACTGCTTCAAATTTTGATAATCATGCTAAATAAAATATTGCTTAAACTTGATCCGAAGACAAGTATCGTTTTACGCGTGTCGTTTACCTCAAACTCGGGCATACCTGACCTTAACGGCGCCTTATCAAAAAAGAAAAATATAAACAAGTTTCTTTCAAATTGTACTTATGTACTCCAATGTCATGTTACAAAATGAATGTAGCTTTACCTCCAGACAGGTTTATTAATGATATTTCCATTAAATGCAATTAGGATATGCAGACGATAACATTTTTAGGATATTCAGTAATTCGAAGGCTGCAGCCGAAACGTGTTTAAAAAACACTTGCTTTATCCTTATCTTAGTCGTATATAGTGGTAAAAAATTATTTACTATACGCCTACTTCTATTTTCTTTTTTACTAACGATTTTCCCAGTTACGAACTTGGGAACCCTCCACCCTTGAAGCTAAGCAGCGCGCTTAACCTTTCTTTGTAGGAATTATACAAATATTCATTACTTATATACATTTGGCGCGTTCACTCTTCAGCTTTATAATATTCGTTTAGGTTAAAGCTGATATCCGTTGCCTAGCAACGGCGAAATCTCACTAATTGCATAGTGCAAGGTTACGCCGCTTTTGATTTGCAATGACGTTTTCTATAAATATTCGCACAATTATTCCAAGGTTGGCCATCTAGGGCTCCTTGCTTGACCTATGTTAATTGTGACAGTAGGTAATCGAAGTCCAACTTAGTTCCAACTACTAATGAGAACTAGAAGAGTCCGTAATTTTAAAATCATATCCTATTTTAAATTACTGTGTAATAATAAATATATATAATAACAATTAAGTCTTCACTGTCTGTACGCCTAGAATATCAAACCAATTGATTGCAGTTTGCATAAAAACGTAGATGTAGACGATTCAAAATCAACGTTCGTATCTATTTAAAAATGTAATTTGTTAGCAAGAACGTAGGTATTGCTTGTGCACTGTAAATCGGATTGTATTCAAAACTTTTTGCTGTCGATACGTGACTGAAAGACCAGTAAATACGAAAGTTTTTATAGAAATACCGTTTAAATATACGGTAGCAACATAACCTCTTAGGGTTCCGTAACAAAATGACTACTATTATTATACATTCTATCTGCTGCCGGTCCTTATATCAAGAGCCGTGATAGCTAGAGCGTTGTAAAGTTTCAAAAGTATTTCAAGTAAGTATAAAATGAATTATCTAAAGGGACCTTCCGTACATAAATTGGATAAATAGCAACGTCTACAAGGTGCCTACCAACGGTACGGAACTCTTTGTGAGAGAACCGACTCACATATGCCACAACTTAACGGTTATATAATTTAAAAATAAAATAAATATATTTTGTACTTAAATATCAGATTGATAAGTATAATATTTCTGTGGTGCAAAAAAAAATGTAGTGACTGACAGAGCAAATGGCACATCTACGGTAGGAATGTCCAGTCCAGGCTTGGTTACTTCTTTTTTTAAACTTTCTAAAAAATATATTGACGTAAGCTCGCGTAGCCACTTTAAGATATGTACAAAAATATTTCTGGTTAATACATTCCTGGGACCCTCTGGTCACAAAGATCTTGCAGCTGACTTTGAAAAGCCCCTATTTCAAATACAAAAGTTAATATACGTTTCAAAGACTTGGCTCAGAAAGAAAACTAAAGGCTGTGGACTTTCTACGTCACAGTTGCATGATATTTACTTTCAAGCGATAAGTGTTATACCTGATATCTCTTCACAATAATCTCGCAATTAAATGACTTATAATTTATTGTCCAATCACTTAAGTTATGACTTGTCTTTTTATTTAATATTCAATACAAAAGGTGAAGAGTTTGTTTGTTCGTTTGTTTAGACGCGCTAGTTTTAGGATCTACTGGTTCAAATTGAAACATTATTTTTGTATTCCTGTCAGCATTTATCGGACAAGGCTTTACACTATAAATATCAGGCTATGACCAATAGAAGCAAAAAAACAGGGAAATGTAGAATAAACGGGGGAAAATCATCTTTGAGGATTTCAGTAGCGTGGGCTGCGACGACTGTACAAGATATAAAAAAATATGCAGAATTATTGTTCTTGAAACAATGTAAAAAATGTCTTTAACAGTATATGTCTGTTTTTTAAGATTAACTCACGAGAACCGTTTTTGTGATAATCGAATTTTGGTCGAAATACTTCATTGGGGTCCAGAATCTTTGTCCAGCTGTTCATCATTCTAAGTTTGAAACAAACTGTTCATGCGACCTAAAATACTTTCAATAAAATGATAATAGAATTTCCAAATCTATATATCAGATTGCAAAAAGCGTTTAACTTTGTTTTCTTTAAGATGGAGCACTGGTTAAATTCTTATCTCTTTCAGCCGATCCCTATGCTTCATCTACGAGAACAGCAACGGCAACAATAGGAGTGTCACGATAGAGGACGTCGCCACCGACCAACTGCATCTGGTGGTCGACTGCGCGGAGGTGAAGCGACTCGTCGAACAGCTGGAAGAGTTGAGGAGCGAGCGGTTCGACAGCTGCACGCAAGGTTAGTCTATGAAGGTCGAGCTACAGCTAGGAAAGTCCACAATTCAAGATGGTAAATGAAACAAAACAAATTATTAAAAAAATACGACACGGGCAGGACTTGATCCGCCATCCACACCGTTCTGAGCTGTTGCTCTAACCGATTGAGCTATCCTACACCTGTAATTTCAACCTTACCTTTCTTAATACCTGAACACTTGCGTATTCAGGTATTAAGAAATACTGGTAATTTTTTATATAGGACAGGTGGGACCATGACAATTGGGGTAGGAAAGATGGAAGATAACATCTGGGTTTAAATTTTTTAGAATATTATAATTATATTACTTTGTTGCCGATTGTCATGTATTCTCGTATCGGTTATTTTTCCGGAACCGACGACCTTTGGCAAGGACAAACGCTTATCTGTGTCAATCAACTAGATTGTAAGGGATTTTGATAGTATACCGCGTACAAAGAAGGAATGGATGAAATTACTAAAGTATGCTTTAAATCGATATTATGAATAAAAATTGGCTGACCTTACAATCCCCAGTTCGATGACAAGTTAAAAAAAAATGGACTACTGGCAGAGGATGCCACGTTCTATAAAATCTTAGCTCGTAATTATTCGTAATTTTTTTAATAAAACAGTTTTAGCGGGTTAAAACGTTAAATATATTAGTTACTTATTTACAATTCATTTGAATAACGGCCTGACGTTTCGTCGTTTGTGATCCGTCAAATCGTATTTCGCTTTTACCTAAGTCCCAGACCCAGATCTGGGAATCAAATGATGGCGAAACTTAGCCGAGCTATAAATAATGCTTTAGCAAAACGATAAGTAAACACATGAAACATGACTTAAGTAAACAAGATTAACGTTTGCTACACAAATGACACTAATCCTTACGTCATACTTACGACATAGTCCTATCTTCTTTTGAGCCTCATATAACATAATATTAGCATATGATACTATAATAGAAAAGACTGTTTCCTACTATAATATCGTTCTATTAGGTCCATGACATTAGTCATCGATGATGTAGATGAAGAAAAAAACTATTCTATCTATGCTTAATATATAAAACTGAAGAGTTTGTTTGTTTGTTTGAACGCGCTAATCTCAGGAACTACGAGTTCGAATTGAAAAAATATTTTTGTGTTGATTAAAGCATTTATCGAGAAAGGCTAATACAAGCGAAGATACAGCGAGAAATGTGAAAACCAATAGGAAATATATTCATCATTATGGTCTAGTCACACTCTGTCATTTAATTTCAATATCCTCTCATTTTTGATGAAACACTTTAACGGTTTAAAACGCGATATATTAGTTAAACTTATTTGAAAATGTTAAACAACTAAGTTTTAAGTATGTTAAACAAATAAGTTTAAGTAAAAGTTAAAGTGTTTTATTTAAATGTGTACTACTCGCGTTAATTATAGACAGTATCCTCTCACTTCTTTAGTTTTAGTGATATTATAATCCCAAAATTTAACCTTACATTCACATAATACTGAAGAGTGTTCAAAACGTAAGATTTGTTTTCAAACAGAATAGCTCGAAGAATTTGCGTCTGGCTCGCAATTGTTTGAATTGCGTAAACATCAGGGCAGCTTCTATAGTGTGGCTTGAGATCTCTTGTGGTATTTATAACGAGCCCTGTTACACGGTTTAGCAGATATTAAAAGTAGCCTGAGTATCAAGTTAACTAAGCTAAGTATGTAGCTGTACAGTTGAGAGGATGTGATTCACTTAAACTCTATACTGAAGTATAATTCAAACACCGTAGTAATGTGTCTTGTTTACGCGAGTAGTAACCATTAAAATAAAACAGATTTAACAAAACCCTCTAAAAGGAGGAAAAGGGGAAACGGTCGGCCTTCTATATGTGTTCCCAATAGAAAATAATATAATAATAACGGTTTAAAACCCAAAATATACTAACTCATTTCTACTTTATTTACATATTTTACAAGAAAAGGATTAACGGTGAAATTATTATACTGGGGTAAACACACTTCTGCGCTCGTTTGTTCATAATTTATTTTGACCGATATTTTTTTTATAGTCTTAAGTTTTTTCTTTCTCTGTCTCAGTCTGAAACTAAGTATATATTACTTATTCATAAATACTGTATGTAGTTTGTAGGTGTTTCGTCAAATAATAAAATTTTCATCTTTACACTTCTAACATTGTATAGTTACATTGTAATAATGTAAATTATAAATATGATTGCAACTTAATTAAACTCATGCGCACATTAATGTTTCGTGAGTAGGTACTACCGGAACATTACAACTAATTTATATGTATATTATATACAAATCACTATAATGCCGTATATAGCTTATATACACTTTAGTATATAAAATATTTTTCTAGTGATGTCTTAAAGTATGTTTAAGACAATTTACAACATTTCAAAATATTTAAAGGAGATTATTAAATTAATTTTGACGGCTTTGTTGGTCCAATGTCTGTCTGTCTGAAATCTGGATATTAAGTTGGTGGTAGGAATTTCCAATATCACTCCGGGTCCACAGATGAAATTAAACCTCGGTTTAGTCTGTGTATCTCCGAATTTTCAAAGCGAAAATAGGTTAGCGTATCTTTGTGAGATGTTATACGGCTGGCTATATATTCTCGTTTGTCATATAAATAATATTGGAACATAACAACACATTAAACATTTACCATCATTTTTCTAACACTATTTTTTCACATCTCCTAAAAAAAAATCCGTGTATAATAATTTCGTTTATGTAATGTTCGTTTATCGTGACTGCCTCATTAAAGTCAAATAAACAGACACTTCTTATTATTGTCGTTTTGCATACGTTTTCTCACGACTGCCTGTAAAAATGTTTAACGTTTCATATTTAAAATATTATTGCTTCTACATGGAAAAACAACCGGAAATCCAAAACATTTAAATAAAACACTTTAACGGTTTGAACCGCGATATATTAGTTAAACTTATTTGAAAATGATTTTTAACTTCGGCCCGACGTTTCAATTTCAATCATTTTCAAATAAGTTTAACTAATATATCGCGTTTTAAACCGTTAAAGTGTTTTATTTAAATGTGTACTACTCGCGTAAACTATAGACAGTATTTAATCCAAAACATTGTTTATATATCCTATTAGTATAATTAACTCACCAATTCAAAGATGAAAACTGTTATTTTTCGCAATTTATTGCATAGCAAGTTTTTTATGATAGGGTTCTCTTGATGGTAGGTTATATACCCCAGCCAGCCAAGCCCAGCGGATCTTGTTTAGCATCCAAACAAGATGCGCTGATGGCCTATTTTGGCTTTGGATATCCAAATCCACAGACTGAAAACGACGCTTACGCCTCACGGCTCATCTGTAGATGGTGGTTCATGACCAGGACGGAATTTTTATATTCCTACCACCCATTTATCCAACATGTTTTAGACGACCCATTGATTATTAACCATACATTGTTACCATTAGAGCAAATAGTCCGTCAGAAAACGTAGTATGTTAATGAACTTTCCATTGTAACAAAGCTATTTACTTTTTCTTTTGATTTAATTGATTTATGCCAAATAATTATATAAAAATTGAGAAATTAGCGATCCACATAGGGCAACATATCAGCGTTTTATTATGTTTGCCCAGCAATCGAACCCCGTTCGTGTTAAACCCAAGACAAACGAGTTAACCAAGCCGTGAAGGTAGCTCATATCCACGTAATCATTCTGATTGTCACATGTTAATGCACAAAAAATAGACACGTGAAATTGAAATTTTATTGCGCGAGAGCATGTACAGAAGAAAGAAACCTTGATGATACATCTACTATAATATGTCCACAGTGGTCGGTAGAGTGGCTCGTGGACTAGTGAAGTGTGACACAATAAAATTCTCCTGTCTCACACGTTTATGCGGGAACTTCTCCAAAACGGCTGAACCACTTTTAATGAAATTTTGTACATACATTCGGTAGGCCCATAAATTGGCGTTTATTTCTTTTTTTATTCTTATTTCTTTTTTTAACCTCTGCACTCATATAGGCAAGTATATGAGTGCAAATATTATGTGGCTTTTATGATCACGTACTTGCTCTTCCTTCTTTTTTTGGGATCTACATATGTGTGAATCGATTTTTATTTTAATATTTATAAAGTTCATTTATGTCTTAAAAATTTGAGTACCGCCCGTGCCACGAAATACTCCTTTGTATTTGTAGCAATAGTCGATAATGGTTTTGTCAGACGAAAACCGAACAATGTATCGTTTGTTCGCGCATTGTCTTTGCATAATTGGCGCAAATTGCGAGCTATTGAGTTTATCAGTCGAGATTTGCACTCTTCGCACTTTCAAGGTCGACGTTTCGAGTTCTGGGGAGTCTTTGAGTGCGATAACCAATTTCAACGAATTCGAATTATCTTTCCGTCTCTATGGAATAGATAAGAACTTTACGTTTTTCTCGACAATGTTCAACGTAGTAGAACGAATGATCAAATTTGAATAAGCACGCGTGCGTACTTACTAAATACTGTAGAATATCAAAATCTACAAAACACAGACAGTCATGTCGGTCATACAACAGAATAACCCCGTTTCCTTCACTTTATTTAAACGCAAGTAGTTCTGTGCCATCGGAATCTGGAGTATGTTTCACTTCTGTATGCCATATTTGATTTTAGTTTTATTATAAATTATACAGGCGAGACTCAAACCCATGACGCTAACGTGGCTAATGGCTTTTAAATTGTACGTTTAATTTAAACGCCATTACAGCCTGTTTAACACCGTATTGGTATTTAATAAACTTATTTATTTCTCAACTTGCATTTAATCTCTTATTGTTAATTCAGTGAAGCGGCATTATGGCCACGTAAGATGACATAACGGCTGAATCCGATTACGGATCGTATTTCACGCACCGACTGCAATGCGGCTCTGCTTTGTTCTCATCCGACCGTCCGAAATTGGGATTTACTTAGATGTAGACTTGACCATAATATTTCTCTAGTGTTTTGTTTTTAAGACAGCATGGGGTTTATTAGATTAAAATAATACCCCAATATATCTATAGTGTATTTTTTGTAACTTGGCATTTTTGGTAAACAAACACACAATTTACATGAAATCGTGATAAATGTGATTTTAAATTTTGAGGTAGTTTCGTCGATATATAATCACGTTTCTTTCAACCTATATCATCTGTGGCAACAACCTCAATCTATAAAAGGACATCACTAATTTTCTAAGGTTTAAAATCGGTCATGTTTGATGTGGTCTTTTGCTAAGTTAAAAATACACTATACTATAGGATGCACTATCGACCTTATTTGGCTTCGACTATTTAGAAATCAACAGACTATAGCCGAAATCCGATTAGACGGCTGTTTTAATTCCACGGTTCCTTTTTAACTCTTTAGTATTTTTTATTAAATCTGAGGGGCTAAAAAAAGTGATAAAGGAATGACGTCACCTTTATCTCATAACATATTATCATCCTATAATTGAAGTTACAAGATCAATATTTCTTACTTCTCAATTATTTTTCTTTATATAATCCTATCTTAAAGGTAATTTTGATAACAAAAATACTCTAAAAACAAATATTCAAAGTGGTATGAGCATAACAAAAGTAATTAACGCGTTTGACATTCGCGACGTCGTGTGCTATGTCCACGTAACGAAGTTTAATTGTATGTCTCCCCGGGGACGCTACAACATTTGCGAAAGGTCAGTGGAACCAAATAGACGTATACGTGTTTCGGGGGTTAGCCAATGTTTACATACGCAAAAAAGATCTTTAAACATAACACCTATTAAAATAAAACACTTTTAAAGCGCGATACATATTAGTTGACTTATTTTAACTATGGCGTTCCGACCTTTCGGCTTTACAAGTTTACAACAGTCGTGGTACAACAACTGTATTATGTTTTGACCGTTGTACATACGTATACTAATAGCTATTATTGTATAGTTGTTTTAAAAATAAGAAAGGTGTTAGTAAGGTAGTTAGGAACTTAAATCATTAATTAGTATTCGTTTTCAAAACGTGGTATACTTCCTGGGTAAACGCTTCCTCCAGCTTCTTCCATTTCCGCTAATTGAGTAGGAATTTCGATACCTTGCGGTCCAGTTAAGAATTCGCTGCATGCTTTAATAGTTCCTGAGTTTGAATCCGGAGAAAAATCATACATAGTTACCGCTCATCATTTGCCCTTTGAATTAAATAAATGTTATTGAAAGACTATGCCAAACTTAAAGAATGTTTGACCTCGCTGTGCACTATTGCAAAAATCCACTAATTCTTATATCGACAATTTAGAACAATTAACTTTTCATTAATGATTCTCACAATATTTACAGTATATGCGCAAATGTATTCGTTTTAACTGCACACTACACACAACTAGGTAGAAAAACTAATAAGATTATAATAACATCATTGATTTCGAGAAAATGCAATTAATATGTTTCTTAAATGTTTACACGTTCTCAGAGAGAAAAATTGTTCTCGATTTTTCAAAGTCAGTTTTCAATTGGGTTTTCCATTGACGGGCATGTTGATTCAATGATATTAGCCTGGCTATAACGAATCCTAGATTCGATTCCCTCCCAGGGAATGTGTAAAAAACGACCATTCTGAAAAAAGTGTAATATGTTCTGAATATTTCTGATTCTTATATGGCTTGTAACAATTGAATCGCATACTTGTCATTCTATGAGGATCCTATGTATCAGAAATTACTCTATTTTAAATTATATATCTCTTAATTAAATTAAATTAATTTCTTAAATTAATTTCTATACATCGAAAATATTCAATGGAAAGTTCTAGTGGCATATTTGGCCGTTGCTTCATCATTAATTGAGCGTATATTTTTATGTCTGTTGTAAAATATTGTCCGTTTTGGCAAGGAAATGTTAGCGTCGTAATATTCGATAGATCTGATAAGGTGCCAACTATTCTCAACTCTACGCCATTTTTATTCAAGTATGACGTCATCCAATCTCCACTCATATTACCATTTGGAATTAAATTACTGAATTTGTTTTGATGAAAAATATTTATTTGACAAGCATAACTGCGTAAAATACAATAAAAACTTGGCAATATAATAAAGAAAACTAAAAGCATATAGCATTTTTCTATGATACAGACAAGCAACCCCATTCACTTGCTGTTGGTGAAATACCGTCCATATGACATCTCGACATGATGCCATTTTGGATTTTGACGCGACTCAACTTTACGGCTTTTCATCTGTGAACGGTGGTACGAGACCCGGGTGGAATTATCGATATTCCTACCGCCCTATTTAATAACCAGAGTGTCAAAGTCATAACGAACACGGTTCACAAAAAAAAATAAGAAGTGATAAGAAACAAATTGCACCCGATGGGGATCGAATCCACGACCCGTTGATTATTAGCCCTACAGTGCTGCATTAGACCAACGAACCCGTATTTTTTTTTTTAATGTTCTATGCTATGCTAAATTAAGGAAACGTTCTCTCTACGGGACTAGGTTTATTGCATAGAGGAAAAGTCAACGAGTTCTACAGAGTATAGAATATGCCCTATTAACTTCGTTCAAGGACCTTTCAAAGAAAGCGCCCTCTACCATTGCAATATATAAAGTAATTCTTATAATTATTAAAATAAAGTCTATAATGCCGTGGCTGAAAATATAGCTAACCGTAAAAGGTGAGCAATAATGAGGTTAGTGGCATTCATTGCATGACAATGGTTGTTCTAAATTTTCAGAATTATCAATAAGTAATTGCTATTGGATTATTATTTCTGTCTTTCTTATTAAACAATTGTTGATATAGACTCGATCAGAATACATTTAATGGCTACGGATACTGCTGTGAGTCTCTACCTGTGAAATAATAAATTAATGCGAACCATATCTTTGCTAGACGTTGAAATAGTTGATAAAACTCATATAATATGTCGAATTTAAGTGGAATAGTTACCCATGTGGGGTATGTGGAGAACTTATTTTTGGGTTCACTAATTGATTTTGTTCATAGGCAAGTATTAGATTAGACTTCGAAACTCGAATCGACTAATTCTTCCTCACGATTCGAACCCTGTTGTTACCACCCTTCCCCCCTCTGTTGTTACCCCTGTGACCTCGGCTGGTGCAAAGCACCCGAAACGTAGAGTCGTAATTAAAGTAAATTAAAAAAATGTTTCGCTTTTTAAACAGTTAAAAATGTTTTATACAAATGTTCGTTACTGTGATTTTTTCGTATAAACGAATCCCTTTATAGCCAAAACACGCGTGATGAATAATCATTAAGCGGTGGCACTACTAAAAATTACTTAATTGTATCGATAAGAAGCAATTTCCCGATAAATGTTAGGGCACGTGGCCTTCCAAACGTGACTAATAACAATTCAACAGACTGCAGAAGAAAGTAGGTAATTAAGTAGTAAGCGAGTGGTATATAACAAATGAAACGCGATCTATATTACTAAACAAGTTAACTTTTAACAATGACCCGGCGTTTCGGATGCTGTATTGTAATCTATCAATTTTTTATAACCTTATGTGGAAATCACAATTGAACCATAGTAAATACTTGTTGGTGTTGAACGAATAACTCGGGTATGGATGGCGAGAGACGTGAAAATTCTCATAGGATTCGGGTATATGAAAATGTTTCTAAGTATGTATGTATTTACATCAAAGTTTAAATTTGTCACCTCTTATACAAGATGTCCACGTAGCGTAAAACATAGTAGTGTGAAGCTCAGTCAATCTATTTTTTTTTATGAATGAGGAGGACAGACTCTCTTGTTATATCGCGTGACATAACATCTAAATAATATATTAAGCTGAAGAAGTTTGTTTGTTTGTTTGAACTCGCTAGATTATCGCGTTCAGTTCGAATTGAAAAAATATTTTTGTGTTGGTTAGAGCATTTATCGAGATAGGCTATAAAACATCGTCCTAATAGGAGCGGAGATGCTGCGGGAAATGTGAAAAAAATTGGGGAACTTATTCATCGTTATGGGTTTCCGAGACGTACGCTGCAAAAACGGTACAAGATACCCCAAAAATATGTATATAAGAATGATTCCTCTTTAAATGATCTAAAAAAAAGTCCGCAACTCTATATGTCTATCTTTTAAGATTATCCCGCAAGAACGACGGGAATGGAAGCGACCGACGTTGTATAAAATAACTATTCCATGCGGACGAATTCGCAAGCATACCGGCTAGTATTTGATAAAATTAATCAAATCTAGCATCCAAGTAATGTTTAAATGTCAAGTCCATCACGTTTAGAATATTGATTAGAAACATGTTAGACCTGTTGATTATAAGCAATACATAGTTATCATTAAACCAACGAGCCACTAAATATCTTTATATATTTGGCAATCAAGCAGTTGGCTTGTCTTGTCTAGATACATGTATATCATCTGTCGTCTCGGTTCGCGAAGACTATTGTCGTAAATTGACCTTTGGGCGAGGACTGACGAGTGTCATAATGCTCAGGTCAAGTGCTCGTTTATCTGGACTTGCCATGCTTTCAGATTTTCTGGTGCTCATAGTTGGAAAATTATATTTTTTTCCATATGATAAAAAACTGACATACAGGATACGTGGTGTTGAGTTCTGGTCCTTTTAAGAGAAGATAAATAAAGGTAGTAATCAAGGCATACTACAGTGAATATAAAAGTGTCGTCAGATTTCTATGAAAGATACGTTTAGAGTTTAGACCGGTATTCGAATCAGGGACGTCTTGCGTATTAAGACAGCGCTTTGGCGTTAAGGTCGAAATTACAGTGCGCAAAACCGCGGACAATAATTATAAATATCGTAACCGTATCTTCGTACCTTAGCCTATCAATCGGCCTTACAAAATGTAACGGGTTCAATTTCCGCCTGTGTCGATATTTCTCAATTCTCCGTCACTTTTTAAACTAATTAATATAGGAATAGTAGGAAATATTATACATATGTACCAAATAGTACGTAGATTTTTTTATTTTACAGCGTTCCTAATATGTGGCCGGCCTATAATATTGGTGAACGTGCTCTGCAAGGAAGCGTTTAACGAGGAAGATTGTAGTCGACTGCGCCAGGTCGTGGACACATCGGTAGCTGCGAAAGTACAGTTGGCGATCATGGGCGATTTTTATTTATGGGATAATGTGCAATGTGAGTACTGAATATTAAACAAAAATCTTACTGAAAACATTAATATTTTTCACATGTTATTGCACATGAAGGCACTATATAATTTAAAAATCAAAAATAAATTGAAAAAATTTTCGACTCGGGCAGGACTTGAACTGGCATCGTCAGCGTTGCGATGCCGGTTCAAGTCCTGCCCGAGTCGACATTTTTTTCAATTTATTTTCGATTTTTAAACTAAGTAGTAGACGCCTTAAACTCTAAATATCTTAGCTAACTTAAACATCAGTTATTAAAAAAACACACACACATTCAAAACGTTTGTAACAAAGGCAGTTGTAGAAGATGTTAGACTTATTTGCAATGTTCCTGCGACAAAGGATTGCGATTTTAATGTGTTTATTACTCATCCTGTTTGTTGTATGGTGCAAGAATATTATTATTAGTTTTTTTTTTATTGTATAAGACTTCGTTCGGTCGTCGTAAATAGATATTTAGGTACACTTATTATAATTAAGGCCATATAACGAAAGAGAAGAACTGGCAAGAGACTCGCCGCCACTCCTTTTATCGTCACTTAATGTGTACATCCTTTTCCTTGTTCGAGCGGGTTCCTCCTTTTCATTTAAATTTTTTTCATAGAAATAACCCTTCCCAAGCAGTTAAATTGTTTATAATAAATCAACAACTATACAAAAACTTTCTTGAGTCCGAAAGCTATCTTAACTCTTATTGAATTTTTACCTTACCAAGTCAGTGTGCTGTGAACAAATTAAAATAAAAGACACCGAAAGCTGTCCAGTCAAGTCCAGATTTGAAATAATGCGATAAAACCCATTTACTCTAATAACTCGCTAACATCTGTAACTTGGGCCACGACGCTAAGTGATAAGCGTCAAAACGCTCTTTGTTTGAAGATTACGTAATCACTGTAATGGACAGAGGACGGACATATCTCTGATAATGTCTGACCTTCGACTTGGGGATTTAAAGTCTAATCGAGTTAGTTTTCTTGTTAGATAAAATGGTACTTTAACTTTAATAGTTATTTGTACGTATACATTGCCTGAAGTAATTAACTACGGCTAAGCTAGCTGGTAAGATAATTTAGTTGAATGTATGGAAAGATTAATTTTTGATATCGTCAATCATTAAATTGTAATACGTTTATCGCGTCTTTGGATTTAAACAAAATGCCATGGCTCTTACCAACTTGGTAATTACATATTTGTGAATTTCTGAAATATTGCCATCTTTAAAATCTCATGTTTTATGTATGTAATCTCTCTTATAATATTAAACCATGTTTGTAAATACATATATGAAATATGCCGTTTTGGAGGAAAATTGTTATTTCTGCTAATAAGTAATTTGTGATCGCGAATAAGCGATCCAAAAATGGTAGGGTTTAAGTAAATTGTGTTTATGGAAATAAGTCCTCGATTCTATCAACTTACGCTTAAGTATATATGATAACATTTTTAACATAAATATGTCTAAAAGTGAGTCGGAAGACTATGATAAAGTTTTTTCTTAGATTACATGTCGATAATAATCTTAGTAACGAGAAATCAACTCGAAAATGTTGCCTAAATCTTGCCATCGATAACGATTATCAGATTATGGAAATATGAATACAATGTTGTACGGTCCAAATAATTCGATTTAATTACTGATAAAAAGGTTAATTGTGTTGGATTTCAAGGCTAGTACGATATAGCAGGTTAATAAAACCTAACTGATATCTTTCTCAGTACCTGTTGTAATAATATGCTTTTGTTAAATGGAGAAATAACACAGGATGTCAAAAATGTTTTTTGGAGTTTATATTTAGTCTCAATGATGTTATTTTTGTTTTCAGCGTTAAAAAACTGCGAATCACTGCTAGACGAAAATGTCAAAACGACAGTCGACGCGAAAACAGTGGGGAAAAGCTCTGTTCTCTGTCCCGCCACCGTAGACAAGAGCAACTTTAACGGTCATTCAGGTACCATAAAATCCGGTCTCTGCCATCTCGCAATACCACGCGGCTGGTCCTGGGGCGGCCCTGCGTCCCCGTTCTGTCCGATTTGGACCGAAATCAACGTGCCCGATTGACGAAAAATAAAAATTGTCGATGGTAGAAAAATATCTGTGGTCTACTGCGCGACGACAGCGCTCCTCCTTCTAGTACAGTGTCTCTATTTCATTTTCCATATCTTTAACTTTCGGCCATTTTGAAATGCTTCGCGCCATTTTGGTGATTTGTAGGTTAAAGGAATCGAACGAACTATTGTAGTTATTTATTGTATTAAACTATTTATTCAAATGTAGATAATGTATCATATTTTTTCTGTAAACAAATGAATTTTTTATCGTTCCTTTCTCTTTCCAATATTTGCGTCCCAATAAAAGTTTAATATTGCGAGATTTCTTTTAGATATTAAGCGACCTGTGGCCAATATTTTCTTATTAATCGCTTTATAATAGCAATAGTTTTCAAAGATGAATTATACGTAGCTATCAAATTGTTAAAGGATTACACATATTTTTGTCTTATACTCGGAAACACCTATTTTTATTATATCTTCGATAGTACATAGAAATCTAAATTAGTATTGAGTACAATCGACGCAATTTTAATCACTTATAAAATTAAAGGTTAAGAAAGGGTAACGCTGTACCTGATAAAAATTCCTCTTTATCATAGTAATCTTGAATTTAATTTTTAATGGCACCAGTTTAATATTTTGTTTGAATTTTAAAGTATTTATATTTTATCCTAAGGCTGTTTTTGTCGGATTTGGTAGACGTGGAAAATAGCAGAAAATTACAAACGCTTGTTCACTTCAATTTATTATTTAGACATAAACATTGTATTTATGTTTCTACAAGTTCAGAGTTTACATTAAAATCCCTGAAATCTTCTATCGGAATTTTAGGCTAATATTATGTCATATCTCAAATGAAATGTGCAATTGAATTGATTGAATGAATCGTCTGATAAACTTACGCAACCGGCTGATAAACGTGGATATACAATTCATAACACGCTTTTACCAACGTGACTTCGAAATACGCGTGTTATATTCGGTGCAAGCTTACGTAAGGGCACAGGGGATTAACTAATTTCTTACTAATACTTTGGGGACGGTATAATTCGGCTGAATAAATGTGTTTCGTCACCACTTTAACTTAAACAAAATCTGCCTTTGGATCCTAATATACCTAATTTAATATTCTAATTTGCAATGATTAAATGATGAATGGTCGGTTGTATGGATGTGAAGCCGATTCATGGAAACTAAAAAATAGATTCAAGTAATATTTACTAAAATAAATGTTTTTTTGTATATATTTTCCTGTAACTGAGGGATTAAAAATCACGCAATGATGAAGCATGAGTTCGGTTCAATTATCAGCTGGATATCAGCTGTATAGTGCTCAATTTTATTTAACTAAAATACCACTAACTAGATATTTTGATAACCTAATTTTTGCTCAATAAGCCAAAAATATCCTAAACTATTTTCTTGTATAAACCTATATATAAAAGAGATGTGATATCACATACAAAGTGTAACTACTTAATATTTTTGTATAATGTATATAGAAAATGATCTCGTAAGCGTAAATTAAAAGTTAAAAGCTATTAATTTATCTAGCGTGACACTAGCAAATACATGGGCGCACTCGGGGGGGAGAGGTGGATATCTAACAAGCAAAATCTTAGAGAACTAAAACAGGATAAAAAAGTATTTTCGTGCTTATTGTAAATAAATAAAAACTTATGGGGCCCCATATGATCAAATATTTACCGGGCTCGTCCAAGTCTGAGTACGCCCATGAGCAATTTTTTTATTATTTTATTGATCGTTCCATATTTATGAACACCACAGTCACAATTTATTTTCATATTCTTTTAATCTGTGACCAGTCGTGAAGTAGTTTTAAAATGTATATCTTTATTGTTATGTGTCGCAATTCGGAAATTACCTATGTTTTGTGATATTTAGTTTAATGGTAACTATGTAAATGTTATTTTATTTTATGACATCGGTGTAATTTATTTGGTGGAATAAACAAACAAATATATTTGTGGTTTTAATTATTATTAATGACAACATTATGAACATTAAAATTGTGAAGATTAAAATACTAGTATCCAAGCTATTAAAAAAAACTTATAATTGGCATTATAAATATCCTCCTTCAAATATACTTTTTTAAAAACAAACTGACAAGTGACAAGACTCTGTCAATATCAAATACTTCACGGTGTATTGTTTTTAAAAAATGCCTGACCCAGCGAAGAAAATAAATTCGCTATTATTTGACGAAGGCACCACATATAAGACCGACTTCCAGACATTTCCATTAAGAGATTATCCTAAAACAGTTTATAAGCCAAAGAAAAGTTGGTACGTCAGGGGGCAGCCGGCGTACAGAAACGTCCACACTCTTACCCCTTGGAAGGGCACTATGCCAGATTTTGGTGCTCTTCACAAAGCCAAGGACGTCGTGAGAACCAATCCTTGGACTGTTCAACCGCCTTATGTTAGTAGATTCTTATTTACTATACAAGTAACGAGTGTATCAATTTAAATTATATTAACTACGTATTGTCTGTTGTTTACGGGAGTTGTTCACATTTAAATAAAACACTTTTAACGGTTTAGAACTAAAAATTATTCAGTTTATATAGATATATGTTTACTACGGCTGGTTGTTTTCAATGTTTTGCAGGAGCCGTAGTCAAGGGGGGATTATATTAACTAATTGTCTTAGGGCAGACAATTGAGACATCATGTCTATTTTGGGTGGGGGCAACACCTTTAGTGCAATGTAATTTCGACCTTAGTAAATATGTATTAGGTTCAATATCTTACGACTTAGAGACTTGTCTTCCAGGAAAAGCCAATAGACGCGGACCGGGAAAAGGCGCAAATGTCTCGTCCACGTTTAGTCATGACGCCTGCCGTTAGCATGGACGACATCAAGGATCCACGAGCTCGTGAAATACTTTGCACAGATATGTACATGAGTGATATGACGAAAGGTATGAAAGAGGCTGTGGCGCCTTATACGAATGTGCGCGCGCCGTTTCCTGGTCTTCCAGCTCCCGCTAACCCTGTGAGTAATTAGCACTAGCTCCTTCTCGCAGTAATGTTCTTTGCCTATTACAGTAGAGCGTCGATTATCCGAAGTAATTAGGCGACGTGGGTGTTCGGAAAACCGGTATTTTAGGATAATTAAACTACCTATATATATATTGATTCAGACATACATATTTACGTATATCTATAATGACAAATATGAAAAAACAAAAAAGTGCAGATATGTAATCTTATAGTAAAACATGTGGTAAAAATCTAGATTTTTTGTCTGCCGAAGCATGCCTACCCGCTTACGAGCGGCTAGATCACGTACTTTGACAGCAAATTTAAATTAAATTTAATTGGGTATTTCATCTATATCTGATGAACCCCTTGCTTGTCTGCCGTCCTCTGTACCAACTACCAAGAGTACTTTTCTCCCAATAGTGCAAAAAAAATGTGATCCTTTTTGCTCGTAATAGTCGTGGCGTTATCCTCTTTTCTTATAGTCGATCCCTATACACTTCCTAGAATGTGACACGTATCGTTTATTTCATATCCCTTTCATTATCAAACTTTGTAACTCCATATGTTGGTCATCACAATCTAGTAAATCCCTAAGGTTTTAAAATTAAGCATGGTCGCAGATTGTCATGCAAAAACTGCAACCGCCGACGGTGTCGCCAGAATGGCGGATGGACAGCGTTCAGTGGGACGGACGACAACTTAGGAGCTTCTGTGACGTCACTAGAGACTTCTGGCTGTCTCATAAACTTCCCAGGTAAGACTAAACAATATATAATTTGTCTGAAACATGTTGGACTTTATCTAGAAATCTGGCAATTTAATTGGTGGAAGGAATATTGAAATTTTGTCTAGGTTACAATGCAGTGTCAGCACATGAAAAAGCCGTGAAGTTAATCACGATTCGCTTTTAGTCCGTCAGTGCTGATTTTCGAATATCCAGAGCTAATAAAGGCCGACAGCGCATCTGGTCGAGATGTTATATGGCTGGGGTATTGCACCTTGCGTCAAATGAACCTAATCTTCCGTTATCATAAAAAAGGGGGGAAATCTTGTACTGGTAGCTGTTCGAGATTAAAAGGGAGTATTTATACTATTTAAAGGGGAGGGGGCAAGATCTATATTATGTTAATTTGTCACTGACCCCTTATTTCCCCCTAAACGCATTATATTTATTACGAAATAATTACTATACTCACTGTGTAGATAGCTATGATCCTGTGGTGAGGACAGGATAAGGTTTAATGGCTCAATTGTCTTGTAATATTTTAGATGTCGGGTCTGCGAGGAGACAAAGATAGTCAAAGACTATAGGGATAATGTGCGGCGAATGAAGCAGAGAAAATAGAAACATTTCTCTCACGGACTTTTTAAGAGGTGTTTTAATATTGTCTATAAAAAAGTTGTTAAGATTTTAGTTTTATTTGTTAATTACTTGCCACTTTATATTCTTATCACGTTATATTTTTGAATATAAATTAGTAAATGCACGCTTGTTTTATTGAAGGGTATCATATTATCTGAAGCAGAATTTTGCATTTGTATAGACACACTAGCTGAGTCAGCGTTTTTTTACATTTCCCGGTGTCTCTTCGATTCTATTATTTATAGCGCAATGTTTTATAGCCTTCCACGATAAATGCTCTAACCCACACAAAAATGCTCGCCTCTGTAGCCAAATGGTTAAACGTATTGCCTAGCATTGCGTTAAGCGCGAGAGGTCCCGGGTTCGAATCCCAGGGAGACAACAAATTGTTTCAGTCGGGCAAGACACAGAAGTCTGATCAACTACTTGCCCGCTAAAAGAACGGATCAGTGAAACGGACACAGAAATGTGTTCGCCCCATGCCCCACGAGGGGGGGAACATAAAAATATGTTTTCAATTCGAACAAGTAGTTCCCGAGCTTAGCGCGTTCACTCATAGAAACAAACTCTTTAGCTTTATATATTAGTATAGATATGTTATACTTGACTGATATAAACCATAGATTATTATTAGTTATTACGTAATTTTTATGACTCGCAATTCAGAAAAATTACGTACAAATTTGACAAATGTCATTTTTGGCACTATATTTCTGCTTTAACGTTTTATATTCAACATTTTTTTTTATTGTTTTATTGGATTTTTGTATTTATTTCTGATATGCCCGACGTAAAGCATTACGATAACATGCTATTTAACTATGAAACTACAAACCGAACAGATTTCCAAGATCCAACATTACTAGATTGTCCGCGGACAGTGTATAAAGGCAGAGGTTCCCGTAGGAAGCATCCTTATAAACCCTTAAAGGATTTCAATACTGTAACAGATCTCAAATCACGTAATTTACCAACAGAATTGTATGTCAAACCAAAGGAAATTGTTAAAACAGATCCTCATTCGATTCAAGAACCACACGTAAGTTTAGCTACTTTATAATTTACTAGCTGAGCCAGCGACTTCGTCCGCGCAAATCGTAATCGTTATTTTGGGCATCCAAGTTAGTTTTTGAAAACCCTGTCTTCTTTCTAAACTTAAGGTGTTAACCACGACGTCGGTCGCGTCCCTTTCCGTCGATCTTGCTGTATCTTCGCTTGTATTAGTCACATGGCGATGTTTTATAGACTATAGCCTACCCTATAATGCTCTAACCAACACAAATAATTTTTCATTTCGTACCTTAGTTTCCGAGATCAGCTCGTTCAAACAAACAAACAAACTCTTCAGCTTTACATATTAGTATATATTGTCTTAATGGTATCTACCATACGATTCAGTAGTAAGAGAAAATAATGCATTGACGATTTAATTTAAAAATCGAAAATAAATTGAAAAAAATTTCGACTCGGGCGGGACTCGAACCGGCATCGTCAGCTTTTGTTTTTTGGTTTCGTTTATTAAACGGCTAGGTGTTGGACGTGGTCGTTTATTTCTTCTAAATTTGCAGAAAAACGTTCCCGATGAAGGTCTTGCTCATGCGCAAGCGACGCGTCCCCGCCTCGTTATGACCCCAGCGCTTAGCATGGATGACATTGAAGACCCCAGGTAATGAGAGGAAATCTTTGATTTGCAAACAGATGCAATCTGTAGCATCTATTATTTGTTAGTTCTTTTTATTACGTCTCTTAATCCAACCATTTTACATCTTACTGACGTTCATAGGTAAAATTAGGTGAACAAATTCTGCTACAGATTGACGATAGTTCCCAGGTTCGAATCCAAGCATGACATGATAAATTGTTTAGGTTATATTCATCTATACTCTTTATGCGTTACTCAAAGGTAATTGAGATACGCACTTACGATTATTACCTTTCCAGTATCCGTGGATTATTGCTGACAGATGTGTATAAGACGACTCTGAACGCCATGCAAGATGAAATTTTGTCATCGCCTGCTAGTTACCGAGCCCCACTCAACGGAAAATATTCACTAGCCAATCCGGTACTTATCCATCATTTTAATCGCCTATTTTAGTTTAGTAGCCACCCTAGCTTTAACATCTTGGCAGTAAGTGAACGGGACGGTCTGGATTCGAATCTAAGGTAAACAATAAATTAGGTATAAAGGGCACAGAATTCCAAACACTACCTGCCTATAAATACAATCGATCAGTGAAACGGACACAGCAATATAGTCGCCCTATGCCCCACGATGGTGATAGGATTTGACGGTAGTTCAATTTTAAAGTACAAGGCATCAAAATCATGACATACTGAGAATTATTTTAAGTGCTTTAGATTGTTTCATAGCTAGATTGGGTTTGAATCCTGGGAAAACACGAAGAAAAATTTAATCATGAAGTGAAATTGGATGGATTTTCTTGACCATTAAAATACAATATTCCTTATGCTTACTATGTATAATATCGATGTTGCTTAACATTGCTTCAGATAACTTTACATAAACTGCAACCGCCCATGGTACCGGCCGAGTGGCGCATGGACTCTGTTTTTTGGGAAAGCAGACAGTTACGAGGTCATTGTGACCCAGATAAAGACTTTTATCTCTCTAAACCTTGGAAGTAAGTGCTTACTTCACTTATCAGATCTGTAACAAAAATGTGGTGACAAGCGCAAAGTTGAACCATCGCCTTACCACATCATCTACTATAACATCATGTCACCATCGACATTATCAGTCCGTATTGCTTCGTGATCACCTGTGAAGCTAAATGGATTAACGTGTTGATTGATCCGGGTTCGAATCTCGGATATATAGTTTCGGTTGGGCACGTAAAATAACCGATTCGTGAAACGGACACAGAAATGTGTTTATACCTTTTTCTATACAGTCTGTAGTTTACGCGAGTAGTACACTTTGCAGCAGTCGTGGTCACGGGGTGACATCCCGTGCTGCTGCAAAGCATCCGAAACGTCGGGCCGTAGTTAAGAATAGTTTTCAAACAAGTTTAACTAAAATATATCGCGTTTAAATCCGTTAAAAGTGTTTTATTTAACTGATCTTTTTTACTTTAATTAGATGCGACGCTTGCGATTTCACTTCTTCAAGAAAATTACAAAGTAAAACGCCCCAGCCAGAACAATAACCTTTATTTAAATAATATACAAGAAATTAGCTTATAGTATTATAATTTTGATAACGTTTATTTTAGAATATTTTGGAAATTGTTAACCATTTTGTATATTTATTATTATTTTTTATGTTATGTTGATTTCGATAATTATATAATGTTCTTAACTGTACGAATAAAATATATTTTCATCATTAATTTGTTTCAAGCTAATGGAAATTTCCATGAGTCAAAAGTGTATGATATATATAGACAAAACTATATATAGTCTGTCAATTGTCAACATATTATGAACACAACATACTTGAAATTGAAGAGTGTAAGTTTAAAAGAAACCGCAGCCATTGTGTATGTGTTTTAAACATTTTTTAAATGTTGCACCAATCTGCGGAATGCGTTTTACAGTTCAACAGTTAACAATCTAACGGAATTTATGATCCACCGACGTAAAAGTAGTGATAAGGAGCTACTACAGATGCAAAGACCATCATCAAATTTTTGTCAGATTCATAACTTAAAACCATAGATTATATACGAATAGATGTAGTCTTACCCTGGCCACAGATAAGACAAAGAGAGTTTATATTTTTGTTCATTGCGGCGTTTAGACTAAAACGCAACCGAAAAGGCCAAAGGTTGCGTTTTCACCCACATCATCTTATTGAAAGAAAGAGTCTGTCTTCCCTTGTCACGAATAAATAACTGAACAAAAACAAAAAAATATTTCTCCATCCTTGTTTCTAACAGGAATTATATCTTTCTATCGCGTCCTAAAATTTAGCGCTACATCTATAGGTATATATATGATGTAATCTTAAAACACTAGTCTGTTATAAGTAGCGGCACGGATCTTTAGCGCTGAACAAATCCTGCGCAGAAGTCAAAAATAACGTATCGAAGGAACGGAAGCGGGCGCGGGGCGAGTGAACGTCATGTGCGCTAGCGTTGATTGGTTCCCCAGTCGTGTTGTCTTTCTCGGACCAATACGACGCTCCGCTTGCTTCTTCAGCCACGTTTTTCAATAAATGACGTGCGCGATTGTAAAGATGCGCAACTACCGTGCCGCAACCTATAACTTTCAAGCTGTTGCTGTTATTGAAAAAACGTTTTTGAGGTCATCACTAGTGCATAACATCATCAGCAGATCTTGCACAGATATTTGCAGATAGGTTTTCAAGCTTTGCAATATGGCAAAAGCCTTCTACAATTTATAATACAGTCAGATGTAATTATAATCAATAGAAACGCCTTATCATTAAAATATCACACCTTTAGACTATCGTGGGTAAGACTTGCAATTTTAAACTTTATATCTATATATTTAAGACATATTATTAACACTTAATATACAATTTCATTTTTTCGCACTTATAAATGTAAATATGTCTTTTAGAATTCATAAAAAATAACAAAAAAACACTACAAATTCATTTCTTAACATTATTTTTCGATGCTTACATTCTGGAATAATATAGGTAAATATTAATCTGGAATAATATTTAATAGAATTAAAGTACAGATAAGGCAAACGTCTATATCTAGCGTTCAACAATAAGTAAAAAAGAAACACTAAATATGTATATATATTTTGCCTTCTAGGCCTTTGAGATTATATTGAGATATAGTTAGTACTTGGTGAAAATTAAAAGTAAAACATGTACTCTATCTACATTGTTGTAATTTATATATGTAGTAGAAGTATTAACGCGCAAACGCTCTTTAAGTAAACCAAATTTTGTTTCCGAACTAATCGACAGTCTTACTTAAGAAACAAGAAATGCTTCTCAATGTGGCTCCATCACGAATAGATGGCATTAGAAAATGTTT
Organism: Leptosia nina; assembly: GCA_963661955.1. NCBI lineage: Eukaryota > Metazoa > Arthropoda > Insecta > Lepidoptera > Pieridae > Leptosia > Leptosia nina. The sequence continues at coordinate 888,918 of CAVLEF010000040.1, forward strand.
AAATATTCTTCGACTAAGTAAGACTAACGCAATGGCAATATGTCAAGAACTATTTCTCAACGACGACCGAACAGCTCGAAAACAAAACCAAGTAGCTTTTCAAAATGGCCGCGAAAACCTAATTTTATATCGAATCTCAGTTGTGTCGTCAAATAGTTTAAATCTGTCAGGTCACAGTAAAGACAAGCTACTGTATAATAAACATCCTATTAACGATTCTTCCGTCCACCATTTCCGTAGTGATACGGATTTTGGGTCATATTGCTGTACAAATAAGGCATATATTCGCTAGGGCGAACGCTGAATTCTGTCTCACGAGTGGATTTGCGTCCTTGATCAGCTGGAGAAGGCGAGTTCGCGCTGTGCGAGTGATGTCTGGGTCTAGGCTTGTCTCGTCGGAGTGTTGAGGCTGTATGCGGTATAAGTCTGCGTAGAGATATCCTGGAAACGACAGTCATAAAAGCCATGGTTTTGGGTAATTGAGCAGTAATCTATACTGATATTCTTGAAGAGGTCGTTTGTTTAAACACGGGCTATCGAGGCTTTAGGCTATATTACATCACGCTGCGCTGTAAAAGCGGTTCAAGAAGCCAAAAATATATATTTGTGAAAGAAAAGTTCCTCTTTTAATTATCCTAAAATATGCCCGTTAAAACCAAACATACTGTTTTTCAGCATATATTTTATTATTACACTACTACTTGCCACTATCCTTTTGGTTTTTGTTTTTTCGTTACTTGTAACTCATCGATAGATGGCGCTAAATGTCAATCCCAAAGGATATTATTATTAAACTAACATTAAAGTATACATCTAGATAATTGAGGCTTCTAGAGGCACAGTTGCCTAATAACGAAAAACATGATTTTCAATAAGGAGGTGTAAGAATTAAGTTAATCATTTTCTGTCACTGTACTCTTGCATATTAACATTATTAGACTATGAAAATATAAATTACACATGTCATAAAATTGCAGTTAGGCTATTCTGCCTCCAGCGGCCTCAATTACCCTTCCTTTTCTTGTATCATTCCAAAAGGAAAACGTAAATACGATGTAGAACTTACCAACTAAAAGGGGAGCGAATGGTTTTAAATCTTCCCTTGCCGTATGTAAATAATTAACAGCAGTATGTAGACACTTGACTACAGCACTCGGCATTTCGTCGGCTAGCTGCCTCAAAAGGGCACAAAGAAATTCATCCAAATACAACCTTCCTTCATCTAAGAGATGGGTTTGAATGAAATCGTTTGATTTACGGACGTTGAAAGTTTTGAATAGCTGCCTGAGGGTAGATTTACAAGCCTGGAAATACAAGTATATAGTTGTTATTTAACTAAATTGAGGTGGTAACGAAACCGTGTTTATTATTTAAATAAAACACTTAAACGGTTTAAAACGCGAAATATTAGTTAAACTTACTTGGAACCGGCATCCAGGGCACGGAACACTCTGGATGCCGGTTTAAGTGCCCTGACCGTGTCAAAAAAAAAATTCAATCTAAAATTGATTATCAACCTACATAATGACATCATGTGCAAATATGTTAAAATATTAAAGTTTTCGAGATAAGAATGTTTCTACAGTTTTGTATACATCAGAATTAGGACTCACCCTGACAACAGCGGGATTGCTGTCACATAAATGCAACAGGAAACAAGGTAATGAACTAACAGCTTGCTCCATTAGACCTTCCGATTGGACTCTCTCCGCGATTATACCAAAGAGGCGAATGGAGTTCTCTCTCAGTTGGCTACACTCAGTATTCATGAAGGGTCTGATCTTCTGCGATATTGCCAAGAGTTCCCTATCGAATTCCTTGTCAATTTTGTCTGTTTCCGTGAGTAGACGGCTTAGACCTTGGATGGATGCGAGAGGGATGTTGTCTACTGGTGACCTGGAGAAAAACAAGATGACGTAGAACTTTAATTAATACCCAGGGTGTTAAGGTCCAGATTACGTTGTAGCACGTAAGGAGAATAAAGCACTCTTAAAGGCAATTGCAATGAAATGGTATGCTGTTATGTGTATGGTTGTGCGTTTCTCTGCCTGAATCGCCATTATTTTAAATTTCCATACGATACTACTACTGAAAGTGAGTTTATTACAGTGACAGTACGATCAAAATAAATGAACAAAGGGAATAGGAACAATAATTTAGAACCTTTTAATTGTTTTTTACAAAAATATATATGTTTCCTTGTAAATACAAAAAAAAATGATTTTCGCAATAACAACATAGATTTTTCATTTAATTTAACTTATTACAATACAAAAATCTTTATAACGGAAAAATTACAATAAACGCAATTTGTTCATCAAGTTACAATTATGCGACATGGCTACCGTAGTTTTACTCACGGTAGTTTCTGAGCATCTACCCCTTGGCTTAACGCTGCTAGGACTGAAGGAAGAGCGGTGATGCGCTGCTCTCGATTGAGCTGGCTAATGTTGGCTGCACCCCGAAGACAGGCTGAACGCACCCGAGGGTCTTCGTCCTTCCACCCCGAGTTGAGGTTCGCCAGCACCGTTTCGATGAGTACTACGTTGTCATTACAACTGAAATAAATATTTGTAGTAATACTGTATACAAAGGAAGTTGAGTATGAATTTTATTGAAATAAAGATTAGAAATAAATGCTCTTATTTTCAAACAATGGGGGCAGAACTAGTTTTGTTCGAGATAATTGCGGTCCCATAACAGACCTAAAAGGTAACAGAGATACGCTATTAGCCGTTTAAGATCACCGAACAAAATAAGAGACATACTATAAAATAAAAGTTGATAATGATATTTAAAGCTATTATATTATATTTTAACATCTTTACATACACACCATTGACAGCGAATCCAGAGGGAGTGGGAGGGGGGTTGTTCAAATCAACACAGAAGCTACTTACCGATAGTTTAATAGATCTGCCATTAAAGCCAGAACGGCGCACCGTTGCGGTGGTAAGGCCGAGCGACAATACCCGCTCAGCTTGGATACCAGCTTCGACAGATGAGCCGGACACGATCGGCTGATGGAGCTGCCTAATATCGGGGCCAGTTCTAGTATTGTACTAGAACTATCTCCATGTTCTATGCTAAGGCATAATGAACAAGCTTCTTTCACCTAAAATCGGAATTATTCAAAGGTTCTTAATTCGCATTTATTATCTGTTTGGGTATTACCAACACTGTATATGATTTAAATAATCGGGATGAGGTTAGACCCTTGCGTGACTCCAATACATAACTTAAGTTTTAAAAGCGTAACTATATTAATATCTGTTTTTTTTTATATGATATTAATATAGTTACGCGAACACAGACAGGCTTGAGTTCTTTTAATGAAAGGTGATATGCCCCAGCCTTGTAACACCTATGATTAGCCTATAAAACAGTTTAGTAATTTACTAAAATCTTACCTTATAACAATCAGCTCTCTCCAAGAACGCGTTAAATGTGTTCACTGTTATTTTAGCCGGGGAGAGTTTTATGGCTTCTCTGTTTGGTATGAAGCCGAACCTCTCTTGGCCCTTATTCGTTGGAACGACGTAGGCTGGAGGTTCTGCTTCTACATAGCAAGCCAATGTCGTATAGAGAACGGCGAAAAGGTCCGAGAATTTGTTCATACAGATGGAACGCATTGATTCTTCTTGTAACATTTCTCCTAGAGCACTTATCAACTGAAAAATTATGTAAAGAACTTATTTGTATATTAATCTTTCTTTTGCTTGTCTCACTGCTTGGTATTTCGACTTGGTAAAAAAAAGTGAATAAAATCAGTCAGTCAATAAAAAACTGGTTCAATCATTTAGTCTGTTCAAGTCAAATTATATTCTGTTTTTTTGATAAAAAAAGTTAAATTGTTTTTACTGTCATAGGCTGAAGAGCGGCAATGTGATGTTCGGTTATGTGGTAAGGATCTTCGTATAATTCGATAGATGTCATCAGTCGAAGGAAATTGTCCAAAATAGAAACTGATAGGCCCTCGTCTCTCGCTAGATGGCGCCAACAGCTTATTACACAACTGAAAAGTTAGATTTATTCAATCTTTTTGTTAATAAAAAAAACTTTAATACATTAGGACAATATAGTGATCGGAAATCTAGTTGTACATGAATTTTTCAAAATCATAAACAAATTTTGATATTGAATAACAAAATAAATATGGCTAAGATACCTATTCACTTAATAGCATCAAGTACGGTTCTAGATTCGTATTTAAATTTAGAACTTACGGTCTTAACGGTATCCTCTGCGCCAATAGTACGGCAGTGACCGCATTCGAGTGATGCCTGGTCAAAGACATGAGAGGCCGCATCAACCTCGTTCTAGCGTCGTTCGGAACGACCTCCATCGTAGCCAACATAACTTCCACTATCCGCTCAATCGTTTGGTATAGATCTTGCCCTTTCTTCACAAAGAACGCGTCGAGAATAGAACTTATTCCGATACTCCTGAACTCGTGGTCGTCGTAACTTTCCAATAGACTCTCAATAAATTGCATCGTATGCAAATGAGGTATCTTGGGCGAAATCGTATCGCACAACCTCATACAGTAATCGCTAATCATATATAAATCATTAGTCAAAATATTGTTCTGTAGGTGAGCCAAGTTATTCATGCATTCGTCTTCCGGTTCAATCGTATGCCCTTCATATAAATCTTGTATTTGAATTATCAGTTTAATGCAGTCTACTGTTGTCAGCCGCACCGGGAAGTTAGTATCAGCCACTCCTGGAACTATGAGACCAAGTAAGTAACCCATTTGTCCGAACTTGCTGGGCGCTTCGTAGTTCAACTTCACGTTTTTGATATACGCGTCGAAGACTACTTGGAGTATGAGAACTGCCGCTGTTCTGATCTCGTCGTTTTCGTTGCGGACCCATTCTATAAGAAGTCCTATTATGTCATCAATAGTACTGAGACATGTAGATTGGATTATCAACTCCTTAATCAATTCGTGTAGCAGAGTCAAGGAGTCATTTAGTGTTTTCGCAAGGAGATCATTCTTGTCACCGTATCCTTCTATCTCATACTTGCGTTTGAAAGAAGAGAGTTCTCCGAAAATGCTATTGAAGAGAACGCGCAGTATTCTATTCCTCTCCTCGGGTAGAATGCCTTTTTGTAACTTTGTCAAAGCTTTGGATGCCTTCACTATAATAGGATATAATTCTACATTTCTCTTTTCCAGATTGGAGTTATATATTTGTTCGAGGACTGCGTTCAAAAGTTGCCAACGATTGCGCAAAGTCACGTTATGATGTGACGCCGGATGCAGAGCCTTACTAATCTCATAGAGCGTCGTGACACTTGCTTTACAGAGATCAAACCCTGGGTTGGATTTCAGAATTTCAAAGAGAATTGAAGTGACGTTCTCTCCTAATCTTGCCAGTACATGAACGTCCAAGCACTCTCTAGCGACTTTCCCGTAGCACGTTATTAAGGCGTACTTAACTACTGAAAGTTCTGCATCGTTTTTCGACGCTCTTGATGACAGGAAGTTCAGCAGTTTATTACTACGTTTTGCCTCATTATCTTTGTAAAGCGAATCTAATTCGTTTAATACGGCTTCGCCGTGTTGCCTAGATGCAATGCCAATGGCTGTACTGACATACTCTACGCTCTCCATCGGTATAGCTTTTAATGCTAGAAGGATGATTTTGAGAACATTTTCCACGGCAGCTGCATTCGACATGTGACAGGATAATATTGCTAGATACTGCAAGGAAACTCCCTTAATCATGGGGGATTGTTTCTTAGATAAAATCTGCTGTGAGACCAACGTAGATATTTTCTCTACCCATTTATTATTGTTGACCTGCTCAACCGCAGATACTAAGAGATCCAGCAACATACCGTGCCACTGTTCTCTCGATTCGTTCTTCTCTACGTACTTTAGCAAACGGTCTACTTCTATCGTCCAGGAGTTTTTTAAATTCTTATGGACGTCACCCGAAAACTCTTCTAAGAATACTAGGAGATTCTTGTTCCTGTCATTTTCATCGGGATCGACTATGTGCATCAGACACCTGACGAATATAATGTCGGATGAGCACTTGGCGTCAACGACGCTTTCAACTGGTTCATCTACTGAAATATTGGAATTATTTTGCAACAACGATGTCAAGCAATGGCTGACTGTAGACATAGAGGAGGTGAAGTCTTCTACTGTTAAAGCATTTAGAAGAAGATTAAGTAACTGCGTCCGTACACTTGTTACAGTATTGCACATAAGGATAAGCGAATTTTTGCAGGTATCGCGAACATCCAAAGTTTCGAATTTCGATACATGCGCCGGACCTTCATATCCGCAGTGTTTGACTATGAATTCAACCATCGCAAAATCTTCCGTCGCCATAATACAGTTCCTATATACTAAAGCGACTATCGCTTTCACCAGTGTTTTCTTCATCTTAATCCCCTGCTCCATTACAATCATCACTTTCAGAATCGTAATAAATTTAGTCGCAAAATTGTCGATAAACACTTGTGAAGACGTCGTCAAATGCGTCAATATAACTACGGACCGCATTCTTTCTTTTTCCTGGTTATTCTTACATAGATGAAGCAACATTTCGATAGTTTGGTCCGGGTACTGTGTTGCCATATGATCGAAACAGCGCAACACTTCAAAATGGTTTTTAACCGTGTGAGGCTGGTCATAATCCGGTTCGAAAAGGACCAAACTGAACAGGACGTGATTTATGGAATTAATTACATTGTCATTTAGGGACAATTTGGGATTTAAAGGGGAGGGTGCTAGTAAATACGATATGCATTGACTGATGCAGAAGAAATTGATTGTTGGTTTACGATACAAAGAAAGCAATGATAGGACGAATTTGTTGACTGTTTCATTGAACTGACGCTCAGAAATTAGCCTGGTAATGGGCCCTAAAGCCTCTAGCACCGATTCTGATACTTTAGGCTCGTACGAGGGTAACCATTGGTTGTATAGGACATCGAATACAATCGAGAATTCTGTGACAAAATTTTCCTTTATCGACGTTATATTATCGTTTTCCACGTTGTCACCTATTTGTTCGGCCACAGCTACAGCAAAATGCCCGAACGCTGTAATGAAATATAAAGAACGTTACTATTAAAGGATAATTATTTTGAATGTTTTGTAAAAGCCTTTTAAATAGAGGTGTGGACCAAACCAGATATAATGATGAATTTAATATTATCAACAAACAATAATAACTAACGAGATGTTTACCATAAGAAAACGCTTGTTTGTCGCCATCTTGCCGGACTAAGGGCAGTAGAGGAAGCATTTTGCCAAGAATCTCCTTGATATGCGGCACCATTGACCTCGTGTTCAGCATAGCTAGAGTGCCCAGGGTGTGAGCTATTGTGTAATGGGGCAGCGTTGCAGGCGATAGGTGATTTATCAATGAACGGAGGACCTGAAACAAAAAAGTAGGAGATAAAATGTTTAATAACAATAGAGATTTCTTAAGTAGTAATAAATATTATATACTACAATATGAAATCACTAATATATATGATAGGAGTATCCACAGCAAAAGTAGTTCAACAGCACATTTTGTTGAGATGTATAAAACAGCGGGGGTATTTCACCTAACATCAAGTACCCCAAGCCTCCTCTGTCCTCTATCATAAAAAAACAATTCTAGAATTTAATATATATGTCATATTACACAGAATTATTTTATGGTGGGGAAAACTCCTAGTTACCTATTTGTCTGTAAAATGGTAAATAAAATTGTTAGTTTAATTTAAATTATCCAGTAGTGTTGTATGTAGTCAAATTTAAGATGTATCAAATATCTGAAAGGCGAAAGGTGACTACAGTTTTTTTTAGAGACTGTCAAATAAACAGTATAAAATAAAGCATAACCTCAAAAACAAAAGCTTTCACTAGCAACAGCCACTAGTCAAATATGTACTGTAAAGTGTACAAATGTATAAGTGAATCTAAGAGGCAATGATGAAAGATGATACATAAATATAATATGTATATAAATTCAATTCATATAACAGTAAACACACCAGAAATATTATTTAATGCTATTAAAAGTAACTACAAGCATGAGTTTATGACCTTAATCAATGCAGCTTACAATTAACACATAGGGCTTCTTCCAATAATTAGTGTCATGGCAGGAGGTTACTGTTAGGTAGTTTTACTGTCAAAATCCAGATATTGAAAAGATAAGTTTGTAAACAATGTATGGCAGGGGGTAGACATATTTCTGTCCAAGGCTCATTTTTTTTCAACCCTGCCAAATCCAAATTCAACAACGCTCTTGTTTTCGATTTTTAAATTAAACCCTCTTGTATTCAAACTAACGATCTCTGGCACTTAATGCAATAATAAAACTACTTCAGGGGTGGAATTTTGATTTATTCAAATCAACACAAAAAAATAGAGTGACAGAATAGTATATTTGTTTATAAATCCACACATGCTATTGATAAACAGTATCTATTTTATAACAGTAACAATATAAGTACTCTTTCAGATAAGCTTTGGTTGTATTTTATTACATTCTGTGTACTGGTATGTTTTAAAAAAGTTAAACAGATGCAGTGCCAACATTTAAGAAATAAGTGACCTGTTAATTTATATGTTTGCACCGTGAAGCTAGTAACTTACGAACTATGTTAAATTTAGATCAGCACCAAACACATATAAATTTGCTTTCAGCATCTCTAAAGCTTTCAGATTCTGCCCCTCTAATTGCTTGAATCCCGAAGTAACTTCATAAATGTTTAAGTTTTAGCATGAGGCTTGATCTTCTTCTTGCCAGTAAATAAAATGAATTTTTGAACTTTAAGCCAACATGTGGCAAACATTTGAGTTATATATTCAATAGAGCAAAACTTACAACATCCAAAAACTCATGTCCTACAGCAACTAAAACGGCGGACGCTCCCATCTGGACTGTGGGTTCGTAAGATGGGTTCTCTGTCATAGCTTTTAACATGCAGTTCACCAGCTCTCCAGCCACATCTGGTTTTAACTTTTTGACTTGACTTACACATGTTCTCTCTAACACCCTGAAATTAAAATATAAGCTAGCTCAATAATTAATGTACATTTCAACACACAAAAATGTTGCATTTATATGGCTTACTAAACTAGTATACTAACTGAACTCAATGAGCATTTAAACTAAAACATTGAATTTGATGTAAAATGAACTTTACGTACATTAAGCATTCTTCTGCATAATATCAGCCTAAACTACTTTGTATACACTACAGTAAGAGATCCGTGAGTTTTCTTTAGTAAATAATAATAATAAAAACTTAACGTCTTTATAATAGTAGCTACTTAATAATTTACATATTTAATAAAAAAACTTGTTCTAAATATACGTACTTAACGATATTTCCAGTTTGCGACACATTAATGCGTACAGTATTTTTATAAAATTCGCAAATAATTTCGATGACTTCATTTGGATATTTGTTGGCTATTTTCGAAATAGACTTAATTATGTTGTTATTTACGGAGTTATCAGTGTCTCCTAGAGCATTTATTAGCACATTCACCGTATCTGTAAAACAATAACAAGTTAACGAAATGACGAAGTTACTAATTATGTATATAGAAATACCTAGCAAGTATTACCTTTGAGGCATTCTAGATCTGCCCGAGCCATTTTAGAATAGTCATCGGTATATTAGTATTCTAATTAAGTTGTTATCGATAATCAATGAAACTGTTTTTTAAAATGCAAATTCACGTCTCATTACTCAAGTCTGCTCCTTTCACAACGCCAGCTGTATTTCGTTAAAGTCAAAACAAGTTATACACTTGACAGACTTTACTGACACTGACAACACAACAGTGTTAACTTTTGAAGATACTCTCATTAAATGACAATTTACTAAAAATATAATATAATATTATGGTAACACCAACTAAAGGCATGTTCACAGTACTTATTGTACGTACATTTACGTACTATTATATAATTTAATTTAACTCGTAAATTCTTAGCCATGAGGAGGCCCTATAATTCACATTTGTCATTTATGTTTGCAAAGTAGCTCGTCTTTTATCTTTGTTTGGATTCTGATAAAATCTTATCTTATCGTCTGAAGAGCTGGCTCCCTAAAGACACGCCGACCACCATTATGAGGAACAATTTAATATAACACAAAATAGTTTTTTTTGTTAGACAAATAAGAATATATGAGAATATGCTAAAAGAAAAATACATACGAGTTATATATTAACAAAATGAAAAGCTTGTAATATAATTTTTCACACGTAAACAAATACACAATATATGTATTATAAACGAATTTATACCGACATACTTGAACAGTTTTAAAATACTTTTTTCTCTTAATTTTACTGTCTCTTAACTGTAATTTTAGAATTTTAAGTTAATAGGAATATGAAAAACAAATCAAGAAAAAACAATCTCTTTTCTTCATGTAAGTGCCTTTTACATTTCCTTGCATAAGGAATTCATTTATTTTAATATTTTATTTGTTATTTGACAAATAACAAATAAAATATTAAAATAATAGTATTAACTATAAACAAAAATGTATAGATAAGCTTTAACATTACAATTTACATGTAACTCTGCTCTATAAGCTCTTTCACACTAGTCTATGGTTGGGCGTTTGGTTAGGTGACGGCAACGTAAAGAGGCGGCTAGATGTAAATTTTGTTACAAATTGCAATTCCCGACTGCCGAAGATCGTCGGGTCAAATATATTTTATCAATACTACACAGCTTTATTTCAATCAAGTTGCATCTTTTATCATAAAATAATTTTTACCAACTTATTTTGACTGGTACCCTGCATCGCGACTTTCACCGGATACATCGATAATTTGATTAAACGAAACAAAGGTGGTAAATTCCTAGCCCAGTGTCTCTCACGATGTATCCGTGCGTATGGTCAGTTACGTATATAACTGTGTGATGTACTGTGTGGTTCGTTTAAGTGACAAAGCAAAGTCGTCAGCTCCAATCTACTCGCCACTATTATCCCATCCGTGATTACATTGCGGCGGGAGCAGGCAGCGCGGGTTAGTCGCCGCGGGGACTCCAAAGCGGTAAATACGGAGTCGCGAATCCTGCTCCGAATCATTTATCGCCAGGATTTCGGTGAGTCTACGCTTTTCACTGACGGCCGACGGGCGTATCTGACATTGATTAGCGCAAGATCAGGTGCCGCACGTTCTTAAAATAGATGTAATAGCGAGCCTCCTGGCAGCGAAGGTAATCAGCTGATCCATACAACGCTTTAATTATATCCAATTAGATAATTAAACGTGAGCGCGCCCGATCTTGCGCGATTCAAGTAGTTCATTGTAGTTCTGATAGCTTATCGCGATAGTGTCGCTTATAGAGTAATTTGCTGACACACTTCTCAGTGATTACAGCGAGATTAATTGCTTTCAGATTTGAAGATGGTGCAGCAAGATCTAACTTAGTTGGACTGGTTCACGGTCGTGGGTTATGGCTCTTTGGAGCTCATTGGTGTGAGTTCCTAGTGAGATAAACTGGGTTTGTGTAGTGTAGTGCAGTGTCTAGTCATTAGTGTGTGGCTAAGCCCGGGATGCCAGCCGTGATGTTGTCCGCAGTGCTGGAAGAGGAGGCTGACTTGTATGAAGCTTTTCCTCCTCATGTTGACCCTTCAGGGATCACTATATTAACTGATAGTCCACCTGGTGAGTACTACTAGAGATTTAAAATTATCTGACAAATAAAATGAGCTATACAAATATTGACTTGTTCACATACATTGTATTATCTAGTTGTAAATGTTTACAGAGACTTGTGATTCTACTGTGTGTCTTATGATCTTGTAATTGAGATTATTATGTTCATTATTTTAGTGCATGTAAGTAAAGAAAACTGAAATCTACTGTAAATCATAAAAAATCGCAGATAAAAAAAAATACATGCTGTGATTTCTAATTATTATTTTGAATATAAGTAAATTATAACAATTTAATAAATTATGTTTAAAATACAAAGTTAAAGTAAAGGAGTTTACACCAAACCTAAAAAGAAAAATCTTATTTTCAACTGGTTGCCAATATTATACTCTAACAAAACTAAGCAATAATTGTGCAAAGACCACATGTCTCTCGTTATTCACACACGTTTTATTATTCATGGCTATAAAAGTATGTTGTATCTCTTTGTATAAAGATGGATTGTGTAGTTTTATCTTATAGGATTGACACTTCAATAATATTCTGTTTATTTATTGTCATAAATAATTGAAATTATATAGTAGAGACTCACATCCCTGAGATCATATATATAGTTGAGAGTCATATCGCTTAGATCATATGGTGAGTGACTCAAATTAATAATAAGTAATATTATGAAATAGAGCCTAACTTTATATTCGTGCAAAATGAACAAAAATTGCCTTTTTTCATATTTACTATCCTGCTATTTTATATTTCATTAATATTATTCACAGTAGCTTCTACTGTTTAGGTGTCCCCTAATTGTTGTGGGATGTTAGTTGCTATTATAATATTATTAGGTCAGGTCTAGCAACTGCTGCATTACCACTAGACCCTATTGCCATTATACCTTCTCTTTATTTCATTCGTAATTTATACGACAAGCATAGAAATTAATGAATAAAAAAGCATAAAAGTATTTACATCACAAACACGGATACAGCCTAATTCCATTTGGCAAGTCCCTGTTAATTTGTTACTCATGAAATCAATTGTTTTTCATCTAATTTTATATGCTTACAATTCAGTGCAAAATATAAAATAAACTACTTAATATTTTATATAATATAAGTGGGTTAATTTTCTAAATCAAATTATCAACATGACATTCAATGTGTTTCGCCAGAAATTTCTTTTAAAAAGTTCTTTCTGTATGGTATACAAACTGTTTTTTTTTAAATATAACTTAGGTTTCCATTTTTCTAGTCAGTTGATAAATTTAAAAATATATAAAATTGTACAAAGTTTCTAGAGACGATATCTCTACATAATTAGCTAATTTGCGTTCTGAATGAATGTAGGTCACAAGATAAGAAAGACACCTTCTTGGCGAATTAGTCGCGTAATTTATTATCTGTTTTAATTATTGTAAACCTGAAAGTTGAAATTTTCTAAACAATTACGAGAATATTATTGAAGTGTGCTTTATTTTGTATTATTAAGGTCTTCTTTCTGTTTAATGTGTTTCTGAATGAGATAAAAAAATTCGAAATCATATCAATGGGTTATGAGTTGTACACGCCGATAGATTTAAATTGTTATTTCTGATGATCCGTCCGCTCTTGATGGCGAAACGTCGAGAATCTCTTCTCGCTTGCCTCGGCCCGAAACACAATAATATGCTGAACGATGGCCGTAAAAGCCTTACACAATTTATGTAGTGACAATGTTCTAATAATTCTGTCAAATTTGTGTATCTGTAAATTTCTTGTGTAGCGACAAGCTATCTTAATTTTTTTTTTATTAGCATAAGTAGAATACCAAAATACTTAGTTTTATTTTAAACTTGCGCGCACACATGCGGGCTCGTATTTAATTGTTAAACTGTATGTTGTACCATGACTTTACATACTATACTCTACTTGATTTGCTCATATACGCAACTATAGACCGCGTTTCCTTGAACGTGGCATCGATGAGGAGTTGTTGTGAAACGGCGATACTTAATTCGTATCGAATTGTTTAAACTTCAGAGAACAACCATAACCTAGCCAAGATTTCACTTCGTGCCTTGATATGGCGCGAAGCATTGTTACGGCTTAGTTGCTTTGTCCCTTTCTAGTTAGTTTCAGTAGATCTCAGTATGAAACATACACACTTTTTTGAATCGAATTAAAACTCTATATATATATTCAATATTCGCTGTGCCCCGCGACAAAATTTTTATTGCAAACTCTTTGTCGTTCTTGCAAGTTAATCTTAAAATATAGATACGGTCGTGTATATTTTATAGAACCTTTAAAGAGGAATCATTCTTTCATACATGTCTTTTTGGTTCTCGAAACGTTTTCGTAGCTCACGCAACGGTAGCTCTTTAAAGATTAAAAAATTACCTTGCTCTTTTCACATTTTCCACTATTTCCTCGCTTCTATCTGATGCTATAAGCCTACATCGATAAATCGATAATCTACCCAACAACAATAATTATTAAATTCGAAGCAGTAGTTCCTGAGGTTAGCGCGTTCAAACAAACAAACTCTTCAGCTTTTAATATTAGTATGGATATTCAATTAACTATTTAACAGTAAAGGATAATAATATACAATTAATATTATTTATATTAATGGGTAAATAGAAGTTGTTTTATTCTGCTCCTACCCAAAATAGTGGGTACAGAAATTACTTGACCAGAATGTTATTATTAAATCACAATGTATCCCAGATAGCTGACGATAAGCGGATATTTTAACAGTGGAGCTCTTGAGAGCGTTATCAGCGAAGATGTGATTAGGTTTGTTTATTTTCTTATCGCGTTCTCGCCTAACAATATAGGAAATGAGATCGCGAGTCGCTTTTACCGGTTCTAAAGATTCATAAATCCTTTTTTTTTACTTTCACCAAAATACTGAACGGATTTAAATGAAATTTGGTACAAATATTGGTAAGACCCTGAGGCTAAAGTAACATAGTCTATTTTTGATTGCTGAAAAGGGGGTTGTGGGGGATTGAAAAAGGGGAAATGTTTGTATGGAAATTCTTGGTTTTTTGAAGCTAGATCAATGAAACTTTCTTCTTTGGCTTTTTGAATAGAAGTAGAAGTGGAAGTGGCAGTGGGAGTTGGAGTAAGAATTATGTGAGGTGAGAGTGTTGCAGTAAAGTAGCACTTACAACATAGATTGGCTGCGCTAATGCGCAATTATATAAATTAATACACAGCCTAAATAATAAAAAATTCTATTCCAAGTCACTATTTGCACGCGAACAAAGTCGCGGGCACAGCTAGTGATCTTATATATATGAAAGAGTGTTGATTGTATAAAACGCAAAATGTATTGCTTTTAACTTAGTTTTTAGTACTTATCTAACTCGCAAACGTCGCTGTTAAAAACTAGTCTAACTGTTATGACTTACTTTTTTAACAGTCGAAAGTGTTTTAAAATTTATTTAATTCCTTAGTGTTATGTACACATTATACAGAAATTGAATATATTACGATAAAATATTTAAAAAACAATAATGCAGCCATTAATTTTTAGTTAGGTATACAAAAAATAAATGTACATTGTATGTTTATATACTTTGTCTGTCTATCGTAAGAAGTCCTTGTGACAAAGCCACTTGTACGTGTTTATGAGTAAGTCTGCAATTATGAAGTGATCAGGAAGCTATGATACTTCCGTTGAACAAAGTGTTTACGGCAACACATAGTTTGTAGTATGTGTCCGTTTTATTATTTGTATCATATGCTGTAAAATTACTGTTAAAATGATATCTCGGACAAAATAATTATTATATTTTACCATGATTCGAATTTGAGACTGCGCATGAGTTGATGGTATATATACGGTACTAGCTAAGTCAGCTACTTCGCCGCGTAGAATAGTTATTTAGGGTTTTCAAATTTTTTTTTAAAACCCCCTTTTTTAAATTTGGGGTTTTCCCCGGGGGGGGGGGGGCCCCCCTTTTTTTTTCCAATTTAATCGTAAAAGATAGACATATAGCGTGCTGACATTTTTAGATCCTATAAAGAATCATTCTTTCATACATATTTTTTTGGCTATTTTGAACCGTTTTCGCAGCGTACAGATCGAACCTCAGAAAGGCTGTATATTTTCCCCGCTGTCCCTTCGCTTCTATTAGTCACATCGCATTGTATTATAGCTTCCTCGAAAAATGCTCTAACAAACACAAATCTTCTTTCAATTCAAATCACTAGTTTCTGAGATAAGCGCGTTCAAACTAATTCTTCCGCTTTATATATTGGTATAGACTATATATACCATTTTATTGTTATACGAATTATAATGAAATAATCTGCTAGGTTACTGAAAGTGACTTAAAATACTAAGTGTATGTAATAGACAGGCCAGTAATTACCCAACTTGATACGCGAAATTAATGGACTTCTTTAAATAAAACTGTTAAGGTTTAAAACGCGATATATTAGTTAAACTTATTTGAAATATGATTTTTAGACTATATCGGCCCGGACGTTTCGGGAGTGCTGTTGCAGCAGCCGTGCACCACGGCTGCTGCAAAGCATGAGATAACGTCTGGCCTAGGTTACTGAAAGTCATCTTAAAATAAGTTTAACTAAGTGTATCGCGTTTTAAATAGTTAAAGTGTTTTATTTAAATGTGTACTACTCGCGTAAACTATAGACAGTATTTAATGGAAAGCTTCCAAATTATGTGCGATTAACTTTCACAAAATTGTAATATTAATCATATACCTATTCTGTACTTTGGATTATAATTCGCGGATTACACAACACTATTATGGCATTTGCTCCGGGTTTACAACACTAGGAAATCTTTGCCAAACATAAAATGTTTTAGTGATAATAGAAAAAATATGATTGAGAAGATCTGTATGATGGTATGTTTATCAAAGACAACGTTCGTGTTTGACGGGCTCATTGGTCCAATGGTGGAAGTATGGCTTTATGATCAACGGGTAACAGGTTCGGTAATAACATGTTTCTAATTATGTTTTTTTTTAATTTTCTGTAACATCTGTTAGCAAACAACGAATATCGCAGTTTTGTCAGTGTCACGAATCACAAAGAGTTTAAATGTCACTTTCAAAATAGGCCGACATCGCATCTATTCGACGCTATATGGCTGGTGTATTTTCGTTTCCATCGAGTGAATCCCGCGCTTGCCTTTCCTTCACTGTCTTAAAAAATCGGAAAATGTCCATTGCCTTTTTTAAATTGTCTCTTACGTGGGTTGCTTAAATCTATGCTAATATATAAAGCTGATGATTTTGTATGTTTGAACGCGCTAATCTCAGGAACTACAGTTTCGAATTGAAAAAAATATTTCTTTTGGTTAGAGCATTTATCCAGGCCCGCTATATATCGAGTAGTACTCTAATCAACGGATTGCATTAAGTACAGTAGTTATAGTGAAAGGGATTTCCTCTGATATTGCGGAATGCAGCTACTGACCGTAATAATATTAAACATATAAATAATTGCGTTCTATGTTATGATTAACTCGGTTCCGCAATGTAGAACTGTTTATTAAATATAATGTTATGTTGCTTGCCATCTACGTACATGAGAAATTTTCAGTATAAAGGGCTGTTTTCATAAAGGTAACCTTGTTTTGAAAAAGCTTATTTAAATAAGACGCTTTAACAGTTTAAATCGCGAAATATATTAGTTAAACTTCTTTGGAAATTATTTTAACTACGGCCCGTACGTTTTAAACGCTTTGCAGCAGTCGTGGTCACGGGGAGACATAAAATAATTTTCAAATAAGTTTATTACTAATATATCGCCTTTTAAAACCGTTAAAGTGTTTTAATTGAATGTGTACTACTCTTTTCGTGAAAACCCCCGGTCTGCGTAGCTATAACAAAGTTCTGAAAATTAATTCCGAACGAGCAGTATTGTTGAAAGCAAGTTTAAATGATAATTTCTCCTCGTAAATTTCTAAATTCAACGAGAAGTCTAAGGGATAAATAATTGAGTTACCTCTGCAATATTACTTTTAATTAGTTCTTAAACTCGGAAATCATGTTTACGAAGGTTTAAGTTATTCTCTTCCAAAGCCTTCTCCGTAGATTTTTTAATTAATATTGAAATACTTTTTTATTAAAACAATTTCAACTCTTCTTCAAGTCTGTAGTTACGCGAATAGTACACATTTATAGAAAACACTTTAACGGTTTGAAACGCGAAATATATTAGTTCAACTTATTTAAAGTTCGTTTTAACTATGGCCCGTTCGGATTTAATAATAAGTAATAAAGTCCGTTTTTTTGAATTAAATGGGAGCACTCGTGACACATTGAATTATAAAAAATTAGAGCAATAGTAATATAATTCGTCCAGTACAAAACTGTAACGTTTAATAAAGGCAGCATACAATAGTTTTGTACTATCGGCAATCTATGTAAAAAATACGACTTTTCGAGTTTTGTATAATAATTAAGCATATTAGCTTACTTATATTAAATACATTTAATTGTTATTATAGTATTTAAATTTCATTTTATCTATACTTCTATACTAATATTATAAACGCGAACGTTACTTACTAAAGTGCCTGTCAGTCTGTCCGGCTTTAACTCCGAAACTACTGAACTGATGTAAAATGAAATTTGGTACATAGATATTTTAGAGCCTGAGAAAGGACATAGGCATATTTTTAATGCCAAATAGGGATTGAAAAAGGGGATGAAAGTTTGTATGGTAATTCGTGGCTTTTGAAGCTAGAACAATGAAACTTTCTACTTTGGTTTTTGGGAATAGAAGTGGGAGTGGGAGTGCGACTGAGAGGGAGTGTAGGAATAAGAGTAGGAGTTAGAGTAGGATCGTGTGAGGGAGTGTCCGGCAAATTAGCACATACAACATAGATTGGCTGCCCTAAATGCGCCCTTACATAAATTAATAAACAGCCTAAATAACTAAAAATTCTACCCCTAGTCACTATTGCACGCGGATGATATCGCGGGCACAGCTAGTTGTTTTATATACATTTGCAGTCTTTACTAACTTCTTGAAGCACTAATTGTATTTTATAATACTTCAATGAAATCACAATGAGTCAATTTTTGGAGACGATTCAAGTCGAATTTTCCTTTAAATTTTCACTGAAATGCTCTAATTAAACGAATTACCACTATGAGTCAACATTTCGCATATGTTTTTCTTAATTTTCCCCAAAGTCTTATTCGATTTTAATACAATACTATTTAAGTAGCTGATGGGATTGCAATAAATTCGACATTTTATGATGTTTTCTGTGTTCAAAAGATTTTCCTTCTGTACAAAGATTCAAATCACACAACACATCTTTCACACATGTACAATTGATCAAAATATAACATTCAAGTGATATTTTTTAAGAAAACGTTAAGACGTCGTTACGAAAACCGTCCGTTAAAAAACTTATTATATACGTTACTTTATATGTTCGTATAGTTTATAAATTGTAGATTTGCGACGTAAATTGACATCGGGCCCTGACCTATCACAATCGTAAAACCTATAAATAGTTATGGCGTGCTTTTAATACTTTTTGCACATGATACTACCAGTAAATGATACGTTTGTTTATCAATTGCTAGATGTCGCCGGTGAAGAGCGCAAGAGTATGCATTTTTTTTCGGTTGATTTTTATGGAAATATTGAATTTTACTCATAGAACTGAAACATTCATTAAAAATTGCAATATATTTCCCATAATTAGGAGCTTTACTTAGTTACAAAAATAACATTCTTGATGTCTGTGTTCTTGTACGCTACTGTTTAAATTTTAAGCGTTAAAGACTTCTTTAATACGAATTAAATAAAACAAATGATAAAAAAGATATATATAAAGATCCAATACAAATGATATAACCCGTTGAGACACAATTACAATTCTTTTAGAATTGATTAGACATATACCTAGTTGGTATTTTATATAAGGAAGCTAGCGACATCTCTGTTTTATCAGTTGCATTAATGTTTATTGTTTGTTTACAATCTGTGTTGATTAATTGCATCACGGTGCGTGACGCCTCGGCAGATGTCATTGTTTGCCAATTTGTGGTGGACTGCGACCGAATGCAATAGTAGTTGGATTGTAGAATACGTAAAGTTATAAACAATAACTTAGTTTTGTTTATTATTTGCTAAATGTGGTAATTTTCACTCTGTATGACTCGTTTTCCCGTTATTTTACTTTAAACAACGGCAACTTCGGCAATTTTACAAATTCGGCCATTTTAAGTCGTTCGGCTCGAAATATTATTAGGAGTCTGATCACAGATATGGTGCAATTGTTTAACATGTTTCATATTTCTCAAATTATATAATTAATTATTTGTTTCTCTTCATGTAATATTCGTGATCAAATTCCCGAATCGAACCCGTATCGTACTATCGATCGATACGACCTAGGCACTACGCGGTGTTCATCATTGACGTTTGGCTGTAAGAACTTAATAGTTTTCGAAGTATTGTACAATATGACGCAAAACGACTTATGAGTAGGTGATAATATTTTATGAGTCATAAAAATGATAACGGTGGAACTATCTTGTTATAGATGATGTGTTACTGTGGACACGTTTGTAATTCTTTACATATAATTAGACAAACTTCGTTGTCAGTCGGAGGTTTTGACCCTAATTTATTTAATTGAAAATAATGTGACGAAAATTGTTTGATATTTTGACGAACTTTATCACTGTTTTATTATTAGTGATGTAAGTGAGTGTTTATAAATAAAAATATTTAAGTTCTCTAATTAATAACAAGCTATCTGTTCATTATTTTGGACTTCTAACAATTTTATTTATTACGTGGTAATTCAGTAAAGTTATAAGTATTTGTAGTCGATTCAAAGTGTTAGTGTTGAAGCTTTGTCCTTGCTTCTGACATCTGTCATATTATACGAAAGTATGTAGCACAAAGACCTCAATAAAATACTTATTATAATATCCTTATCATATATTTTTTAAATAATAAGCGCAACTTATACTTTGTGAATTACAATCACTTCATGATGCACGGCCTTTGAGCAGACCATAGGGGAGTTAGGCAACTAGATTTTATCTTTTGGGTTCGCAATCCTAAAAACAGTATGCGTCACTGAGTATTTAAACGAAAGTAAACAATGAAAGTCGGCAATACGTCGGCTAGTGTCAAAACAACTTGTTTAATTTTAACTTTAAGTCTAATCAACGCGCCGCAGTAGATAACCTCGCGTTATCACTTGCGGTAAGATTTAACACTGCAATACGGTTGCGCGGTCTGATTGACCGATTTATATATAAACATGAACGGTTCTTCGTTCTACAAAAGTCTGCTCTACTACTAATGTAAATTATATCCACTAGAGAAACGGACACAAAAATGTGTACGTTCCATGTCCTACGAGGAACGGGATTTCACTTAATAATTGAAATGAGTTATGTATAGTTATCGTCGTAGTACCCTATTGTATTTTAATATGTTTGTCTGTTGTTGTTGTGAATACTTTACGACTAAATATCTATATATTTTCTGTTTTCGCAGCTTCTGCATAAAGAGGAGCGATAATTACATAGATTTAAAAAACATAAGGCTTCAAGTTATTCTACTATTCGAAATACCAAACTTACATAATTTTAGGTTATATACTTTCTTTACTTATTCTTAAGCTTTAGAATTTTTATGTCATTATTTTAGTATAAATGGTAATTGTTATAATCAAGCCGGAAATAGATTTTGTATTCAATTATACTGTCATATTGCATATAAATCATAACGCTTCAAGTAAAACTGGGCACGGTGCCTAGTTCATTATTTGAATACCTATCAAAAAGCTCAAATAAACCCATTATTCAAACAAATTTTCTTACCCAAAATATTCCTGGATGCATCCATACTTGGTGTCCATGTAGGGCCGCATAAATCATTCGTCATTATTGTTACTCAGATGGGAATACTTGAAATTGTTCTGAGTACTTTCGTGCACTTGGCTTTAATCCAATATCGAATGCGTTCTCGCAATAATTCATTGACTATTTTTGTAATATTGCACTTTTGTACTGGTGTTTTTGTATTTTTCAATTTGACATGTAAACACGAGTGAGGTAATGGTTTTAAGAGGATTTTATTTTTAAAGTAAGGAATTGTGAATAAGGGCCATTTAATTATTAAAGGGGATAAAGGCGATCTTTAACTATAAGCATTAACTTCTTTAACAGTTTATAATTTTTTTACACTTGTTGTATACAGAATACTTTTAATAATTGTAATAGTTACTAAACAGGTTAGAAAGGATTTTGAACACTAAACTATTTTTAATTTAAATTGAACCTAGTTATAATAATTATAATTCAGATACGACATACATTTATTTTATTTCACTGACCGGGTCGTTTAGACCGAGAACGGATTCCGTGGCTCTCATTAACAATAGCAGCGCGCGAGGGTTAAAGGCGCTGGGCGCTATCGCATTTTCCGGAGGCTGGGCCGAGCTTGCGGCCGGCGGCGGCAGTGCCGCATGCGCGCGCGCACCGAAAGCATGTGCTTCGCGCCTCCAGTGCGATGTACATAGAACCCGCCGCGTTCCGAGCGCCCAGCGCCGAGACCCTTGCGCCCAACGAACCCAACACCATCTGGACGCAGTGCTTACCGAGCCCCATTTTCGCAGGCAAGAAAGCACCTCTCAAGACCTACGAGGAGATACAGCCGCTGATCCAGCAGGGCCGCAAGCGGGATCTCAAACTCATCATCAGAGAGAACTCGTGGCCCATCAATAGCCCGATTCGCGCGTCCCTCTGGCCGGCTCTCTGCCGACAGCACCAACATGGCAAATCCATGCTCGACGGCTTCTACTGGGACATGGTTACGCAGGTCAGTACTACTCAATCATCCAACGAGTTAAGGTCGCCAATTATCGGTGTATTGTTCCCTCGGGGTCTTATCGTCGCGTTTTTATCGCCGCAAGGCTATATCTATTTACTTTGCGCCGCCCAAATGTTTGTGAGATATTGTTGCCCCCAGATAAGATGACGCGTCAAGGTCGAAGAACGCCGGCGTTTTTCATTCCACCGTACAATATTAATTTTGACTTTATCGGCCTAGAGATTAATCTCAAAATCCCCTGCCTAAATAGGTATGCTTGGCCAGTTTGCAAGCGTATGTGCAAAAATTATTAATAGACGGTAGGCTTCGTTGTAAGGAAAATAAATTCCAAAATTAGGGTCACTTATCAGCTCTATAATGTTTCGCTTCGTTTGTGTGTCGCTGTTATCAATTTCTCTGTTGATAATAAATCTTGATTGTTGTATCAGTCAGAAAACCGCATACTTTAGGCAACGTGTCTATGCGATATCGCTCTTCATTCGCTTCTAAATAGTAAATTAAACTTCTTTAAAAACATGACTACTCTTTGTGCTGTCGGATAATTAGTTATTGCACATCGAGCCTCTTTCACCGTCACACGATTCATTCAACCTTGCAAATAATATTATGCAACCTTAACAACCCAATGACTGTAGACACGTGCTTTTCCATTCACTAACGCTATGTAGAACGGATTATTGCTTATATATGTATGTCTTAATCTTTAAAGAGGTTTAGACTATTACAAAAAGAAAGAGCGCAAAAAAGAAGTAACGATTAACTTGACCAATATTCAATGACTATGATTAATTTATTTAAATTCAGCTTAATAATTTCTGGACTTGAAAAGCAGTTTAACACTGCTTTTCAAGTCCTAGAAGTCCAGAAGAAAAGCAGTGTTAAACATTTAGTATACGTCAGAATAAATTAATGGCTCCGGGCTAGCGAATCGTAATTCTTGTGTACTTCTCTAATTCTTCATAGAATATGTACCTAGTATACTTCAATCGATGTGGTCCTTCGAGCCGGACATGTCAGTCAAATCATACATACATATTATCATACCTTAGTGGTTTTAAATTTACAGTATTATGTACATATGTTTCTGTAAATCTACAATGTGGATTAAAATCTGTTTTGAATTGTAAACATTCCATGACCAGTGACCGCTAAATTCTGTGACGTTACTCTTAGAAACTAAGCCTCCGTGTACAATGCAAAGATTTTCATAATTTCATCACCTGATAGGTACTAAATCTCGGATGATTCATTATTTGAATGACAAAAAAAATCTACATCTAGTCTATCATGGTTTTATTAAAAAACATCATACACACTTTGTCATTCTATTATTAAGTAAAATTTGATGACCTTTTTACAAACCGTGTAATAGAAAAATACCATTAACACATTTCCAGTGGATGGCAGCTGCTATCCTATCCCTCCTCACCTCCCTTACCAAGCCCATGTGCATTTATAATTTTCCACCTGTGCGTGGGCACTACAAAACCCGTATAGTAATAAAACTCCTGAGTCCTTGCTTTCGACATCAACGCGTCTGACATCGCTTTTTGCATCACAATTACTCTTAACAATGGCCTAGCAATTGGACCGCAGGTGTTTATTACGTTTCTTTCGTCTCTACACACTGTATCTCTTGTTATCAATTAGCGTTATCTGTTACCATCCGTTTTAATTGTACGTGTTAATTGCTACCATGTGCTACCCATTTTGTTGTGATAATGTCATGGTTTTCATGGTAGTACAATTCACTAGAGCCGTGACGAAAAATGACAGGATGCAGCAATAAATGGTTCCTCTATTGTTTGTAACGGAATTTAAAATTATTTCATTATCGTATTTTATGAGTAACTTTATTAACATTTCTTGGATAAGGATCATTTTTATTTCGGGATTTTTTTTTAAATTAATTAGTTTAAAAAAAAAGAATTTAGTACAATTACGTAATATTTAAACGTTTCTTTTAAATTAAAGAACAAGTCATTAAGAAATATATACCTAAATAGAATATTTTTCTATTTCGTTTGTAAATCTAAGGAATTATAGGGGGTTGAAATATAGATATTCTGTCGGGTCAACTACCGTCCACTCATGAACTTGGGTAGATTCTTCAAGCAGAAATAGGTTTTTGTTTATGGGTTACTTCACCTTCAATTGAACCCCCCTCTTAAAAAATTTTTCCTTTCCTTTCTTTTTCAATAACTCCACGAGTTTCATCTTATCGTACATAAATTTTAGGTAATCACTTGTTTATACGCTATCTTGAGATAGAAGCGTTCTTTTCAAATTCATCTTCGTCATTCTAATCGTATTAAATTCGAGTGTTTGGCATTTCGTCAACTACTATGGCATAGTGCAAATGTTTACTCACAAATTACCATTGCTTATATCCTGTGAATGCCAAAATCACAAACAAAAATAAAACTCAACGGTTTAAAACGCAAACTATTTAATTAATTTGTAGGTTCTCGTATACTTATTGTTATTTATCGTGTAGATGCCACTTGCATATAACAGATACTATATATAATTAATTTTCGTTTTCTGCACAATACATTTTGTTTAAAAAAATTAATTAATTATTGTTCAATTAAAGCAGTAAGTTGAAGCTCTACTCGTTAAACTGCATCGATAATTTATTAAAATAAAAATGAAAGTATTTCTTATTTCTATAGATTCTAATTTTTTTTTAGATTTCATCAACGTACGGACGCATGTAGTCCAATACTTAAACCTGTGATTACAACATTCGCTTGGGATAATGTGTAAAGTCGAAATGGCCTGCTTTCCGTTGGGCGCAGTGTTTATTATTTCGGCGCACGCGGTTGGCACCGTGTCAACCTTTCGGCCGGTTCACCTTCAACACTCGCAGCCCATATATAAAACAGTATACCCGTTTGGTACTGTTTACTGGCCTGCGTTGCTCTGCAATGCAGTTTTTTGATGTTAATTCTTTTTCTACATGTAAATGGTGCGTTCGTTGCAAAATATTGGAATGAAATCAAGATAGAGAGCTTTTTAATGTACAAAACCTACCTACCACAGTTTATCCTATGTCATAAAGAGTAATTTATTTCACACAAATAAATAGGTTTTTTTAAACGCTAGATATTCATGTTCACATGAGAAAAAAAATGAAGAATCGTTTCAAATTTTGATTTTGCAATTTTCTAGGATTCTGTCACGTACATCAGTATTATTGCTTTGTGCAATTAAGATGTAAAGAAAAAAAATATTTTTAAAGATTTAAGTAGCTAACCATTGTTTAAACACTCGTAACATAGTGTTTTTATAGATGCTGTAAATATTATCGCCCTTATTGCCTGTAAATAATTCAACCAAAAAAAAGTATGATTTTACCGAGTTAAAAGTATTTTTATTTAACTAATAAATTTTGTCACTTATATCCGCGTCTTATTAATAAACAGTCCCAGTAATGAGCGAAGAATTCGTTAGCACCCACTTCCGTTCTGATGTAAACAGATTCCCGGTGATTCAATCGACAGGACTCCGCCACGTGGCTGTGACTTGTCGTGGCAAGGTAAAGGCGAGTTTGCCAACATTCCGGTTTTCCGAGAAGCACCGGAATAGCCGCATCCATTCCGGACCGGTGATATCATCGATTTCCTGTTCTCTCGCTTCCGACTATGTGGTCGCTAGATCTCTTTGTTTTGCGTCAGGGGTACATACCCCTGAGTAGAATTGAGAATTTATAGGGAATCAGCCGCTGTAGCATTTAGTTTGGTTCTAAACAAATATTCTAAGATGAGCGATGGGACATTTTTATTACATTTGGCATTTGCTCTAGTTTGTGAATATATTCTTCATTGTAGCTTTTTCTTAGTGACAGCGAGAATGCTTCAAGTTAGTAAAAAAGAAAAGTTAACGTCTGAAAACTTTAATATTTTTACATGCCATGCAATAAGGCACAAACAAATTATGATTGCATGCTGTCGGTTCATTACCTGCCCGTGTCGTTAATTGGTCCAATTTATAAACCATTTTTAATTTAGATAGAAAAGTTATTTTAAATTATTGTACCACTTGATTTGGTTGGTTAGCTAAGTGAATGAAGAAAAACAAATTAATCATAACGTGACACATCGAATTGTACATAGGCTGTAGTTAATTTTAGTTTTTTGTAATTAACTGAAAATCAACAATAGTGATACTGCATCACTGTTGATTTTCGGTTTAACACTATCGCTGTTGCTGCCATCGATCTTATAATAGCATCAATCGTTATCTCGCGCGAAAATTGCTGAGCGGCGTTTCAATGTCACAGTTTGAGATGAGTGGTATCACATTGTCACTGGTATCTGGTGTGGTGCCAACGACTCGGGCGCCTTGACCTCGGGGTCTATCGAACTGATCCGAGATACGCTGGAATGGGGAAGTGTTTCGGACTATTATTTATTTGGTCTATGAGGCTATATCGGGGTAGTGAATGAGCATATTTGCAGAACTGAAGTGTTCTCCTGATACACAAATATAAAAAGACACAATAGTAACTAACGTAAACTATGTAGGTCGTAATTATTTCGATTCGATAGTAATTCTGGTTTCTAGAGATGAAACAAAAATATCATTAAATTAGCTGACCGGGCAAACTTTATTTTTACATCTGTAGTATTTCGACGAAATTTGATTCCCATAAATGGCCTTTGTAAGTAAATCTTATAAGAAAAGATATATATATGTCGCGGAAGTTTCTTTTTGTTTATTTAAAGCAGTATAATTATTTCATACATTGTGATACCGTTTTTGCAGCGCACGGGAAAGCCTTAAAGACAAATATTTTTTCCACATTTCTCTCTGTTATTTCGCTCCTATTTATCGCAGCCTGGTGTTTTATAAAGCCTTAGGATTTCCTCACCAACACAAAATCCAGAAGTTGAGATTAGTGCGTCAAAAAAAACTCTTCAACTTTATAATATTAGTGTAGATTATAGAATGTTTAGCAAACTATACAATCGGCGGGGATCGAACTCGCAACGTCTGCGGGCTGTTCGTACGGTACCTATAGGTAGTAGTAACTAAAAGATATAATATATTACCTCTTAATAAACTTGAACGTAAATCAAATCCGTGTTGCACAACGTTTTCCATTCCATAATTAGAAATTAGAAAAGCGATGATGTACTTGGCCTTTAGCTCGCGCCTGAGGTCGTGGAAAGTAACCGCAACTATTTTTGTCCCTAATCTCATTATAACGAATCCGATTATGCCGTTCGACCGTTCGTTACAAAGTTACGTTTAATTAGATCTCCGTTGTTGCGAAAATCGTATGAGTCTCGGAAATTTCGACCATATTGTAACTGTTCCTATTTTACATTATATAAATATTTGTGGATTAAGTCACAGGATAATTACCTAAAGACGCTCTATTCTCTATAATTGTTAAATGTTTACACATAATTAGTTGTGAGCTACTGTGTCGGCCTGTCTTTAATCATTTTTAATTTAGAATAAATTTGAAACCTTAATATACTTCAAAATTTAAAAATAAATCTTAAAGATTTTTCTTAGGTATATTGTTTTCTTTCTCACGTACTACAAACAAGGCTTCGATAGTGATAGTATTATAAAGAAGGAAATTTCTATTCCTATTAAAATTTGAAGTAAGCTTCATTAATTTATACTGTCTGTTTGTCTCTTTTCTTCTTTCGAGCACCTTGATTTTACAGCAACTATGTCATTACCAAATTCTGTCCCAATTTCAAGACCCAACATTTAAAATATATATTTCATAAATCACAAATCATCGCCTAACTAGTTTTCATTTTAATATTTCCTCAAAGTATTAATATCTAATGCATATTTATCATAAATCTTTGACGTTAACACTGATCGTTATTATCGTACTATTTACATAAATCCGCGAATCGACGGTTTAATGGAAACACCGTGACGCAATTATGTGTTAAAAAGCTAATATATAAACTGACCTACACTAATATTAGCTATTGGTAGCATTTATTATTATTTATAACATTTGGCAACATTACCTTTCCTATTTAAAAAGAAGTTCCTTCTGATTCGTTGTATAGGGTAGTGTAAGAGGTCTCGTATACAAAACTTTTTTATCTTATATCAGTAAATGGTTAAAGATAGGCACTTGAAATATGAACAAAATAGGTAGGTAGTTAATAGTTAACCTACCTCAATAATAGAAAAGGGTACATTTTTTTATTTGTAAATAAGGGTAACGCATACATTTCGCGTGTCTTCATAGTAAAGTAATTTACATATTAATTCCAACACAATAGTTATAATAATAATTTTCGGAGGCCCCGGTGTGATCACGGCTGCTGCTAAGCTTCCAAACGTCGGGTCACATTTAAAAAGAAGATAACTAATGTATTTTGTGTTTTAAACGCTTTAAGTTTCATTATTTACCGTATTCGTATTCGTAATCCCGAAAATATGTGTTTTTTTACATTTTATTCGGTCTGCATGCTACCTGGGTCGTGAAGACGCTGAGACGTAGTTAACAATATATTTCGTGTTTTGAACCGTTATTTTTTTTTATTCAGTAATGCGTCATTATTGTTCTTCAATAGTATTACGATCTCCAAGCATAAAAGCAAGATTATGCTTAGCCATGTAAATCGCAAGTGGCCACGAGCCAAGTACAGAAATAGGATTAGGTACACTTTTCACCTTTGGTCACGTGCTGATCTCGTATTATTGCATTGGAGCTGAAGAAACATCTTTCAATTTAATGCTGTATGCAAAGGATTTCATAAAGAAAACTATTGGAAATAAAATGCTTGCAATGCTATGCAAGACGTGACCCATTTTATATATTTCTTTGTGTGTATGCACATTTTTATATCACGGTTTTATATTATCTTCTCCAGTACGTAATAATGTGGTACTTGTGAATTACTACATTTTTAAACGATAGCTTAGCGGCAGCACTCCCTTGTGGATTTCGAGCGTCGTATTTTGGCTTCGGAAACTTTGAAATCCATAGACTGAAACCAAAGCGCGGTTAAACTTCACGACTTTTTCATTGCTGTCTGTGGTTTTGTCTGTTTCCCAGTTCCGATAGACTCGAATCCACGACCTGTTATAAACCATATACTAAGCATTATACCTACGCGTTACGTGATTCAATCCGTTTTGATGTTTTCAAGGCTTCATTAAATCATATCGCCGTAAAGCCTGGCAGGTGCAGGAAATGGAGTGCGTCTGCTTTTCACTTCCTGCCGCGGAGGTGCGCTTAGTCATAGCCATGACTGTGACCTTGAAGACTTACGCACTAAAATATCAGATTTATTTTCTAACAGTGAACAATCGAATGCATACAAGACAATTAAGATGCGCGGTTGACCTATTGTGGATTTAATTTAATTTAAACATTCGTTAATAATCTATAGCCATACTAATATAAAGCTAAACAGTTTGTTTCTTTGTATGTTTGAACGCGCTATTCTCAGGAACTACTGGTTTGAATTAAAAATAATTTTTGTCTTGATTAAAACATTTATCGAGGAAGGCTATAAAATATTGAGCTATGCTAAATAGGAGCGAATGGAACAGCGGGAAATTTCGAATAAACGGAGAAATTTATTCATCTTTGTGGGTTGTCCGATGCGGACTGCGAAAACGGTTACAGATACCCAAAACATATGTGTGATAATATATGTTACGATTTATTGCACGAATTATGCGACGGTATATGTTTATCTTTAATTAATAATTTGCAAAAACGACGGGACGCGGATGACGTAGTGTGTAACAGTTAAAATTTATTGAGATTGGCAAAAATATATTTTGATACCCCAAGAAACTATTTTATATGCGGACGATATCGCAGGCACAGTTAGTCTAAATATAAAATACACATGAAAAAATGTTTGAATGTTAGCTATATCATCGTAGCTTAATTGTATTCTTTATTTAAAATAGTATAGTACGAGACTTATGAAAATGCGCATGCACATTTGTAACAAAGAAAGATGAAAACCTCATATACCAAAAACCTGCAATTAAAGTCATGTGATGGTAAACTGTATATTTTAAAACCTCTCGCTCCGCTGGTCCAGGCAATCTTGTGTTCAGTGAGAAATGAATGAATTTGCATAAAATTATAATACAAAAGGCATGTAGTCATTACGCCACTCTTGTTATTAGTACACACGCATTAGAGTATATAAATATCATTACTCTATGTACTGACTCAAGAAAACAAACTAGTAAAGATGGACCTTCGTAAACACAGTATGAATAAGTTAGGTCTATGTAGCACAACATACTGGAATTAAAGTCTAGATCTTTCTGACTGAGTATTCAATTGTTTTTCTTGCTTTTATTGACATGTTGCTATATTTCCTTCTTTTTTTATGTTTGTATATTTCAAATCAGCATTAGTGAGCAAGTTTTAATGTAATTTCAAGATTCTTAAATCATAGCCAGTCACGTATTGCCTGTAGTTTACGCGAGTAGTGCATGTAAATAAAACACGGTTTAAAACGTGAAATGTATTTAGTTAATGAAACGTCGGGCGTTAGTTAAACTTAATTGTAATAATAAGTTAACTAATATGTTTAGTGTTTTCAACTGTTGAAAGTGTTTTATTTAAACATAGTCAGAAGTGGGCGATCGTTTCGTTGCAGTCCTGTTACTACAAAATATTTGAACTCAATGTTATTGTGGAATTAAAATTTGTTCATATTTTTTCTTTTTGAAGAATTCGATACTAACTTGGGATTATGTAAGCTTTGTAAAATTAATATTTTTCACATGTTATCGGACATTATGGATAAACTTGGAATCGATTATAGATTTAAAAAATCCATTTTTATTTGTACAAAGTTGCGAACGTATTAAATGTCTAAGTAAAATTCTAGAAGTCTTTCTAACACGTCGTCTATATTTAGGCGTGGTCAATACGCCAGATAACTATCGAAGACCTACTTGAACTTGATACATAATCACGCGGTGCATGTAATGCCTATAAACCGCAGGCTGACATGCGAATCGATAGGTTTACGTAACGTAGCTGATTAACGTCTGTTGCAGCCTCTACAATTAACCGTACAATGTTTCTATTAGTCAATAAACGGAGAAAATAGGCTCTAAGACGTCAGATGGATTATGTGCAGGTCGGTGTATAAATGGCCTTAATATTATTCTTTTCATGTCAGAGAAGCATAGACAACGTTAACTTGTTATGATAGAAGATAACAGACAAGCATGTGGTACACGTGATAGAAGGAATACTCCAGCTATATATAACATTTTAACAAATAATTTGGGTTTGATATTCTGGAAATTCATAGGTCGAAACCGAAACGCCATTTAACTTCAAGGCTTTTTCATCTGCGGATGATAGTTCGTGAGCCGAAGAGGTTTTTCGATTTGTCTACCACTCATTTTCTGATTATCGGACCCACGACCCGACACGAGACCAACGCCATTAAACAAGAATGTAAAATAGATTGCTGATGGATGACGAAATGGGGTATTTTACGTAAATCTTAATAACATGCTCTGTCTCCCTAAATCTTAACTTAAGTCTGTGGATTTACAATAGCCAAAAGAGCTCTACAGCAAATCTTATTAAACTAAACATGGCATACACCGTGCCTCCGACGACAAAAATATGTTTGGCTTACGTCACCAGGATCTTTTCTTATTTCTTAAGGACTCTTAAATTAATTCTCTTGTCAACGCAGTTTTACCTAAATACAACGAAATTCGTAATTCTCCGTTGACCCAGATACAGAATTGAAAGGACAGTAACGTCTATTAATCTCGAGTCAATTTAAAATCGCTCACGTTCCGCTGTTATCTGTTCGCCACTAATTGGATTTCTTTCCAACAAATTGAGTGCAGCCAAACTCAATAGCTGCATTGCTAGGTCGTGCATGAACTTGATTACGGTGGCTAAGACTAATAGAAGCTATGCATGTGCCTCTTTGGTCTAATATTTAGACCAGGTTTAGTTTAGGGTTAGTCAAAGTTTAGTGTAAGTCCAAATGTAGTGTTTGTCCAGGCTATAAATCCCTTGGAAGAATTGTAGTCATACAAATGTTTTCCCAGGGCTCCCCTGAATGCACCGTAGCGGGCTGGTGGTGTGTTTAGTGGTTAGAATGTCGCCTCCAACGTGCATTTGGCATTCACATAATCAGTTTAAAAAAGGGTTTGAGTCCCGGGCGGGGTAAAATTTTATAACGATATTTCGGAATTTTCAGTACCAGGGTAAACTTAGGAATTTGGATGGTTTATAATATCGTGGTGGATCTAAGACCCTGTCTCCCATGAAGGAGAGTGATCACGCTCAGCAGTGGGATATATCAAATATATACTTTAGAATACACAGTTATATTTATTTTATTCATTTTCAATTTAATAGGTCAGTGTTTACACATTACATAAAAGTTAATCGTCATTATTTTTCATGTATGTTAATTAATTTCCCCTATACAACAGCCATTACTCGTAATTATGTTAAGAATCAAACTATATGCACGCTATGCTGATTGCATTACACTAAGTACAAGAATTTTTCGACACGTTAAACATGTAAATTGTTCGATCGTACGTGATTTGCATTTTCCGTTATTTATATACTTGTGTTATAATCGAGTGTTTCCTGAATTCTCTAACCCAATGTAAGTGATACTCAAATGCGAATGGTTAAGGGTGTGCACTAAGCTGTGTTCTTTTTGGAATCGATTTTAGATTGAAATTACAATGCACGAGAGGTGTAAGTATGTAGATAGGTCAAAAAAAATCGACGATGACGTGTAGGACGCGGTAGCTCAATTAGTTAAAGCAACAACACGGAACGCTGTGGATGCCGGCTCAAGTCCTACCCGTGTTACGTATTTTTTTTTAATCTAAAAATCGATTTGAAATGTATATAGTGCCATTATGTGAAAATAGTAAAATATTTTTTTTGTTTTTTCCTAGTTTGGTATCAAAACTGTGCCATTAATTACTATAGGTATATAAATACACACATTAAAATAATTTTCGTAGCATTGTCGCGAATTAATCTCCGATTACATCTCGAAAAGGATAATGTATGAACTTCCGTGCTCGGTCGTCGAACCGTGATGTCATGTAAATATCGAAAGTTATGCAGGCCTCTCGTCGCTCGTGATTTTATTACCCTTATTGATGGCGAGTAATCTCATGAGTGTCTGCTGTTTTATTGTCTGTGCTTTATTTCCTGTTTCGCTTGTTGCGTTTAAGAGGTTGTCGTGCAGTCGTGGGAACCACTGTGCTTAGGGGTGAGGGTCTATGTGGGTTTTAATGTAACGAAAAAGGTATATAAGATATAGAGAAGGAGTATGTAGATGGAAATTGCTAATCGTTCTGCATCTACTACTCTCTTGCTTTTTGTGCCCCCACGCATCTAGTCAATACTTTCGTTTTTTTGTACATTTGTGTCTTCGATGTATTCAGGCGTAGAAGACTGGCCTGCTTTAAATAAAATCCATCAGTAGAGCATGCAAAGTCGTGCCTATTCCATATTGGAGGGTAGGGGGAGGGAGGGTGGGTATTAAGCGAACGCTCGTAAAAGAAAACCACTATAATAGGGAATCTCGATTTAAATTTAGAACTTAATGAATTTGCATTCGAAAAATATGTAACGTCCGATGTGTTTTATAAAATGTTGGCAAGGTTCGGTTAAATATTTTGTTTCGTACATTTGTGAAAGCCGATCATTTCGTTTCATCTAATAAACAAATCAATTTACGTTATTCCCGTATTTTAATTTTCTCTTTCGCTTAGCAACTGCAGCTTGATTAAATTATCAACCTTTTTCTTCAGCGTGAATACTCGTTATTATATCCTCAAAATATGGAAATTTTCACCGATAAAATGAAATCCCGCTTCCCCCTATGGGGCAGGGGGTGAACACATTTCTATGCCCGTTTCACTCATCGGTTCTTTTACATGCTAGTAGTAACCATATAGCTACACACTAGGTTATAATTTTCACTAAGACTAATTAATAAGGTAAAAAGAATATAGAATTTGTTTTTGGAACCAAGCAGGTACACTACTGTTTCTTTTAACTTTTGAGCTTGGAAGAACGGAAATTGTAAATAGTTTGCTCAAATCGAACCCAGAACGACAGTCACCAGTTTAATCCAGCTGAAAGTAACCAATAGAAAATTCCACTGCTCCACATCGATAGTCGACGTGTGGCTATTGAGAAAGGACGATTTCCGTATCGCCAGTCAATAGGGGCTAACCCGATAACCCCGACGCTTGTTTACTGCGCCCGCGCCTGATTGACAACGATTACACGCTCGCGGTGTACTCAGAGGTTATCACTTTATCAGTTGTGTCTTTGTGCAGCTCGATAGATTCAACTGCACGAGATATCTCTTTATCCTGTTGTTTGGTCAACTACAGGGTTCCCACCGCTGGGACCCTGTTGTGTTAGTCCCAGAAGTAATCATTACTCCAGGTACCAATATTCCAACTTCATCAAAATTTTACTTTAGCCATCGCTTAGATTTAACGTATCTTTGTAATACAATTTAGATATTAATTCTTAAAATAAATTGTTGTGTCAAATCGATCGTGATTTTTTCATTTGCGCGCCGGAGTGAAGTAGTTTATACATAAAGTGTGAAAATCGTGGCTTTGCGATGTAATATAAATATTATAAGAATTTTCCTCTATTTTTTGCGATTAAATTGCGCTGCTATTTTTGAAATTAACAATTCGTTATTTAATCGTCGGTTGTTATTTGTAGTGTTTGTTTTAAATATTTCCCTCGGTACAAGGTCCAAAATTCCAAAACAATAAACAAATCGACTGTCCATCTTTGAGGTTACAAGAGTCAAGTTGCCTGTCCTCTCCTGTGTGCTTGACGGCATTTTATATTTTAGTATATAAATGTGCTTAGGTACTGCCCTTGAGCACTCGACCATTAAAATCATCTTCCGATCCCCATTTCTCAATCCCCGCAATACCCTATAAAAATAAAACACTTGTAACAATTTCATACAATGCTCTCGATTGCCATATAATATTGGCAATGCGATAAAGGATTAGAATAGATCGACCTAATAAAGGGCCCGTATCCATTACGCAAGACGGACGGACGCGGATATGATGCGCAAGAGCATTACACAATGCGAGATTGAATAAATTGTAGCAATTTTAACGTGCTATTAGGATACTGAAATAGACACCGGATCATTATTGTAGATGAAATAAAAGACGGCTGCAGCTAATTGATATAAAACAGACTCGAAGTTTTGAATTTGTGTAAACAAGAATTATCTTTATTGAAAGCAGTCTATAAAGCCACATTTGGGGAGTAGTGCTTTTAGAATTTCGCAAGAGGTTAAAATGGGACCCTAATACTAAGACTTCCTGTATATATGTCTGTCTATTATCAGGTTATATTGAGAATCGTGAGAGATTGACAGTAGAAATTTTTATGAAATTTTTAATATTTTTCACTTATAAAAATATTACATACATTAAAACACACATGTTTGCAATTCAGCCAGAGAGAATGCAACAAAACATCATTATCTCGACACTCGAAATAACATTTCTCAGTACAGTCGTTACTAAACATTTATTTTCTTCATATTTATTTAATAGAGACTTAAGAGGTCTACTTGTATGCAAATATACCAATAATACTGCGATTAAAATAAGATATATATTAAAAATCTTATAAAAAAATAATTAGGAATTTCTTCTCCGTTCTTCTGCATTTCTATTTATCTTCTTACCGGTTTTGTATTTTTGCACCGACTGCAACAAAATAAATAAAAATAGCCTGTTTTCCAGTTAAATTAAAAACTAATTGCTATAAATCTAAACTATGTTATTAGTATTTGTGCTTGTGTGTTGGCAAACAGCTTTTCTCTCCCTTGCTACTATTGTCCTCCTGTACACATGCTTCTCTTGTTGTACACCTTGGAGCTGTTATTTTTTTTGAGGTCATCTTCCCCACGCTTCACCTGAAGCTATTCTGAACTCCTTATTCCTCCTCTGGGTTAGCACTCACTTAAATTTTGTCTACAAAATACCTACAAATATATATATGGCCGGCCCAGATCCACTTTAAAATTTCATTTCACCCCGATTGTACCGAAACGTAACGCACATGTGGAGACGACTCCCGTGTTCCTTATCACAGTGGAGTTATCAACTGTTATTATTTTGTTTTCGAGTGAATGCTTTGATATGCATGCACAGTTGGCATTACTCGTAGCAAGGTCAAGTTTATCATATGAATTTTGACATTAAACAACATTACTTGGGGTTTCCAGTTTTTCAGCCAGTAACGTTGGAAAAGGCTATCACGAGCTTCACTTGATGGCAGGTGAAATACCCCAGCCATATAACGTCTACACAAGATGCGCTGTCGGCCTATTTTTTTAGCATGTACGAACTTCTCTTCATCAAAAGTAAATATTAAGAGTTAGAGCTAATTACGTCAATAAAACATTTTATTAGATGTACCCTTTTCATTGCGTTAAGCGCAACAGGTCCTAGATTTGAAGCCTGAGGAACATGACAGTTTTGGTTAAGGACACATACGTTTGATCCAATACTTGCCTGTACACTTAGTATTTAGTGAATTCACACAGGTGCATGTATCAATAAGTTGAAAAAAATCGATGATGAGGTGTAGGACTCGGTAGCTCAATTGGTAGAGCAATAGCACGGAACGCTGACGATGCCGGTTCAAGTACTGCGCGAGTCGATTTTTTTTTCAATTTATTTTCGATTTTTTTAACGAATGAAGTTCGTCAATCCTCCTCTATCGTTCATTGTCTAATCATTAGACTCTATTTGACATTTGATTGCTTTACTATACATTACTAATAATATATATAATAATAAATTACATAAAGATATTGACAGCACCTTTATAACAATAGACGCTTTCCCGGTCCATCTATTTTAGTTCTTCGCGTAAGTTCTTTAAAATGTTTATGTCCACGAAGTCCTGCGTTGGTTATTCAAGTGTCACTCACGATTTTCTAACCAGACAATCACGCTTGCCGGACCTAGTATGAGTTTAAAGAAAATATTGGAAGTCATCGTTGTGTACTCTATTCTTTATTTCAGATTTTAAACTATAATCCTAGAATTATACAGAGACAACACACACAACAGTAACAGTTTTTTCTTAATTTATAAACTCGTACTAGGGGCACAGTTTTATAGTTATCCGTCTCTATCTCTATATTCGCTCATGGATTGTACGAGATACTGAATAATTTGTAGTTTTCCACTTTCGACTTTCCATTTGTCGCTGTATAAATCATAACTCATTTACAATCTTTCGTTCGAGCCATTTCGTAACGGACTTCTTTGAAACGGCGTGTTTATTGTTGTTTATTTAATCCTTCTCTTTACGTATTATTTCTATGTGAATGGTTAGAATCAGCTTAAACGTTTTAACTACTTCTCGCGAGCGATACGAATATCTTTACTAGTAGAATTCCTTCCCTGAACTGTTAATTTTATAAGATTTATTATTATACCTTTTCCGTATATTTGATTGTTATTCTGTTACTTATAGACGGGGCCTGGTGCGTTTGTATAGTGGCTGTCTACATTTCTCGTGAAGGCGAATGTTTTATTTTGTCATGTCATATGTTTAGTTTAAATTTATATGACTGGTTATCTCACCTTTCAAGGGAACCTCATCTTCTTTAATAAGAATGTATGGTCAGACAAAGGCACGTGATATGTTAGATTTCTTTGCCAGTTGAATCCAAGCTTGTATTTCTAGATCGACTCTGGAATGTTAATTGAAATGTACAGCAGTATTTTGATTCGCGAATATCATAAACAATCGCTGGAGCAACACGCTCGCCAGTAGCATGTGTTTTTCACAATCGACTTACGGCCGCGAGTGATTTACAGCGGCCGCCGTTATTTCCGATGGATTCGCTTTGCCGAAAATAGTATCATCGCTCTTATCTCGCCGAGAATAACGTCGGCAATGTATTTATTTACTCCGCGTTACATAGGAAAATTTTCATTTATTTTCGGTGTTATTCTTGCAGCGCGCGCGCATTTCGATGTGTCTTCGTATTTTAAACGTTGTGGTTGGCTCGGAGGAATTATATGAGTTGAGAAAATCTTTAATACTGTGTTTAAATCACAATTTTTATATTTAATAGCATGGATATTTCGCAAACCCTCAAACCTATTTTAGCTATCATGAAGATAGAACATTATGCTATTGTTCATGTATAAGATATGTTGTATACTTGTATTAAGTAACAATTGGGTTGGGAACTTGTATTAAAAAATTCTTAGTTACAACATAACAACAACCTAGTTCGTAATACAAGGTCCGCGTGTACCTCTCATTTTAACTATGTTTACAAATGAAAGTGGTCGAATGTTATCGCTACATATTAATTTCATTAAGGCAATAAAATTTATATAAATACAACAATTTATATTATTAGATTGCGCAGTGTTATTATAATGTCTTATTATCGAGTTTATTTAATTGGGTTATATAAATGTCATATTTCGGAACTATTAGTGAGTATGGAATTATCTCTTAAAATCTTGCTTGTCCACCATGTTTTAATTGTTTTTAAAGATGGCGATTTATAAAAGTTCCGATTTTGGAGTTGCCTCATGAATTGTACAAAATAAGGCTTATAAATATATAAGATAAAACCAAGTTAAATAATAAATAAACGCGTAAGTTTAATCCCTTTTTGTGAACGCCTAAATATATTTTCATTTTATCTAACCTAAACTACTAACTACCTCAATTGTAAAGCTATTTTAAAAGACGGATGTGGTATATTGCGCCTGTTAACTGTATATCAGGTACATACAAATTTTGTCACCAAAAATGATTGCCCACAATCTATTATCTATGGTTGTAAACGGATTTCTAATCCTATTGTTAGTTATACACTACTCAGGCGTCAAAAACGCGTCCCTTGCTATATACGCAGTGAAGCAGGGGATGTAACAAATTTGCAATTTGGCGAGCGTCGGTCCACTTTATTGAATTAAGCGTTGATTGTTCGTAGCAAGAGGTCGCGTTGAGGTTGTGCCCGATTAATTAGGGCCTTAGCGCTCCGCCCACTTGCTTCATACTTCGTGATCCTGATTACGACTTATTACTCGCCTAATAAGGCCGTCATGGTCAATCACAACTTCATAGCCATTTAAGAACTCCCACTGGTGGGTTTGGGCTTTCTAAAAGGATATTTGTTATGGTATAAGCGTCTTCAAGTAAATATATATCAAAGCTGTGCACTAATTAATTAAACTAGACTAGACTTACTTAAAATAGAACGAAATCGGTCTTTATATTTTTTCTAGTATGGTTATTTTTTATGTGACCTTTCGGGATAAATGAAATACCCAATCCATATAACATTTAAACAAGATACGCTGTCGCCCATTTTGGCTTAGGATATTCAGAGAATATTTTACTTAATAATGAGTTTGAAACAAAATGGAAACCAATGGTATACCGGAGGTATTTTATTGCGCTCCGCTATAACTAACAACTTAACTCTCACGGGCAATATAGTTTATTCACATACTATTATTCAAATATTATAATTAATGGACCTCTCTTGAGTTTTACGAGCGCTCAGTAATTAATTTAATTGTTACTCCGGTTGCTATAATTATAATAATTTCTATATTTAATCCGTTTAAAACCGGATTATGGCTTAATAATTGTGACACTTATTATTTGCAAACGTTTTAATGTTTTTTTTTATGGCTAACTCAAAGATGGAGTGAATGGAGTATATATTATGTTGATAGTAAAGAATATTTACATCCTTATTCGTATTTTGTTAAATAAATAAAAATTATTGCAATGGAAAAGGTCGTCTATCCTCATTTCCTTGTCTAAGCATGGCGATCACTTGAAGAAAGGGAAATAGAGGTTTGCAAAGAAACTAGATGTGCTGTCCACTATTTCGGCTTTAGTCATTCATCTAATATATATTGTTTTATAATAATGAAACGCAACGTAAATATGTCTAAAACGTTATTATTATTTATTAATTATCTGTTATGTTTAGGTTTAAGAATTTAAAAAGCTTAATACCTACTAAATTTCATCTCAAACAACTCAGCCGTTTACTCGTTTATAACTTAGTAACGCTCTTAAAAATATATGTGTATGAAAACAAATTAAAAACTATTACCGCCCGAGAACAGGTTTGTATTGATTTACAAACATGTGTTGTTTCCAGCGCGGTAGTGGGTGGCCTTGACTGAGCGAAGGACAATGCGCCCGCGCAGAGGCGTGGCTCTGTTGATCACTGTGCTGTTTTAATTCCAGATGTAATGATATTCTATTTATTTCACCGTTTAATAGTTATATTGGTATTACACTGTATTGCCATTCAGGTCCAATATACTCATCGTATGTAGACTACCATATATATATATATAACTTTAAACTATTTTTAACCTTTGGTCTAGTGGTCTTGGTCTTTTTTTTGATCGCCTCTGTAGCCATGGTTATGGTACGTATTGCCTAGCATTGCGTTAAGCGCTAGAGGTCCTGAGTTTTAATCCCAGGGAAACAAAAATTGTTTCGGACAGGTAGGGCACAGACGTCTGATCAACTACTTGCCTGTTAAAAGAACAGATCAGTGAATCGGACACAGAAATGTGTTCGCCCCATGCCCCACGAGGGGGAAACAGGATTTCACACTCACACTGTTTTATAAATATGTTGTTTTATTGCGCCTTAGCCAACATACCAAAAAAATCTAATTTTGCCGTTCAAAACTATAGGTACATAACTCTAAGTTAAGTTTGCAGTTTTTCTCTGTAGAAAACTGATCGATTAGCAAATGCCCATCTTATTATCACATATAATAGAGATTAATTAGATTTTATCCCGGACTTTCTTCGAATTACAATGTCGCGCAGCTTACATTGCAAGAGGTCCCAGTTTCAAACACTAGTTTCGTTAGTGAAGGTTTGTTAATAAAATTCAATGCGGAAACGGACACAAATTTATGCCTGCACGTACTCAAGAAAGACGGAACCACAGTGAAAGTTTCGTGCTTATGTAATTTTTTTTGCCGGTTTTATAAGAAAAAAATAATAAATAAGTTGAGCGATCATTATCCAAGCCGCTATACGCCAACTCATATGATCTGACAATGGGTCACTTAAAAATGCCATTTTAAATTCATTCGAAAACATGCATACTTTGACGTTTTAAAAACTTTTTTTTAAATTAATTTTTATGCGAAATCTGAATGGTCACATTTGGGAGTTTGTAGGAATGTATTCGACGCCCAAATCGAGCTTGTTGGTTCGATTTCCAGTTGAGTTTGTAAGTCCTAGTTCCACCTTAGTACTTATAAGTACAGAATAACCTCACATATGTTGCAAATCAGAGTTATACTGAGACGATTCTGAGCAAGTTTGGCGATACCATTTTAAATCTTCGCGTGTTAACAGGGATTTTGAAATTATTATCCACATCCAAAAGTATGTACCTTGTTATTCTTAATCTCGAACTATGTTCGCGAATTTATGAGCACTGGTGACGTCTATATATAGACCTGGCATTGGCAACCGGTGTTTAGATTTTTGTCGCTGTGACAAATCAGCTAGAGGAGGCAATTCTCAACTATGCGATAGATTTCCGTCGATTATACTTTACCTCAATTATTATAGAAAACTGGCTGTTTCCTTTTTCAGCAGATTTATACTTACGCCGACCAGGGACGCTAAGTCTCAACTAATTGACGTTTCCAGTTATATACTCTATTGTGACATAAGGAGCGACTTATATCTACGTAAATCTTTTGTCACCCGGTTGGGAATTACCACCGTCTCATAGATTTTAACGTACGAATTTAGTATCACCCGCCTGAGGATCGCTCCTCCGTATTTACGTTATGTATCGCTCGTCGCATTCACGGAGCTATCGGGTCGTTGATCCGTCCATTTTACGCAATACATAAGATCTTAGCCGATCGAGTTGTCATTGCGCTTATCTTGCGCTAGATTAACGTTCGTCGAACCCTAAATGGATTAATGGATGGTGGTAAGAAGTAAGCGGTTGGTAGTTGTTCAACTTTTTGCTCAGACATGACGATAAGTTGAATTTAGATACTTTTTACACATTTATTGCAAAACTTGAATTAAAGTAGAAAGATCCCGAAATGCTATCAAAGTTTTACTGGTATTAATCCTGTTTTTTTTTCACATTCCTTGGGCCTTCGTGAAGTAACAACGAAGTTCTAAATAAAAGATAATATGTGCGACGAGGTACGTCACTTTGCTAAGACTTCATTCCTCTATTACTATCGCGATGTGTATACCCAGTGTATGCACACGAAAGGTATAATTTGTCCGAGCCCACTTTGCTCGGCCTTGCTGTAAAGTGAATAATCACGAACCTGCTTTTGTCGACGACAGAATGGATGAGAGATTTGAAGGTGTTTACTAGAGCAATTTGCGAATCCTCGAATGTGGTGGTATTATATACAGGACTTATTTTTAAATAGGCTTAGCGAAATTAAGCATAATGGTCGTTTCGTGTTCTCGATTTGGTTACACCTGTTTATACCAAGTCTGAATTAAAAGAAAATGCTATCTCTCTTAGCCAATATATAAGTAATGAAAATTAGAGTATTGTTTATAAGTTTATTTTACGTTTTGTTATGTGATTTTGTTTCAAATATTCTCACTTTAGTGAAATATAAACTATTAACATAAAAATACGAATAGAAATTGTGTGAAAAAAGACTATAAATTTTTCACGAACATCAAATTATCTTTCTCGGGACATCTTTTACATAATCAATTTCCGACAAATTCTATCTACATTCAAACTAAGCACAAAACGACGCAAACGTTGCTAATAAAGGTTGTAGAAAAAGAGCAAAAAAAAAGAGTTCTACGACTACATGTTTACGATATAATATAACTCTTCATGTAAGAATATACGACAACCCTAAAAAACACGTCAAAAGGATTTTTGCCTTAATTAGACTTTGGTAATGCCAATTGGTGAACATGTAATTGAAACAGCATCTCATCTAGTTTCCTCACTTGGCTTTACATCGCTCGTAACCATAATTACATAGGAAATGACTAAGTATAGATCCTTGTAGCTTGATTAGGCAATTTAGGTGAGAAATGTCTACTACCGGAAGCTGAAAAGTTGTAAAGAAATCAGAACATTTTAAAAACACTTAATTTTTATTTAAATTGCGTAACTGTATTATTTTTGCCCCACATATATCATTAGGTGGTTTTTGGAGTACTGGTATATTATTATGAAGATAAATTGTTTCTTATACGCCATCATATTTGGTCAACAGGTGTTCGGAACTGTGGAGCTCCCAGACAAGCCGATCATGCTCCCTCCGTTCGTGGAGGCGACCCACTGTCTCGGATACCACCTGACTCGCAAGGGCAGGGCGGTCGCCGACCGCGTGGTCTCCGTCCTCGGCTACGCCTGTCCGGACATCACCTACAGCCCTAGTCTTTACCCCATCACAGCGGCGCTGTTGCACTTTATGCCAGGTAAGTCTACCAAGCCACTTGCTTAACATTTTCATACTATACGTCTTTTTTTTATTACTATTCTGTAGTTTAAGTAGGTAACGCCGTATTTGCTTTCGACCTTTTCAATGTTGAGCCTATCATTATTTTTTAATGATCCTAACACTAGGTTTCCTAGGTAAAATTTTTGACATATATATTTTATCTATACTCATACCACATGAAAATCTTTCTGTTATATTCTTTCACACCCAAACTTATAGTGTAGAAATGTGTGCTCATTCTGATTGAATATTTTTATCAAATTAATTTTCACTAATTATAATTCAGAAGTTTAACGTTCATGTTGAATTGGTTTCGTGAAATTAACATCGAATTAAACAGGGCAAGCATTTGGCGCTGACGTTCGGAATGGGCGCCGTTAATTTTACTGCTGCGGTCGTCCGATTTATTAGTAACGCCTGCTATTCAACTGTATTGGTAATCAATGTGAAAATTACGAGGTTTTGTTAAGTTGGACGTATTCTATACGTACTTCTCCTTATAGATACTTCTTGCGCACAACTCCAAACATTTCCCAAACCAAAAATAATAAACAACATTAATAGCTCATGTCAGG
Source organism: Leptosia nina (assembly GCA_963661955.1). Classification (NCBI taxonomy): domain Eukaryota; kingdom Metazoa; phylum Arthropoda; class Insecta; order Lepidoptera; family Pieridae; genus Leptosia; species Leptosia nina. The sequence continues at coordinate 933,523 of CAVLEF010000040.1, forward strand.
TAACAGCCGGTTAGCCAGCTTCCTCTCAATTCGCGCGATCTGCAGAGGCGTCGCAGAATTTACTGACACTCTTGCCTTAATTCTGTAATAAGCGCGGGGGGCGATAATTGACATCAGCAATAGGCAAATTGCTCCGCTTGTCTCTATTGACTGTATCTCCGTCGTTACATACTGGAACTATTTCATACTCTAATCCTTTACAATATGAGCTCGTATGGTCTGTGCCGATTCTGCTTCCACCGACCCCCTGCCGCTTCAAATTGAACCCAATCACATTGTAATAGAGTTAGATTTATCGTGTGCTTCGAATTCTTCAACTCCTGACGTCTGACGTACACAGATTTGCATCGCGTCCGTCGCTATGACAATTTCGTGCGTATCACTTTTAGAATCACGTTATTATTGGTTGGAATGCGACCAATATGGCACACGGTTATTTTTGTACGGAAATAACTCAAACAGTAAAACGAATCGGAACAGAGTATGACGTCAATGTATCGGCGATGCACCTGTTAATTCATCACTGTTTTCTCGTTTACTGAGTAAACTCCAATTGGCAGGATATACGGGATGGAAACCGGCACCGGATGGATAAGTGACAATTTCCTTGATGTACCCTCTAACCTAACGATGTGAGAGTTGGCGAGAGAACGGCTCACATAAACTAATGTAATAACTAGATTAAAAAAAAATATATTTGCCAGATCAATACCATGAAAAATACGGGATAGACGTAACGTTCACCGGAAAAAACAAACGTGAATTGAATGACCACATCTGGTAGACTAAACTAAAAACATCTCAATAACCGAAGCTTTATCACCTGATTCAGATGTCGGTCCGCACTCCAAATCTAGGTTAAAATGGGCCTTTTGACATTGATCTCAACAAAGTGCAGATATTATATAAGGCGGCACATAACGAGCAGCTGTTCGTGTCAATGTCGCACACAGATTATGTTCAAATCCCTGGCTCGTGCCCGTGACACTGCGATAATCACCTCCGCCGGTTTCCACCGGATCAAATACATACTGTATCGGTGTGTTTCGCCGAAAAAATGTTTATTTGATACGGACAGGGGCCTCCTGTGTTTTAGATTCTGGCTTATCGCCAGTGCCAAAGTTTACAAGCCGAGATCACCTCGTGACTTTTATTTTGTTGAAGTTTGTTTTATTTACAAAGCTATCAGGAAGCATATCCAAATAACTCAGTCTGTTGCGTTATCTCAATTAGATAAAAACATTGTTACAATTTCGTTTGGCTGACTGCTTACGTCGCTCATAGATTTAAAGTGGTTTTCGTTTAATGATTTATTTATTTGATATAAATTGAGTTCCTCCAGATAAGCAAGATTCCTTGCCTTGGGAGTTTATGTAAAAAAATAAACATAATGATTTTTATATATATTGTAAGTGAAGATAAATTTAAAATTTCGAGCTGAAACTCGTCAGATGCAATTTTCGATTAATAAATTATCTTCGCTTAAATTCAATGTATGTTGACGTAACACGTGTAAAATATTCAGTCACTGTTGACATATAAATATGTGACGTCACTCAACTGAGTCGATGCCAAAACACTGCAAACGTTTTTACATACAAGAGTTTCCATTGAAGTCAGCCACGTACTCTCCTGCACCGTAATTTGCATTAGCAAATTATTATCAACAATGTCCCCGCCATTATTCGCGTTCAAAAGCTCCCTCAGAGCTCTGTTATTCAATTAAATTGAATAGAAATTTAATCCATTCACCATTCAAAGGTTAAAGGGCTTCGCAAAAAGCTTGAATGCCTATTATGCTATGTTTGCTCGAGCGCGCGCGCTGGCTTCCTGTTTTAGCTTTTTTGCTTAAAATAAGCTGAATGCTTCATTACATCCACATCACGTAGCTTCCCTTCGTCCTTGATGCTCCCTCAATAATATACTCCCTACTTACATAACTCTGTACACTGTTGGATTATTTTTGTATTGCCTGTTTATTATTCAGCTGTTGTTTTGTTTATCGTATTTTTACGACATATAAGACGCAACAACAGTCTTGTATGGTTTGCTAAGTTTTTAATTCACTTTGTTTGTCTTGTTGCTTTTTAAGACACCTGCGAACAGCTGCACTTATTACAAATTCTATAGTGGTACAATAATGATCAAGTCTTTCACACTGCACAAATATTTATTTACTTAGTTGTATGCAATAATCTCTAGAGTTGCAGCACTTGATTGTTTAAAGAATCTGATTGTTGTAGTTGAAAGTAAGGCGATTATTACCCTAAGTTAGAGACTTAATTAAAATATTTGATAGCTTCCATCGACAGCTAAACCATACAATTAAATAACACCCTACATGTTCAATATTGTATGTTTGATTTTAGTCGTAGATTTTTTTAAATCCCTAATCGCTGTAATATCTAAACGTATTCACCCTCCAATACCATTTATCGCAGACTTAGCCGAGACAGTGTTGCGTGATATACAACCTCAATTTAGAATTTTCCTTCGTCTTATACCTTCTATCGTTTCAATTCTTTTTCGTGTCGAGTCGCTCTTGAAGTCGATAACGTTATTATGATTTTGCGATAGCCTACCCTTAATTGGGTTTTCGTGTACGCCAACTTTTTACGTTGAACATTATTGCTACTTTATTATGAATGTGTATTTTATATTTTCTTTCACTGAATTGTTTTAGATAAATTATTTTATCTAAAAACTTCAATCATATTTTAACTATATACCTTACACCAATAGATCGAATAAGTTCAATGCAATACAAAATAGATTGTTTGATATTGTGGCATTGGTGACCCAATAGCAGAACATTACTCGATCGACACGCCTCGCCCATATTCTAGACTCTCGTAATAAACCCATATTATCCGCCAGGGACGATGTCTTGCGGTGTCAGATGACATCAATTCTAGCTTATGTGCGCCCGTAAACGCTGACACGATGATTGCGACCGCTTTTATTATTTCACACGTATTACAATTTGTATGGCTTTCTAGCGGCTGGTGAATAAGGGAGAAAAGGCACAATATGTTGGTTGTAGGGTTCCTACCACCAGAACTGATTTAAATATTCCACTAGTTTTAAAATTACAAGTATAGAAGAACATAAAAGAGAAATTCCTAACATCAGTTGTTCTTCCCATTATTGAATAGTACCAAAGTTTGTCGAGATAGTCATCAGAGCCAATTTGTACAAATACCTCATGTCCTTAAATGCTGAACTTTGTCGTCACGTTTACTTTTGACGGTGAAAATTGAGTCGCTGTGACATATAGAAATGATAGTTTGACTTAAGATTTCATTAATCCAAATGGTCCAAAATTAACGCTTTTTTAGTTTTATATTCGACAAAAGATCCTTATTTAATTTGTCTTTTTTGTCCGTTTATCGCCAAATAGACGCCGTTTAAACTTGTTAAGAAAGCATTCGACGTTTTTCTAGCATTTTTTGCCTAGTCATGAGTTTTCATTGTAACTAGATCGAGTTGTGTTTCAAGGTCCTATCCAGCCACTTTTTGTAACGGTTTAATATCCGTATTTTATGTGTGATCATTTTTTATAGCTTTCATTGTATAGTTTCTTACGATCTTTTTTATATTGTAAACGATTGTTTGTATGATTTCTATACTTTCTAGAATTATTAAAATCGACAAGGTGTAACTCAACTGCACCTTTCAAAAATATAGGCAGTGTCCTTAAAAGTGTTAAACGGTTACAGAAAAGTATGTTACCTACTAGATTTAATTTAGCTGCATGATTAGCCTTTACTGTACCATATTTTGTTAATAAATAGGTTTATTCTCTAACCCTCACACATTCAGGTGTACCTGGACTATTCATAAAATCCTCTAAGCATCATCATAATTTCTCCAAGTTTGCAGATAATGTGATCTTTACAAAAGTTCAAGGATTCTCTAAGAAGTTCAAGCCTTGGTAAGAGACGGGTCTTTTGTTTGTTGAAGAAGGGAAAGTAATTTTAGTCATTAACTCAGAAGGCTTATCTTTGGCTTTTTTCTCTTAAGATAGAAATTTTAATTAAGCTGATGAAAATTATCTTGATCTTTTTTGCAAGTTTTTCATGGCAAAATCAGCGATACTCCTATAAGGCTTCAATGTATCAGAGATTTCTTCTAAGTTATTGATTGCTACGAATCTTAAGAGCTGTAACTACCTATTACTTTGGAACAGTAGTCAAAGTAAAAAAATATTTGTGCATCAAAATACCCTGTGCAGCGATGCGATTAGTTTTCAATCTGTGTCGCGGCGGGTCCCTCTGGGCGTCGCGTAAATGGGTCACGAGTCACGACCTCATCCCGTCCTCTCGTTCTGCTTTTATGACGAGAATCGTATTAATCCAGCTCGGGATAGTCGGATCACGAAAGATCTTTTATTATATGCGATGGCTTTCGAGTTATGGCTTTGGCTAAATTAAGTGTTGTGTCTACGTTGATCGACTTTCCTAAAGATGCTAGAAGAAAATGTTTTGCTAGATTTTGTATCACAATCAAATACATAAATGTAGGATTTTTCCCTTTAAAAACTAGAGTAAGAGAAAATATAAGTTATTAGAAGATGTAAGGTCTGTTGCAAAAAAGAAATAACATTATAGTCACGTTTCTCCATGTGGTTTGGGTGAACATATCTGCGCTTGCGCTCTGCCCGACCGAAACAATTTATCGTATGCCCGCGATTCAAACCTATCTATCTTGTTTAACGCAATGTTAAATAACGCATTAAACCACTGAGCTACGATGTGAAGCCAATAAGAAGAACATGGAATAAACGCCTTGTGCAATTATGATGTGCAACATTTTTTAAATCTCGTACTAGGAAACTTCTTGAATAGCACTAGTGATCAATCAGGTCAGACTCGCATACATTTCTCAGAACGACAGCTAAAGTAAATAACAGACCTAAAAATAAAGAAAGTATTGCAGCAAATCACGTGATGCTTCGATAAAACAGTCGTCAAGTGGCCTTGGATTGATCCGAATCTAAAGAGAATTCCGTTCGCGTGCGCAGGGCTGCCAAAGCAGTGATGTTTTAAGTTCATTAATTCAGTTTGAGTCGCTTACTGTTTTACTGTAATATTAAAAAAAATATATTGTAAATATAAACACAAATTCAAGAAATACAACGTATACTTCTTGCTTAATAAGCACACATGCGCGCTCATGTTCTTGAGGCATGTCAACTTGCGTTGTTGTTTTTGTATATCTTGTACTCTTTTTTTTTGTCTGTTTAAAAGTGGCAGTGCTGATCTCTTGTCTTATTTTGACTGACTTTGATTTCAATTGAACTTTTGAGGTAGTAGTACCTTGGTAGGTACTACTACTTGGATTTTTGCATGGGATTCCCTTGATAGGAGGTCGCTGTCGACCTATTTTGGATTTGGATACTCATAACATTCTATATATTTATTGGCTCTCATAAAATCATGCCTGTAGTTCATTTTTTTTATAATGTAGACACCCCTAGTAGAAACAGACTTTGCCAATGGCGGTCGTACATCAAAGCTGAGGTTTATGATCGCGCGCGTCCGAACCGCGAAATGCAGCCGTGTGCTCTTTGCTCTAACACCGATTGATTACAATTTACAACTTTTGTTGGCCTTATTCCTTTGTTTTGCTCGCTATGCTTTCACTCAGTGATTTTCCATTGTTTTAATTCAGTTACTGTAAATAGATGTCTAAAACAGACAGAAATTAAATTGCCCTTTGGCACATTCGACTACAGTGACAAACATACAAAAATAAAAGTAAACTACCCTTTGTGGGTAAGGATCGAAATTTAATATAACACGAAGTATAGTAGGTAAGTATAATTGGTAGATATATGTAGGCCTTATTTTACTATACATTATAAACAAAGTAAAGATTATATTTAAGGAATTTTATACGAGTACAGAGACAAAATTCAATATTCAACGAGAATTTTGTTTTCTACTAATCAACTACTTATGCGCCTGAATAAAATACTACCAGTCAATTAGACGCAGAAATATTGCTATCTCAGTCCCAGGACTGGAATTCGTGAAATTACATTGCGCTAAAATTAAGTTATTATTATTAAATTCGCCTCATCACCCGGTTGTTAGAACCATATTTTAAATAACTCCTTTCATAGATAAATGAACAATTTTGATGGTTTAAAACGCGAATAAGATTTGCGAACTAATTTTTAACTACAACTCGGATGACTTGCATCACACGTGGTCATGGGGCCAAAGTTAAAAATAAATCAAGTGATATATTCCGCGTTTTATATCAGTATGTATTTTATTTGTATGTGACAAGACTTCTCTCAAACTAAAATTTTCAAAGCGCTCTCCGCACTAATAAGTACATATTGATATTCATGTTTCAATTGACTTGTAACGATCAATTAACATACTGTCCGTTTGATCGTTAAGTGAGTCGAGCGTAAAATTGTATTACTATTTTGCTACTAGCTAATTAGATTACAACTAATTATATTGTTTTTCACACTACGACGGCGAAACCAAAAGGAAATCTAGGTTTTGTTACTTCTAGTGTTTTCCATTCAAAATACTCGGTTGATTTTAATCAATAAGTCGTTTTTTTTATAACAGAGGAGGATAGATACGTATGAGGTTCGCTTCGACCTATTTTGCAATCCACTCTACATTGCTTTGGAAATCCACAGACTGACATGGAAACGCGAAGTTCACCGCTTTTTCATATATAGGTAGCTGGTGATGACAGATTCACAGGTGCACAGATGAAAAAGCCTTTGTGGCGTTCATCGCGTTACGCTATCAGCCTGTCGGTCCTCCTCTATCACGTATAATAAATTCCGCTTGTTATCACCTATGCAGTTTTTCAAAAAAATATATTGACATTACTTACCATAAATCTTATCCTTTTGATAGTTGATATGTTTAGTTAATTCTTTATTGCTAATAGATAAGATGTTTGCAGTACTAACATGTCGGAATTCTTTATATGCATATTTTCTTGCAATGGTTATATTTTATTCTCCTCCTGTTAAATAAAAAGAACTGGTTATTCTAACAAATTAGGATAACTGTACTGTTTTAGTTTGGGTAATATAAAAAAATATTCGCTGCTAAAAATGCTGTGGAATGTGGATTCACGTTTTTTTGTTGAAATCCATGTTTTTTCACCGGCTTATCTATTACGTGAGCGTATATCTCGGATCTATAAAACCGTGGCTCAAAGGCTTAAAACCATTTATTGTACTTACGTGCCGCATTAAATGCTGAGCATAATATTTACCTGCAAAGTTTGATTTTCGTCCGCGTATTTGCGCATTTGTTTATAAATATTTGATCCTGTAGAAGTTAATTATTTTATTCTTATCATTAGTATAGTGTAAGTTACATTTTACCCTTTAAAACGCGAAATAAGTATGTTAACTTATTTTTTAACTACGATCCGACGTTTATGTAATCTACGACAGAACAGATGGCGCTAACGTAGCAGATTTGGTTTTGACATAAGAGACGCCCTCCATCTTTATTTCATTTTAACGTTAAACATTACAAATTTCAATATGGCCGCTGACTTAGAAGTAATTTTAAAGTGCCGTAACGTTTGGACAATATGTGTCTTGAATGCAATAATCAAGAGTTTTATTATAAATGCGATGGTTACTTGTTAAAACATGCGAATTTTTGTTATGTATAACTCAGTAGAATACTTATTTTAGTGGTCATTTAACAACATTGGGTATTATAGTTAATAAATATAGATTTCGACTATATTTATTACATAAAAATTTAAAATCGATAATGAATTGACAAAAGTAACTCGAACAGGACTTGAATCGGCATCCACAACGTTCTGTGCTGCTGCTGTAACCAATTGAGCTACCGACTCCTACACGCCATCGTAATAATTAATACCTCTCGCGCAATATTTATTCTACTATTGAGTTACAGAGTTCGTACCCAGGAATATAATTAATAGAACTATTTTTGTAAGCCGCTACGAGTTGGCGTTTTAAATTGAGCATATAAAGTCCATGATATACTCCTGACAGAAATTATATCCGCGCAGAGTGCAGAACTCATGTCAATTAACGAGCTGAAATAAACATACAAACAGTCAGTGAAAATAAATACAAGTAACATACAGCAGATGTAGATTGTAGTATCTATATCTATTTATTGTTGCGTCGTGTGAACGATCACGTGTACTTATACACAGAAAGAAAATATTTAAAACATACTATGGGCGGGCCTCGAACTCGCGACCGCACGAGGCCTTGCTAGTAGGGAAAAAATAACTAACATTTCTTATGGGTAATAAAGGAATCCTACTTCTGAGAGTCTGCCTTGTTGGTCGCCGGGACAACAATAAAATAAAAATTTTGTCCTGTTGTTCTGCATGTGAATAATGACAAACTAAGGCAAAGATAATTTTTGTCTACATAAGTTCGTTACCAATGGTATGGTAGTAGGCAATTGAAATAACTAAAAATAAATTATATACATGAAATTTGTACCTAGTAAATGGTAGGTACGTACGGACCCCTTTTGTGAGAGTCTGATTCGTGTGTTTATTAAATAACCGAGGAAAGCCGACGCGGACTGCTAGTAGCTATATATGAGAAATTCTGAAACAGTACCTCGAACGTGGTCGTAAATTAAGGAATTTTGCCGAAATACAAAACATCTTTATGCGGTACACCGAATAATAAAACTCTGAGGTGCGGAGTATCTCGTTTCTAAGCTGTTACTAAAAGTTATTTTTAACGATTAAACGAAAATCTACTTTGTTTTTTCCCGCTTGCCACTGTGACATGCTTGGCTATTGTACCTCGACGCGAAGGTTTTATTGAGCTAAGGTTACTGACATGTGACGTGCTAATTATCACGTACACTCTTGTTAGTATTTTAACTATCATTATATCGATAAAAGTGGCCTTTTTCGTTTACTTTGCTATTAAGAAAGCATTGTTAACTATCTAACTTGATAGGTATATTTACCAAAATCGATTTTATATCCTTTGGTAACATTATGTTCCAATGTAGACATTTCAATATTATTGTATCTAATCAAATAACAAACGGTATGATACGAAAGAATAAGACCTAAACACGGCTGCAAAGCATCCAAAACGTCTAAATTAAACCGTTAAAAGCGTTTCTTTTTAAATATGTACTACTCGAGTTAATTACAGACAATACTTGTATCTTATATTTAATTGAAATTGTACAAGTTTGGATTTTTAACCGTCGACATTTGTTTCGTGTATGTGTATGTCGTACATATATTTTTCTCTTATCTATTGATTTACCGCTTGAGTACATAAGCGGATTGTAATTTGTCTCACGTAATTGGCCACTTAGCGATGCCGACACAGCCCGAGATAAACAAAGGAGCATAAAATGCATCGCAGTTGAAATAGATCCATTTCATTTAATCAAATTTTACGGTTAGAAATAATTTACGGTCGAGATCCTAATTGATTTTTACGTCAGACGTGTAAAATAACTACGTTTGTTTTGTTAGGGTGGGTGATAAGCAACCTTCTTATTCATCTACATATTTTTATTTACATAAAACACTTTTACGGTTTAAAACACGATATATATAAGTTAAACTTATTGGGAAATTATTTTTGAGTTCGGTCCGTCGTTTTGGATGCTTTGCAGCAGCCATGGTCACGGGGAGATCACGCCTATAATTTTCAAATAAGGTTAACTAACATGTATCGGTTTTTAAACCGTTAAAGTGTTTTATTTAAATGTGTACTACTCGCGTAAAGTACAGACAGGATTTACATATTTTTGATTGAAAATCAAAAATAAATAGGAAAATTTTTAGAATTGGGCAGGAGTCCAACACGTCATCGACAAAATTTTTCAACCTTGACACTTGCTTTTTAGATATTTTTATACCATATTTAGATTTGAATACAGGAAGAACTTGTTAGTCGATATAAGGGCCTGAGATCAGTAAACTGGTCACAGAAATATGTCTGTCTTTTATTTAACAACCGGTTTTTTATATAATTTTTTGACGTATAATAACAATTAAATCGATGTATGAAACTATCACCAGATATTTGGCATTCAATGGAGACACTGCACCAGCGGAGTCGGCTTAATTGAAATATGCAGTTGCCAAATGATGAAGCGTCTCAATGTGTATAGACAATAAACAATACGTAATAGACAAGGACTATAAACAAACCGAGCTATGCGCTTTGTGTTGTCAATCGGTCATTTATTGCTTTGTTTTGGACACGTGACCACGTTATCGCGTCGTAAAATATTGTTACGTAGGTTATCAACTGGGGGGGCATCAAATTTATTGATTTTATCAACAAAGTTTGTACACCGCTCCTTATATATAATTCTTGCTTTCGACGTAAGCATATGAGGAAATAGATAAATGGTGTATATTATAAATCCATTTGTATTCTAAACAATTTTTAACGTTTCTCCGATATTCAAACTTTGTTCTTCTCAAGATAAACGCCATAGAACTTTTACATTTAATTTACGGTACAGCTTTAATTTTGGTATCTGCTCTTCGTGTTTTTTCAATATTTGCCGCTTAACTGTCATTCGCCTGTCAATTATGCTATGACGGCTTTGACGATTCACCAGAGCATCGATCGTCGTCATATTTAAATTGTGCAGTGAAATGGCAAACGTAAGTTATTACGATACTAAAGATAGATAGGTAGCTTCATTGCATATTTTACGACTTAATTGTAGACCTGGTACAAATATATTTATGTAATTTATACAAGTATACCTCCGCTTGAACCAATTTAAAACATTTTAACGGCCCGACATTTCGAAGGCCTTGTTAAAAATTGGGCCGTAGTTAATATAATTTTGATTAATATATATCGTTTTAAACCGTTGAAGTGTTTTATAAAAACAAAACTAAATTATCGTTTTGCCCGAACTAGAACTCTTGTCACCTACATACGAGTGTAATCAATTGCTGTTTTGTTATTAACGTACTCAAAATTAATTTCCCTAATTATCATTTGTTATCATTCTAAAATATGCATATATAGAGAAGCAATTGAACAGCTATTTGGCGATAGCAACACGTGTCGTCATGAACCAGTTAAAGATTGTTGGCACCCCGTCTTAGCCACGGCCAGTGCCAAATACGATTGTTCATACGGCTACGGTTAAATTATCCAAAACGTCAAATTTGGCACTTGGCCAGTTTTTGAGCAGGCACATTCTATGTAATTTGGTGATAGATTTTTTTGCTACTTGCAAGGTTTTTCCTGTATTATAAATAGTCAAACTCCAGAAGTTATTTAATATCCCGACTTAATTTTTAATTATCGTTATACAATACATTTTGAAATAAGTTAAATCCAAGCTTAATGTTTAATATGTTATTAAATTTGTTCATCACTTTGTAACATGTGAAATTCTATGAATAAACTATTTAAATTAAACGCTTTAACGATTTAAAACGCGATGCTTACTTCGTCACGGAGAGACCACGGCTGCAAACATCCGAAACGTCGGGCCGTAGTTACAATCATTCTCAAATAAGTTTAACTAATATATATCGCGTTTTAAACCGTTAAAGTGTTTTACTTAAATGTCGCACGCTTAGTATTACAATGACCTAATTAAAAAAAAAACACTTTTTTGGCAAATCGTATAAAACTACGATGATGGCGTTATTATAGTAATGTCAGTGCATTTATCTAATTTTGCTTAAATTTTGAGTTTAGTCACTCTAATACTAAGCGTGCGAACATGTACTACTCGCGTAAACTTCAGACAGAATTAAACGATAACGTACGATGGGGCGGGAATTGGAAAAAAATACTCAATTCATATTTTACTAGGCAACGTACGGCGCAGTAAATCATAATCGTAAGTTAAACATTAACGTTATATATGTTTACGTAAAATTAATTAGAGCACATTTATTATTGGACGGCAAGACTTGGGCGGAAAATGATATTTCAAACAATAATTTAGGCGGAAATCTTAACAATGTTTTCCGTACGTGACTCGCTGTTACCTAAAAGAACAAAGACGAAAATACATTTCTTCTCGCGATAAGGCGTTATCTCGTCCTAAATATTAGCTATATAGCTAATATTATTCACCGGAGTTTGTTGGAGCAATCTTATCATAATATATCAAAAGTTTGTTTGCGTTTGAGTGGTTTAATCGCCTTAGGTTCACCCCCACTGTGCTTTTCCCTTACAACAATTTCCTCCTACTGGCATCATAATTATTCTGTATATTTTATTATATAAAACTTGTAGTAAAAACTTATAGGCAATTGCCAATACTCCTATTATAAAACGCCAATTGACGAAATAAGAACATTTTAAATTTTTTGGAGGTTTCCTTGACTTACCTACGCTTGTATTTTAGCCTTACAGAAGTATAGAACACTAGCATTTTACAAATTAAATAAACATTATTCCACGCTTACCATTCACTTCGTCCATAATATTGAAAAACGGTTAGTGACCTGCAGCGTTTCGTTTGAAGGCAGAACTTATTCAAAAGAAAGGGCATATGTGTGCCACATTCGTGGTTCTTTTGTTTTACGCGTCATACACTGTTTATGCTTATAAGTAACCTATAAAATACTTAACTACCAGTAACAAACACAAATGTATCGCATTTTGAAGCTAACTACATGAGTCTCTAGTAAGATCGTGGAATTTATCCTTAAAATATTTAAACATTTGTCACTCAATTTAGTCGAAACGGCTAGACGAAATTTGATATAATCTGCCAATTATGTGCAAAAGCGAAGACACCGTGAGTCAAGTCTGCAAGGACCCGGCCAGTTTCGCCAAATGCCAACTTCAACGGTACAGATGGCGCTAGCGTAGTCATTTTTACTTTGACGTCAGAGACTTTCCTCTTAGTCTCCCTGTGACAACACGATTCGGATGCTGCAAAGAATCCGAAACGTCGGGCCTTAGTTAACAATAATTTTCAAAAAAAGTTTAACTAAAATAAATCGCCTTTTAAACCGTTAAAATGTTTTATGTGAATTATATGTCTTATTACTTTAAATACCTCATAACTCCAACTGACGCGTAAGTGACCAGCTCGTTAGTCAGAAGTTGTATCACTAATTAATCGACGGGCCGTGGATTCGATTCCTTTTGGGGTCTAAAATTATGTATTAGTATTTATTTTTACGTGTAGACTTCGTCTGGAAAAGATGTTAAATATTCCCTTTTTCTTCACTCTTCAAAGTAATGTAAGCTAGAATAATTTAGGTGTTCGGTGTGGTGTGAAGTGAAAGGTTTTTAGTCTCGCCGGGGTAACGATGTTAAAGTTAAGTGATATTCGCCTCGGGTGGTCCTTAAATGCACTGAAATGGGGCAAGAGGTTATGTCGGTGCCTAATTGCGTATACATCAAGTGGAAGAACCTTTCTCGCTACTTGAAAGACTGAATTAATGCTAAATAAACCCTTAAAAACTAAGTGTTAATAGAGTTTTTAAAAAACTTTTAACACTAGCTTTCCTCCGAAGCGTTACCTGTTCCTGAACATATAATAAATAGCTTAGATTACTAGATATTAGACCGCCTTTGTAGCCAAATGGTTGAACGTATTGCCTAGCATTGCGTTAAGCGCGAGAAGGTCCCGGGTTCGAATCTAGGGAGACAAAAAATTGTTTCGGTCAGGCAAGGCACAGAAGTCTGATTAACTATTTGCCGGAAAAAACGGCTAAGTGTAACGGAACATAAATGTGTTCGCCCATTCCCATGAGGGAAAGGGATTTTAACAACTAGATAATTAGCTCTGGATATGGAATCTGTTAGTCTTTTAAGGTAAGAATAAAATAACAGAAATCGAACAATAGTTCGTATATTAGAACGAAAGAACTTTTTATACTGTCTAGTTTAGCGATAGTACACATTTAAATAAAATTTAACGGATTAAAACATATATTAGTTAATATTGTAAAATGTTTTTTAACTCCCTTTTAGTCTCCCCGTGACCACGGCTGCTGCAAAGCATCCGAAACGTTGGGCCGAGTCTTCAATAGTTTCTAATATATCGCGTTTTAAACCGTTAAAGTGTTTTATTTAAAAAAAAGAACCTTTATATTGTAGATTCTTGTAGCCAAACTTATTATTAACTTAATTAGAGTACTTTCAATATCAAGATTCACGCAATGCTGCTCGTTCATTAAAATACAACTTCTCAATTTTAATTTCCCCTGGGACTCACGAGATTTTATAGACGCCATTTTTCACTTGCGTATTTATATATTCAAGACCTAGAAGGACAGACAAGCTTAGTTTTCATATAGACAGAAACAGCCCAGCCCTATAACATCTAGGGTGCGCTGTCGACCCATTTTGTTTTTTGACATCCGGGAAAACAGATTAGAAGACTAATAAATAACTAATTAAGTGTTTTAAAATTAGTTTAAAGATGCGAGATAAATATGTATGCATTTGTGTGGGTATACTTTGAGGGTAGGTATGTACATAATTTAATAAGGGAATATAGCTAGGCGTTAGTTTGTCGGCGAACACGAGCCGAGAGGCGTCGATAATTGCATAAATGCCCGTTGAAATTGGTTGACAATCCAATTACCAACCTCTGCACTCAGTCTGCACTTGACTTGGCGAAAATTATTGTGCCATCTCAACACTGAGTCTTAATAGAAAAACGGTGATATTATGCAGGACCGATTTTAAAACTAAGAAAAGAAGAAGTAAAGATAACAGACAAAATAACGACACATATCGCTTAATGATAATTATAATCCTGCGCATACAACTTGATCGATTTTGATGAAACTTAATGTGAATTGTAAAAATCGTAATACATAAAGTGTACGGTTTACTTTGTAGTCAATACTTATTCATAAATATCGCTTTAAGCTGATTTTTACATGGTCTTATCTCCGTAAGTAGACTAGCACGGGAAGCCTTGATAAAAATGAAACTTGGCGATGAATTTCTTCTTTTTTATTCTTCCACCTTAATTATTTTTTAAACAATAAAATTGAATGAAGAGTCTTTTATGAGTACGTTGGTTTTTATTTTGATCTAAATGTGGTGAATGTTATAATTTGTTGATACAAACGGACCTAATTGTGAAATCCAATATAGATTTCGCGCACTGGGATGAGTTGTGTTAATGATGTCACCTAAATTGCTTAAATTGACGTAAATTAGCCCGTTCTCGTTGATTATACAATTGAGTTAATTAATTTGACGCAGATTCAATTAGCGCTAAATTTAATCGAGATGGTTAATTTCGTATCGGGCTTTAATGCAATTAAATTTTCTTCGTGTATTTACAATATTTTGGTCTTATATTTGGATTTTCCTGGATCTTATGTCTAAGTAAATACTTGCAAATACTGTGTACATTCTTGTTTCCGTTTTTTATTTAAGAGACGGATTGTACTGATCTAGGATTTAAACTCGGGACGTTTTGCGCTGAAGCCTAGTGCCAAACTTTAATATTTTTCACATGTTTTCGCACATATTGGCATTGTATAAATTGAGAATTAATTTAGATTGGAAAAAAATCCATTAGAGGTGCTACCAATTGAGCTTACCGTGTCAACATTTCAATCTTAAATAAATCTACAAACAGAACAGAAAACTAACGGTTATATTAATTTTGACATGTTCATTGGTTCAAAATAAGGTATAAGTTAATAAGACCAGGCGAAACGTATTTTAAAATCTTTCTGGAATATACTTCTCCGTTTAGTGGACTCCATGCTAGTCTACCCTCAGTCATAAATATTCAATCATAAAATCGAAGTGTAGGTGTATCACATCAAAGAGCTTTAACTCGCGCATAACAATCACCGCAGAGCTTACATAAACACTACATTGCGGTCAAGGGAAACTGTATCTCAGTTGTTGCGTGTGGATACATCGCCTCGCTTAGGATGGGTGCAAACGAGCTGTCTCGTGCAGCCTAGTGGATCAAAGGGGTATTAGGCGAGTTTGAATGATGGATTAAAAATATTGATGCATCAAAAATCTGTAGAAATGTGAACACAAATAGAAAAGTCTTGTTTTAACTCTTATTTTTATATTTGGAAATCTTAGCAACTAAAATAAATAAACAATCTAGTAATATGGAGAATAGACAACGAACGCTAAAGCTTTTCACTTATATCTTTTATATACTTCTTATATATTATCTACTACTAGCTAGTAAATTATTTATTATTGTATTATATGTACAAAAAAAAATCAATTTATTTTCGATTTTTTAATTACATAGTTCCATGGTGTACGATTTAGGCACTAATATCCACCGTCCACCATAGATGGTTTGTAACCGACCCGAGTTATACAACTAAACCTGCAATAAAGGTTAGTTGAGAAATAAACATGTACGTACGTATATGTGTATCAAAGTACTATAAAACACTTTTTTGTTTGACTGGCATACGATGTCTTTCGAAATAAAGGATTGTAAAATGCGATACGTACTGAGTTTTCGTAGATAAGCGAATGTACTTAGGTACTTACATTCAAACAGATTTAGTATGTAGTATTGTCTATGTGCAGTTTAAAAATTGCTAATTTAATAATTGCTGCTCTTTTCGTATATATAATGTCTATTTAAAATGTTTCAGAGGAAGAATGCTACCACTGCATGGCCAGCCTGGTGGCATCGAAGGAGAAGATGTTCATCACGCAGACGAAACTCCTCAACGAGGTGACATGGAAGACTGTCATGCAGATTGCCAAGAAGCATGCCGTAAGTTTGGATTTACTTTAGTTAAGATATTGAGTATTCAATATTTGATTCGCGATATAGTAGGCGTTGAAAGGTTTAACATTTTAAAATTAATGAACACTTCGTATTAATTAAAAATCGAAAATAGATTTTTTTTAATGTTGCTGGTAAGAGCAACAGCACGGAACGCTGACGATGCCACTGGTTCTAATTCTGCCCGATTCGTATTTTCTAAAATTTATTTTACGAGTATATAGTGCCATCATGTGAAAATTATTATAAAGTAAAAACACTTAGGTATGGAAAGCCTAGTATAATTGAAACGCACTGGATTGTATATACGACTACTTTATTAACAAAGTGCGACCTCTACCCCTTTTTAAATTTCAGTATGTTAAAAACCTATTTATAGTCATTATAAACGTCTCTCTTATTCGATTTTAATAATATTATCACTATTCAATTGTTATTGTTCTCTACACAATACAATTAATACTAGAACACACCTATACCAAGGGCAAAACATTAGTAATAAATAACTTATCCATATAAACAGTTGTATTCGAGCCACAATGTGATGTAATGCTTTATAACTGCGTAAAACTCTTGAATCATAAAACCACGCCTTTTACCATTTTGATGTAATGTTCCGTCGTAAAAATTGTCTCGAGACACCAATAAAACGTTTGGCGGACTCGTTGGTGTAATCGTAGCGATGTATGGCTAATAATAAACATCGGGTCCTGGTTCGATCCCCACTCGGTCCAATATTTTTAGGAATCGTCGTTGTTGGATATTGACTTGACTTTCTAGGCCAGTTTGTAAAATGTATTAAGAAGCTCAGTTGATACTGGTGCAAAAACTAATTTTAAAAAGTCAACAGAGTACTTGTAAGTCGTTATATAAACGCCAACATCCCGTTTTCGAGGTTCAGTTCTAGTAGAGTCACAAGTAGAATATACCTACTCAGTATCTAACAGTTGTTTCAATCAGCCTTAACCTCCTACAGTCGTCGTCTATATCGGAATTTCGCACAGGTGGCGCACCACTGTCCACAGTCGATGGCACAAGAAAAGCCGTGAAGTTCAACTTCAGTCTTTGGATTTCCACAATGCAAAATAAGTCGACAGGGCATTTTGTATCGATGTTATATGGCTGGGTTACTTCACCTAACATCGAGTGACCCCACAGTTGCCTGTCCTCCTTTATCATAAAAAAAATTAAACCCGAACGTTTGCCACGTTTATGCTAATATTTGTTTAGTTAAAGTAAAAATAACGCGCGACCGGATTCGAATTAAACGTTATGAAAATACTCGAGTTGTGTTATTACTTTTTGAACGCTGTCAAAAGGAAGTCTGCTATATAACAATTTTTTTTTTAAATATTTAACGGTTTAAAACGCGATTTTTAGTAACTTATTAAGTTACTATAGACGGGGAGGGCCAACAACTTTTACTTAAAGTGTTTTATTTAATGGACTACCGGGTAACTATAGACAGTATTTAATTTTTTTGTTGTTTGATAGAGGGGGGCCGACAAACACGGGCGTCACAGCCAAATTACAACTTAATAAGATGCGCTGTTGTCCTATTTTGGCTTTAGATATACGTAAAATAAAAGGCTAAAACCGAAGGTCAGAGGTCAGTCAGGTCAGTCAGAGGTCCTCGGTTCGAATTTCGGGGAAACATAATTTCGATCGGACAGTGCGTTCAAAGCTCATCAATCACTTGCGAAAAATTTTCAAACGCGATCATTGAACCAGACACATATATGTGTCTGCCTTATTCTTTAGGTTAGTTAGAATTCACTTGTTCGTTGCCTCTGAAAACACAAAGAAAAATTTTAGTTCTTGTTATGACATAAGCCCATTACTTGAAAGCCTTTGTCCCTAGAACCATAGATTACGGCGTATAATTGGGTCAGCACACATTGTTACATTTATCATTACGTCGGTAACAACAGGAGTAGTCATGGGGGCATCGCGTGAGCCGGTACGTCGTAAAGTAGTGCTATTCGCGTCATAATAGCTCCACAATGCACGCGACCCCACTTCTGTTTACTAACGGAATTTAATATCGATCGCTTCCACAATCTACAGGTTAAGACTGGGTTTATGGCTCATAGGGTTAATATTGAATGAGTCGGTCTAGTGGGCCCAGTGGTTACAATATATCGCTTATTGCTAACGGATCATAGATTCGATTTCCACAAGGTCAAAAGTATTCTAAGTTTTACCAAAAGATTTTTTTGGGTTAGGCTGGACAAACGTGTCTGTAGTTTACGCGAGTAATACACATTTAAATAAAACACTTAAAAGAAATAAAAGCCTTTATTTCCTTTAAATGAATGTTTACATCTTTTAACTTTATCTAGTTTGAACGAGCTTGTATTCTTTAAGTACAAATATTATTTAAAAAATATCTTTAGCTCATTGGGAACCCTCTCGGGTGTGGTCCACCTCCAAAGTTGTCCATGCTTCCCGGTGTTGGGCCGTTTCCGCCCATTGCGGGCCAGCAATCGCCTATATGTCGTCGCCCCATCGTGCTGCTGGTCTCCCTCTCATCCCTTTTCCTTATGGGCTGTCCTTAAGGATACTCTTGCCGTCCACCTGTCGTTTTTTAATCTTGTTATATGCCCCGCCCATCTCCACTTCAGGCTACGTGCGAAGTTCAAAAAAACACTAAGTTAATATATAACCCGTTTTAAACCGTTTATTTAAATTGATAAACGTGGATGGGAATTTCCATTTATGCGGTTGGGGAGTACGTTTCGAACGCTCTAGTTCGCGATCAAGATAAAAATAGGCCGACAGCACATCCAGATTAGATGTGACATGGCTAAGACATGTCATCTATTATTAAAATATCCCCTGTTTTGTATGTTATACTTAATTAAATCGGAATAATCCTTACAAAAGCATAAATGTATTTCTTTGATGTATGCCGAAATCGTTATTAATCAATGATATTAATTAACGTGCTATTAAAGATAACGAGTCACGTTAGCAGTCACGTGTTTGAATCGAGAACGTCTGGAGTTTGTCTATACTTTGTCTAATATAGGTTGATAATTTGGAAAGCTTACGGTTACAATATATATGAAGTACTGACAGGTATCGCACAATAAGAGAAGCAATAATAACATTGTAAAATCAAATAAATGTATCTTGAAAATATTTTTCTTTTTATTTATTTTTTATGAATGATGGAGGAGACAAGTTCACTTGATGGTAGGTGAAATACCAAGCCTATTGCAACTAACAAGATGCGCTGTCCACGATTTTGGCTTTGGGTGAATACCCGAATCCAAAATTTCTGAATAGAAATCCACAGAATGAAACTTAAACGTGATTAAACTTAACGGCTTTTTCATCTGTGGACGATGGTTCGTGACCCGGACGGAATTTCGATATTCCTACCGCCCATTTAATAGCCGGATTTCCAGACGAAGTCCATCACGTTTTACAAAAATTATAAATTGATTAGAAAAATCATTAGCCGTAAATTACTACCATTACACCAACGAGCCCGTCTTATTCTGCTTATTGTAGAATCATTTCTTAGTAAGTATTTTAATATAAAATATTCATTTTACTATATATAATCCTGAAACAATAAAATAGATTTCATCATTGTCCAAATTATCAGCCTATATTAGATGTTTCTCATGAATTATCACTTTGATTTGTTGTTAACGGATTCCCGATAACAATACCGTTGTTGTAGCCATTTAAAGTTTGACTTATCAATTGTCTGAAATATGAAATGCGGGTCAACGACTTGCGTTCGTGTCCGTACGTGTACATCGATTTGTACTACCGTGCTGACTTTGCAGCTACTGTTTATTCAAAGGCTCTCGAAACGCTTCTATATACATTAAAAACTGGGACATTTTAGATAGTTGAAAAAGATGATCTTATCGCTGAAAAGTGTTTACTTTTCAGGCAAGCCTAAATAAACTAAAAGAGAATGATAAAGAAGAATTCTATACCCAGTAAATACTACTAAGTACCATAAATACCATCTTATAGTTCAACAATAGGTATAGACAATGTAACATTACATTGTCTACAAGTCCAAATTCAATGTAAATAGTATATACTATTACAGATAACGCGTCTATTTATAATCTAGAAATATTATCTTTGTTGACTAATTTGCTTAATTCAACGTATTGGGTGTCGAATGACTACAGTAAATATATCAAAGTATATTTATCACGATTATATAACTTTTAAATGGTAAACAAGGTTAAGATATATGTGTGATAAAATACTGTAATTATACCACATCGGTTCAAGAATCGGAATAAATTGTAGAATTTTCAAAGCCTATACACATTTTTGACGCTAATGCAAGTTTTTCTAAACATTTGCTTTCTTGGATACAATAAGAAACTCAACAGATACTGTCGAATGATTAGACTAGCAAGGTTTCCGTACAGCACCGCGGACTTGGTTGCAGAAGTCGGCCGCGCAACATCTGTCGCGACTCTCCGGCGCAATTGGCCCAGAACGCATCTACGCTGATTGGCAATGGTGGATTCTCGCCGCCCTGCCCTTCCCCCATCTTGTCAGAGTACTGGACTGCTTCTTTCACGAAGGCCTTAAGGTGAGGAATTTAGAGAAAGCTTTTGAGTCAGTAAAACTTGCATATAATTATTTCTTAAAAAAAACGGTTATTGGAATTGACTATAAGTTAATTATAGCTTTATTATTTCCCGAAAAAATATAAATGTATGTCTCCTAAAAGTATCTAAAACAACATATTACTATGGTATTTCCAGGTGTTCTACAGGGTAGCACTTGCGATCCTAATCCTGTTTCACAAACACAGCACCAATCAAAATTCGGAGTGGTACGCTGAAGCGACTAAGAATGGTGTTGATCACGCTATCGACAAGTTTTGTAGGAATATGCCGGCGTCTCCTACAAAGCTACTACGCACTGCGTTCAGTATAAGGGCGCTGAGGTTAGTATAAATAATTCTATAAGGATTAAATCTGATCACAAGTAGACTAACGAGATTAAAATACCCTCATCAAACAGTTCGCAGTACATATCGCGGGTGTTCATAAAGACGGAGATGACGCTCAAGTCCAAGCAGGTGATCACCGGCAACCGTCTGGTGCGGTCTAGGTCATCGGACAACCTTCCCACCAGTCAATCTCAGGTCAATATCCAGATGATGTCGCACACGTTAACTATACGCGAGGTAAGTCTACTGTACTTTAAATTTTAAAATAAGTTACCTGATAAGATGTAGGATTCTTAAGATTTAAAATCTCACCTGGTCATTTTAAGGTTAAGATGGCACTTGCGTCCAGAACATATTCTATGCTGGAGCAATGTTCTCTTAAGTGATTTTTATAGACATTATTATATTATTATTTCTATAGACATAAGAACGAAACCTCTATTAAAGGTGGTGGTATATACACATTATTAAGGTTCTAATAAATTGTCCTCTATACTTATATCTGTTGGACCTACAATTATTGGAAACCAGTGGCTGTTGAATATTATTAAAAGATAGTATGTCATATGTATTTATCTATATATCGATATAACTACACTAAAACGTATCGTGCTCCGCACACCTTATGTATGGTTTTATCTATGTACTGGCATATATTATATTATTATGTGTATTAGAAGTGATTTTACTTGGTTTGCAGAAAATGTCTGAGGAAACGTGCAAACAGATGGTATTGTACAAGAGAACTTAGGCGTGGCTTTGGCTTTTATATCATTGAATTCATTTCGGTTACGTTTCTAACACGACTAACTTCAAATACATCGAAATGAGAATACAAATTCGATGGACTTACATTTCTATCGAATCTATTGTAAGATAGCTCCTCTCTGTCCTCTCCCGATGTGTCCACGTGTTTATGTTATGTTTCGATCCGTGTAGCGAGACTTTGTCGATCCGTATCATGTTTTGTTCTCTCAATGTGATCACCAGACACGACACGATCATCAGACAGAAAATTACCTCCTCCGACTTACCGACGACGGCCGATTCGAAGTTCATTCTCATTGGCTTTGAATGGATTTGTTTATATTGTTTTATTTCAGTGTTTATATGTGATGTTTTATTGTTGATAAGTTTTAGTCGATCGTGGATGTGAAAGGTTTTGCGACACTCGGCATGCGTCTCTTGAGAACCGACACGAGTGTAAGTCGAGAGCGTGCGATGGAGCATATGTTAAGCTTAAATTAACAATAGACTAGGTTATAGGTGATATGTCGGCATGCGATCGACTGTTTGGTGTGTGGCTAACATTCGATTTTCCCGTTAGGGCTCACATTCGCCGGGCCCGCGCGCCCTTTCGATGGGCGTATATCCAATCCAAGCGATCAAGTCGCAGATTCTAGACCACAGCGAAGTAAGACGTAGTTGTAACATCAAACATCTGTCGCTCTTTAAGCTTGCGACGTTATTGACGTTTAGATGCACCGCTTGCCACTTAGGTGTTTATTTACCATGAACGGCGCAGTGCGTCGCTTCACGACATCGTGATGAGGTCGCTTCGATTTATTTTCCTTTTTGGTTGCGATTTTTTTGTAAGTGTGCGTGGTGGTCGGGTCAGATTTTATTTCAGTGCCCGACGCTCGGCTGGGTAGCGTCGTAGATAAAATCTGATCCGCCGACGATAACGATTGCATGACGGCCCGTTTTTACCTAAACGTTAGAGCTCTAATGCTACTTTTGTTCGGTTGAAAGCTATGTTTATTTTGTAAGCTTAATGTCATTAAGTTCAAAGCCAAATCAGTACCGTACTATCTCTGATCACATTTCACACTTCATTCTCACTCACTTCATCTACCCACCAAATTAGATCGACGTACAAGATAGATTTTAGTTTTATGTTCTCACCCGACCCGTTAGAACCCATACCGACAGCCATGATCATCGTCAAGGGTATTTGCAGAGTCCAAGATCCTCTCACCTGGCCCTGTGGTTCCCATTCCCTAACGCGGTGTTCAGCGACCAACAGCAGCATTCTTCTGACCTCAGACAGAAGGTTTGATTAGGGATTTAAACTAATTTCGGGTGTAGATGTGGAGGCAACTTGAAATTTGAATTAATGCTCTCTCTTCAAAACTACTACTCCCGACAGAATTAGTACAATAATCAATTACTAAAAAGCACTCGTTCTGGTTCTAAAATTTCTACTCATATTCTGACTTATGACTACTGACTCTTGCATTTTTTTATTTTTAAGAAAATAGCGTTCAAATTTATGAGTTTTGGAGAGAGATTGTCTAGTAAATTAATTACTGTCACAACTCACGGGGATACTGTACGGTTAGAGTACTAAAAATCACGTATTATTTCCAACACGTTCACATTGACAGACACATAATTCATCTTAATCATTTCACCGCTCGCTCTTCTAACACCATTCATTAGGTTTTTATTCTAGGACCATTTTGTTTCTTTGCGTTGAAACCATTCGTGGAGTCATTTTTACCCAGACACATGTAAATTCACTCTCACATCACTCGGGCAGCCGCTACTTTTGTATTGAAATTAGTCGTACTTCTAGGTATAGCGTTACCCACATTTGTTATATCTAGTATTTTATGATTATTGTAAATAGAATTAATTCCGTTACCGATCAACAGGTTTGCACTTAGTGTTACGGTCGAAATGTCTCCTGTTTTCCGTTTTATATCTAATGTTCATGCATGCGATGTTGTTTGTTAGTATAGTCATTGTTTACTGTATAAACGTCTAGATGTTCACGAAAATACTTGGCACCGTAGTCACTAAACACTGACACGACTAATTCTGTGCCGTCGATCTATGTTGTAATTTAATCATAAATTCTTTGAATGTGCGATTTTGTAACTTTACCTAAATATCTTAATGGTCAGTTAAAAATAGCTTTAAAATTTTGTCTCTTAATTTTATTTTAATCTTTAGCTAGATCTGTAGTTATAGTGTCATTATTTTTTTCATGTTCATTTGAAGTAGTCCGACCTTGCATCTTCCGGAAATCTTGATTCATATGGTGGAGGGTTTTTAGTTTGACCATTTGAAGACTAGAAACTTACTCTAGTATGGATATGACTTCGGGGTACGCACAAAATTTTCTAGGCAAGTAACCCCCACGATTTTCCATCAAGTCGTCTGAATATCCACCACCACATGTATCAAGTTACTCGATCCTCAGCACCACGCATGATCAAATACTATGACCATTCTCGCGTGTTCCAGTTATTCACTCTGTGGTCGTGGCTGCCCGTGCGCATCACGATGTACCAACCGGTACTGCTCTACACCACGGAGGAGCACGGGTGTTCCCTTACAACATTTTATGTGCGCGTGGAGCATCACGAACCGACTCTACTCATGATCAAGACTTGTAACAACGAAGTAAGATTATTTTTACTATAAGGAAATAAACTTTTTAACATCAACTTTTTTATATGAGTCCAATTAATATTTAATTTGGCTTTAGGATCTATAATGTTTTCTTACGAGAATTATTTTGATTCCGTAATATTATTATCATATATTTAAAAACCATAACGGATTTTAATTTCTAAAAATTTGATACCTTTTGAAACGCTTGTAATAAATTCCAGGTATTCGGTGCGTACTGCTCAACGCGTTGGTTCGAGAGGAACCAGAAGGACGAGAGGGGAAATCGACAGGCGTACTTCGGCACTGGCGAGACATTCCTCTTCAGGTAAGCGATGCAGTAGACGTCAATATTTTATTTTCTATTATCTTGCCCTGGATTTATAATACTCTTTCTTATTAGGTAGTTTAAAAGAAGGTAGTTTGATTATCCGAGGTTTTATTTAGCCCTCAAATATCTTAGAAAAATATTAATTAACCTTCTTATGGGATGGTTTAATTTTGTTTACCTTAACTTTTCACTTGTCTACATTATCTATATTTTTATTCTGCTTTGATTGATGCCATATATAGATATAGGCTATTTTTATTCCCACGTGTTTTTTAAATTAAGAAAATTGTTTAGTTCTTCGGGTAAAGGCTTTTTTGGTGCTTTTTCATTGTGATGTCAACACTGCGATGATATATATATCATTACACACACTAAATTGTATATATCACGTCTTCGTATTTTTTCATTTCAGCAAATAATTTAATAAGTTTTAAACATTATATAATGCATTAACTCACAATAATTATGTACATATGGGTAAAAAACATTGTTACTAAAATTTAAGTCATTGTTGTCTGTTTGGATGTACCAAGGTGTTGCCAGTTTTAAACTTGGGGTGTTATATTTGTAGAGGTATGAAAAAGTAAGACTAGTGATCAAGTCTTACTTTTATGCTACGAGTGAACAAGTATGTTCTACTTGCCTCTTAAGTAACAGTTTAGTTGTAGCTTTAAAAAATACGAATGTTATTGTCAATTAATAACAATTTTTTAAATTATATTTATTAAAAACAAAACAAAAAGATTTTCGTAATAGAAAGCTTATTTAATGGTTTACTTTAACCAACCCTGGCAACACCTAAGAATGTGTTTGTGACGTGTACCATTCGCTTGCAGCCTTTACCCGGAGCGTGCAAAGTACCCTTGGGTCGGTTGTTCAGCCGGCGACGGCAAAGAGGATCAGCGAGTCGCGCACGGCTCCGAACTCTTCATGGCAGCCGACTCCAAAATGATCACCATCGGAGGAGGGTCAGTATATCTTACTATTTGATTGTATTCAGCCTGCAACCCATTCGCGCCAAGTACCCGTGGGTAGGCATCGCGGAGGATGAAGATGGCGACTCGAAGACCTCCCACGCCAGCTCGTTGTTTATGGCTGCCGATAACAAAATGATTACTATAGGTGGAGGGTTCGTATTGGTCCTAATTTTAAATGCCTTTTGATTTCATTTTACAAACTATAAATAAATAAACATCGCATTCTGTAATATGCTTAAGAATTTTTTTCACCCGTTTTAAAATGGTTAAAAGAATGTAATAATTTCTATTTGTTTTACTTACCTTTTTTAGTACAATAATAAGCAATTACATTGTATAATCAAAATGATTCTGCTTACGAAATGCCCGATGTGATGTTCAGTACAAGGGAACTTTAACAACTCTCAATAAATAAATAATAGAGGCGAGAGAGGTAAAAGATGATCGTTTATTTGTTTTTAGCATAAAAAAACTAGATGCTCCGAGGCTCAACGCTGTTTGAGAAGGCCAGTTATAATGCAAATTCTCTATTTCCAGGGACGGCCAAGCAATATGGATGGATGAAAACATCCGCTACGGCAAGACGGACCGGTGCTCCACGTTCAACAATCCACCGCTCTGCCCCTCCGGCGACTTCGAGATTCGCGTCCTCGAGGTGTACGGTTTCGCGGGGGCGTAAACATCCCCTCCCTTGCCCCCCCACATCCGACACGGAGTAAAGTAATCTCGATTATGATTATTCCCGAGCGATACCGCTCTACGTAGTGTTTGTGGTTCGATGTACTCTGGATGAGTGTAGAATGCTTGCCGGTCGAGGTCGTCAATCGATTTCGCGTTTAATCGAGAAATTCACCGCATTACACAAATGTAATATTTTTCTATTCACCAACGAATTCAGTGCGCGACAGCGATGATATTTTCAGTATTCGGTTATTCAGAGTGTCGCCTGAAGACGTGTAGTCGTATTCCTTTCCCCCGTAGCACCTTTAACGGGCTGTCCGTACAAGACAACGAAACGGGGACTATAGGTTGTTCATTAGGATGTATGTAAGTA
Organism: Leptosia nina; assembly: GCA_963661955.1. Lineage (NCBI taxonomy): Eukaryota > Metazoa > Arthropoda > Insecta > Lepidoptera > Pieridae > Leptosia > Leptosia nina. The sequence continues at coordinate 960,950 of CAVLEF010000040.1, forward strand.
CAATATCGATGTATCGTACCTACTCGGATGTTACGCTTATTTTAAAGCAATATTATGGGCCTAGCCGTGGGAAGTGACCTGAGAACATTCCAGTGAATTTGAGGTCCACGAAACCGATGCACGTACACCGCGAGGTTTAATTGGCAACGACAGTATTTATCGCTTAAGGCTTCATCTGTCAACGGTTACTCTTTGCTCACAAAAATGTACCAAAGATGCTTAGATTAGAGTCTGCGGGCGAATGTCTTGATTAGAGATTAAAGTTTCAATATTCACTCGGTGTCGTGGGTTCTTAACGTTCATTCGTAACGCACAATCGCTCTATATGGTCGAACATATCTTAGTCGTTGAGCTGTATAGGTTTTATCAAGATAAATGTTTATGGACATTCGCGGCAGACTAGGATCGCCGATGGGAAATTCTTTAATGGAAGTAAATTATATTGAAACTCTATTCTGGTAGTTCCCTACAGTGATCCGCAACAGGTGGACGACCTTAGACGATGCCACACCATGCGTCGTAAAAGTATTATTGAATATGTATTGTCGAAGGAATGTGCCAAAAAAGGACCATTGGAGTAAACATGGCTGGTTGGAAATTGTCTATGGTCGTCGGAGAGACGTTTACACAATCTGTATGTAGTTTATTCAATTTAAAAATCTATTTCGACATGTATTTAGATGTATTTTTCATCGTAGCTGTGCCGAAGTTTTTCCAGTTTTGTAATTACTCAACGTAATTAATGAAATTAAACGGTATAATATAGAAATATATCAACATATCCCTGTCGAGTACAAAGGGGTTGGGTTCATTTCGCCCGCGGCTTGTTTCGTCTGTGAATCTGTAAATATTGTTTCTTTTTATATATCTCTATTTATGTATGTCGTATTAAGCGGAGGTTGTAGAGGAGCGGAACTGGGTGTCGCCATGCTGACGCGTGTCCAATGAAGCCTAAGACTTGTTTTAAATTCAGATTATTTATGTAATTTATTGTGTAGGTAACGATAATGTTTAATTGTATATTATTATGTTAATTTTGCCTCTGCGAATAGTGGTTCGTCACAGGGAAATTATTGTTTCGCTCAATTGTTTGAGTTCGTCGCTGGCAACACAGTCGGGCGCGATATTTGCTGTTAGCTATTTGTCGTTGATCAGTGTAAAGTCTAGTCTTTATCCTGTTTTTAATCTATATATCTAATATTTACGAATTGATTGATATTTAAAAATTGTGCGTTTCGCCCCGTTCGGGAGGCTGTAGGCTCGTGGTTAGTTAGACTAAGTACATGTAAAGTATACAGTTATTCGTTCTCCTTTTCAGTATTGTGGTGTATGGTTTTATGATTCGTCGAGTGAATGTTGTGCGCGCTGTTACGAATTACGTACTGTTACATTCGAATAGTTTATACTCCGCCAGATGGCGACAGTGTAGAAGTCGTTTATTGTAATGTGAATGTTGCTTTATAATGTCTACAAAATATATAATCCCATACATACTGTGTCATTTTATTTTGTACCACCCTAGTAATTTTCATGCAATATGCAGTAAGAGATACAATTATAATAACAAAAATTAAACATGTGCTAGATATTAATTTGTTTTCATGTAGGTCATAGAATGTTACAATTCAAGAGTAGGAAATACATCTGGCCAATTGTATTGTATAAAAACTTACATATTGTAACATACGAAAAATTGGTAATAGCTTCTCCTAACTAATACATTGTAGCAAGATTTATGTGAAGCTAAATAATGGATAAATATAACTAAACTTAACTGTCTTTACAGTACTACAACTTGTAAAAAAATTACAAGGTATGTACAAAGCCTCCTAGGATTGCAAATGTCACCATTTAAGTTCAAGAACAAACAAGAGACAAGACATTTAGACATACAAATGTGTCTAATAATAAAAGTGACTTGACAGACTTAAAGAACTCTTAATGCCCAAATTATCCTTATTTCAACAGCCAACAACAGTTTCTTTTAATCTCGTCCTGTATGATGACACTCTTTGTTTGACAACATTTAAAATAGATTTATCTTCTACAAAAGAAGATATTTCATCAAAGTCACTGTTAACTTCGTCTAGAGCACTAAGCAAATTATCTTCCTTACTATACTTCATGTAGACAAACATCAGCATGCTTAAAGAAGTCTTTAACTGCTTAGAGACATTGGTTAGATCTTCACGGTCATCATCAAAAGACTCTTCTTCAGCCTCAATCATATAATGCAAAGTCTTCCACATCTTATAACTTTTTTTAAAGTAATGGTTAACATCACTAATTTCATTGATATTGAGAATAGTTGTTACTGTTATTGTTGACGCCACTATATCTACCAAGTCCATGTCAATCTCTTTCATACTAGCAAGTTTACCTTCATAATATTTAAAAGCCAGTGATATCATTTTCAGTACATCCTGTTTGTTGTCACTAAATATACCAACAGATTTGTCAAAGCCAACTAGATTTAGAGTGACCTGTATACTTATTAATAGTATTCGTTCAAATTGCTCCTTCTCACAGAGATCTTTTTGTTTCTCTGTGATTTCAACATATCCAATTAACAATGATTCAAGTGCTTCTACACTAACAAAGTGACTGAAAAAATCAGACCTCAACTCTTCTACATTGCAATAACTACATATAGTATTAAAGTTCTCTATTGCGTTTATTAATAGGTCCTTGTGTGATGAATTCTTCAAGATGAAGTATAGATAATTTGAATATTCCACTTCTATGAACAGTCTCATCCAAATAGGTACATGTTCACTATCAGCTAGGAATAGGCTTGAGTTTATGAGACGCAGGAGTTGTACTAGGACTAAACTGTCATTACCCTTTATGCATTCAACTAGAGATTTCAAAAATGGGCCAAGTTGTATAAGACTAGTTACTGCCTCCTTCTGGCAACACATGTTTGCAATTATGCCGACAACAACTTCAGCAGTACGCGGTGATTCGACGATGGGCCACGCAAAGCTCAGAAGACTGAGGAAATTATGTCTCTGTAGAAAGAGGACTACATCTCGCTCCGCAGTCATATCCCACAGAGTACATAGGTTATCCTCAAACAGCTGGTTCTGGATTTCATCTTTGAGCGTGTCTAAATTAGCCAATTTCAAAAGAATTTTTAAGACAAACCGCTCGCTATAAGCCGTATCTCCAATTACGTCTCCGACGAGATTTTCCTTGTCATCATGTTCTAAAACTTCAGGTTTCATCTTAGTAAATGAAAAATAACATGTATTTACTTAATAGAAAAGTTAATATTCTCAAATATCAATAAAGTCCCAATTTACTTTTTTGCATCAAAATAGTAAATAAATTTAAGATACACTCTTAAAATATGAAGTTTGACACTCGTATGTCATTATTGATAACCGACTTCTACAGATAAATTACCAAAAGTAAAATAACCACAGAGTACGAACTACCATCCTTTATTGATCGATGATTAATTTGTGGTCTATGACTAATATACCATGAGAATATCAATGGCAGTTTGCTGCTTTGTATATGCACCTTTTAATATTGTTTATTACAGTATTAAGGATATAAGTAGGTATTAATTGTAAAAAAATTTGAATAATAAATCACATCAAGTTAAGAGTAAAAGAAACTACCTACTTTCATAATATTAGCATGTAACACTAGATTTTTGTTGTGTCATATTTAATATAATGGTGGAGAAGACAGAACAGTAAAGAAAATAAACTTTTCATTTAATCTTTACAAATACAAGTAGTTTTACAAAGTATCTATTTCCGTAGATATAAATCGATAAAGTCTTCTTAAACAGCAATAAACAAGGTACAATGTTTTCTCTTATTGCTTAGAGGCTCTGCCTCTCTAAATTACTAGAAAGTAAATCTTATTTCTATGAAAACATTTGATTAACGTATTTGCAATCAACGTGAAATACGTTATTGTGATCAAAATCTTAGATTACAAGTTATATAAAAGCAACACCTTTACATATTGATATTTTCTGATTAAACTTAATGAAGCCGCGATTATGAACACTAGTTCATGGACATATAGGGAAATGTACTTAGCATCAGCTATTGCTTGATTTAAGCACCGCAACATGACTTTAGCATTTTATCTTTCAATCTAACTGTCAGCCTTAACTTTATTCCGCGGTGCTTCATCGTGATCGTCTTGTCGCCTCTTTTTGCCTTTTCCTTTAAAGTTCTTTCCTCTATTATGTCCACCTTTGTTATTTTTGAAGTTCTTCATGTTCTTACGTCGTTTGGCCATCTCTTCCACAGTCTTTTGTAAATAGACGGTCTCTTCATCACCTTCTAGTAACTTGAATTCTATTTCTTTATCATCTATTTTGATTTTGCCATCTGTTAACTTTGCTGCTACTTCTTTGGCTGCATTTTCTTTCGATAGCCGTACCCAACCCTGTGTGTCGCCTTGTTTGAAATCAATGTAAGCCACTTCCGCACCTTAAAGTTATATAATTTGAGTTAAACCACAGTTAATTTTACATTAACGTTATGGTGACGATCTTTATTCTTAAAATTTCAAGATAAATTGATTTTAATTTAACTCAGGTTACATACCTAGTTCAGTAATCGCTTCCTTTATTTTTTCTCGCGTGAGGTTGTCACTTCCCTCATTGAAGAAAAGTACAGTGCCTGAGGGTAGTTTAAACTCTTCTTTTTCTTCATTTTCCTGTGAAACAGGTCAAATTCGTTTAGTGCAAAATAGAACAGCTACATATAAAGTAATAGTGTTTAATTCTTAATAGCTAAGTAAATTTGTTATAACATTGCCGTTACGTTTGAAAATATTTAACATGTTTTAGTTAGATGTGAAAAATGGGTCTCACCTCTTTCTTTTGTGATTTTTTATTTTTCTTGTCTTTAAGAGCAGCATACTCCTCCTGTTTCTGCTGCAAATAGTTTTCTTGCCACAGTAATAACAGCTCTGTGTCATTATACTTTAATCCTTTGTTCTCCATGAATTTTACTGCCTGAAATTAATTTCTTTTTATTAGGTGTAAAAATAATTATAATAAAATATGTAATCTACATTTCTTCATTCTAAACTCAATATAGTCAGGGTTGGCCGATCTTGAGTGACAAAAATAGTAACTTTTGGTATTTCAATATTGGATATAAGATCACTATAATTGATTGTGGCATAATAAATATACAACAGTGTGCAATGGGTTTTAGACAGACTATGTATAAAAATAGATCAAAAGTAGGAGAATAACGGTTACGGAATATAATGGTAACCATTATTTACAGCAAAGAAACATTAACAGTAAAAAATTTTGTCCAATAAAAATATTAAGCAAGTGAGTTGTTAAATTAAGTCATAACATTGTGTTTTAGATCAATTGCTTTAAAAAATGCAAGGAACGTCATCACTTTGGAATTGTTTCGTACAAACCTGGTCCTTCGTCTTAAATGTAGCGAACACTGATCCTTTGAAAAGCTTTTTCTTGCTCTGTTTGTCGAGATACCTTCTCATAATTATATTTTCTACTTCTTCAAATTGTTTGAAGTACACAAGAATATCATCAAGTAAAGAGTCCTTCGGGAAACCTTTGGCATAGACTGTGCGAGCCGTCAACTCTTTACGTCTCTCTTCATTCATCTCAGGTACTGGCAGCTCTGGGTTTCTGCGCACTTTTTTGTTGTCATCTGATACCTAAAATTATACAAAGTTCTTTTAAAATACTAAAATAAATAATATGGTCTAAGTGGGCTGGACTTTATTGATAACTGACACGAACTTGATATACAATGTTATTCCTACGTCATGCAAAACCTGAAAGTAGTTTGTTAAGAATCAGTAGTAGAATCCATTCCAATAGTTTCTATACCACGTTATATTTTTGTCAAATGTATATAAAATTTTTGAAATCTTGGACATTGTTCGATAAATGAAATCCTATATAAGTATAACTAAATAGGTTTAAAAATTCGGGGAACAAAATGCCCAAAGAGTCCAATTTAGCGAGTAGCTGCTTAATCAAGACAGAAACATTATTTTTACCGACGAATGCATTTTTACAAGTCGTGGGCTCTTTAATGTTTACAACAGTCATCACTGGGTTCATGAAAACCCGCGCTAAGCTAGGCCTGACTCATTCCAACACCGTTATTATAAAACGAGATTCGATAAATTAGAGTAAATAATGGTGATTAACATGTTTAAACACGCCGGAATAGTTTTTGTCTCAACAATTACCACTACCAACATGCCATTTAACCATTCTGACAGTCGAAAGCCTGTAAGTGTGATGGGGAATGTTATTGCCAAAAGTTCTCAATACATTCTGTGAGCAGACGATAGGTACATAAAAGTAGTGAATCGTGTAGTGTGAGAAGAGGAAGGGGGTGCGAGATAGCGCGCTGCGTCGGCGCCTGCTCAGTGACCATGATAATCCGGGACAAACAATAACATTAAAAAATTTTATTACTTCGTGACTTTTAATTATTTTTTAATTTTGATTTTTTATCCTGATTCTGCAAATAAAGAGACGTTTGACGTGTTGCTTTAGTATCAACAAAGAATAACCTTGTATATTGAGACATTTGGTTTATTATCAACATACTTAACTAAATTAATATTTAATTAATAAAAATTTAATTAGTTTAATACTATACATGTTGAACATGTTGAATCCGTTTATTATGACTCCGCGTATATTGACCAACCCTTTATTATGTCGTTATTACACTAAGAAGTTTGGTTTTCATATAAAATTCTTTATAACAACGTCGGATATAATGACTTCCCTTACAATGACATGTTGCTTATTATGACCCATTTTCAATAAATTATGATATAATGACCGACATGATTATATTATCTATCTATATATATCATCTCCGGGTACTCGGCAATGTTCGTTGATTCCCGACGACGTTCGGTTCGATGAAGTCGAGAAAGAACCATTCCCTACCGAAGAGGCATTAAAAGTTGCAGAATTATTATCACGATTTGTTCATAGCAATATTAAAAATGATAATTTGACCTTAGCTTCTATACACAATAATATCAGAGACTGTTTTAAATAAAACACTTTAACGGTTTAAAACGCGATATATTAGTTAAACTTATTTGGAAATGATTTTAACTTCGGCCCGATGTTTCGGATGCTTTGCAGCAGCCGTGGTCACGCTTAAACCGTTAAAGTGTTTTATTTAAATGTGTACTACTCGCGTAAACTATAGACAGAGACTGTTTTTACCATTAAATGAAAAAACAAAAGCAGGCAACAATTATAGATTACTTGCATTAAAAAATACATTTGTAGGTGTATCATTTACTTTTACGTGCAATTTTTGTTTTCATTTAATATGTATGTATACATATGTAGTTACTATGTTCTTCTATTAAAGTACCTAAATACATACATATATACACATAAAAAAATTTTTTTTTCACAAAACGCATTATATAAAATAAATAAATAAATATATGATGTCCGCTTATTATGACGTGTTTGTCAATCACTTTCGATGTCATTATAAACGGATTCAACTGTATTTATTCATTATTTTTATAACTGTCACGGTTTAAAAGAAGCAAGAGCAATAGATTTAAAGGAGCTATTTAACATTGTACCTCTAACAATCCAGATGTGGACTTATTAAGTGCATTTACAATGACTTCTTGATCTGTGGTAAGTTTGGCAAGACGGTTGAATTTGAGAAGAATATCCAATGGCACCCAGCCATCATCTAACTGAACCTGTTCCCGGAGAAACTTGTCTCTAGGCAAGTTTAAATCACCTGTAACGCAACCAAGGTAATTACAAATTTCAAGTAAGTGCCAAAAAGTAAACAAAAATAAAGAATGAGTTTAGAACGAAATTTCGACAAATTTGGTTATTTGAGGAGTGGTTTAAGATATTAAACTTAAATTACGAAACTAGTCTTGATCAATCAGTCAAATCAAATTTTTCCTATCTATTTCGCATTAACTTTAACACAATTATATATTAAAATATATAATTTTTACTCATTACAAATATAACGGAAGTTTTAATAATATTATTTTTAATATTTCACGCTCTGCTACCATATTGAGGTATTCGAAATATTTATTGACAGAAGGAAAAGCAAAGAACTGCATGACACATAAAATAAAAAGAAAACATATAGAAGGAGCTAGGACCAAAGAGTTAAGTAGCAGTACAAGATATATGGACGAGCAATATTTGACACGTGTTGTCGCAAATAAACAAAACTAACCAAAGTAATATTCAACCTGACGAATGATTGCATTTTCTAGATCTGAAGTATCTTCATTTTTTCCATTCTCATTGTTCTCCTGACCGTTAGCTTCAGTCGCCACTTCTTTTTCTTCAGTCATTGTTTATTCTGAAAACAAGATACTGTGAGTTCTTGCAAACAGCATTCTTCGTGTCTCGTCAGACAGTCCGTAAACAAAATTATTTCACTAAATACTTACAGTAATAGACCTTGTTCAATTTGATAATACTTGTTAAGAATGATATCTTTTACTGCATCAAATAAAAACTATTCACTGAATATGATGCGCAAAACCACATGGATATTTCACATTGCCGGCATTTTTTTCACGTACTCAGTACTGACACTGACAAACATAGACATATGTGATATGTCAAAGTTTAAACTTACATATAATCCACAGATGTGTAATCAAACTTTACATATCTTTTGATGCATTTTCTTACAATATAATTAAAAAAATTAAACAAAAAGCTTGAGTATTACGGAAGAAAAATGTTGTATCGCAATTGCCTTAAAGCAATTTCTCAAATATATTTGTTAAATTTCTAATTATATCACATCTTAAGATACGGTATTCATAGTAAAAATGACATACGGTACCTGATCAATGACAAGTCGTACTAATTGCAAATTAGGTTATGTTAATAATGAAAACATTGCAAATTGTATTAGTCCCTATGTAGTGTTAAATACAATATTGAATATATTAGAAGGCAAAATGGGCGTAAGGGGACTCACAACATATATCAACCATAATTCCAACGTTTTTATGAAAGATCACAACTTGCATGATACCAACTTAGTGATAGATGGTCACAGCCTTTGCGCCCAATTATACAGATCACTGAATTGTTTTTCAGCTTTTGGTGGAGACTATGACAAATTTGCCAATTATATGAAGACATTCTTTAAAAATTTGAAAAAGTGCAACATAACATCGTACGTTATATTCGATGGGAGCTATGAGAAACGTAAATTAAAAACTGCACACAATAGGCTCCGATCAAAGATATATGGAGCGGCTAAATTGGATCCAGTGACTCAAGGAACCATACAATTATTCCCACTGTTACTTCGTGATCTGTTCAAAGGAGTATTGAATGAAATCAATGTATTGTATACTGTGTGTGAATTTGAAGCTGATGATGAAATTGCGGCTTTAGCGAGATGTTTAAACTGCCCTGTATTGAGTTATGATTCAGACTTTTATATTTATAATGTTCTTTATATACCATTTAACACAGTTGAACTGAAGCCAGTGCAAATTAAACAGGGTGACCAAAAAATTTATGTCATACACTGTCAAATATATAAAGTAGAATTTTTGACAGAACATTTTGGTGGAATAAACAAAGAACTGCTGCCCCTATTGGCAACATTACTTGGTAATGATTTTGTAGAGAAGAAAGTTTTTAGTAAATTTTTTTCCCAATTAAAAATGCCTAAAAGTAAAAATAAAAATGAACAACAGAGGTGTATACATGGTTTATTTATTTGGCTTCAAAATGAATCTTTAGAGTCAGCGATATCCAAAATAATTGGTAGGCTGAAGAAACGGGAAAAAGAGAAAGTGTTTGAAATAATTAAGAAGAGTATCAATGGTTATCATAAAAAAGATTGTAGATCATTAAAATATTTGAATTTATCTTATAACATCCCAGATAAGAATGTTGACATAAAAATGCCACAGGATATGAATGATGATGTTTCAGTAGCATTGGAAGAAGAGCAATCTGGTGATGATGATAATTCATCTGAAGAAGAAATAGAATCAAAAACTGAATTGAATGAATTGCCAGATTGGTTTGCTGATGGTATTAGACAGAAAACAATACCCCATTCTTTCATTAATCTTTACACCCACCATCTGTACTTCTGTTCACCTCAAGCTGAGGATTATATGCAAGAAGACTCACATTTTTGTATTTTACCCATCCTCAGATATGCTTTTGACATTCTGACTGACTTTGAGGAAGAATATTTCACTTATGTCAGTAGAGACAGGGACTGTAATTATAAAAGAATTTTAATTAACAAAGACGTTGGAATTTCAAGATTACTAGAGATTCCCTTCTCTAGACTAACTAAAGTGCAACTACATCTATACTTCTACCATTTCTTTAAAGAAAAATTTCCAAAAATTGATTTTGATGTTGTAGAATTATTACCATCAAATTTTCAAATTTTTGCTCTTGCTATTATTTGGTGGGTCTCGAGTTGTGATGTGTTAATAGGTCAAGTGCATAGCCTGCTTTTATCCTATACATATTTAGAAGCCGTTGATGAAAAGGTGGGGATGCCCAGAGCCAGCTTTAACTTTAATAACAGGTTTTCAAACAAATTGGTTGAGTTGAAAAGTAGACCACACATGGAAATGACACAAGAGATACAGACAAATAAGAATAAAGTTCAATACAATGATTGTTTAATTGCAGCCAGTGTTCTACTAAAACATTTTGAATTGGATGATACCATCAGGAAAAGACCAAAAAGTTATGATTCCAAACGAGTACATGCTTTTGCCCAGCTTCAATGTTGCTTGCTCGCTATTAACTCATTAAATATTCTCTGTGGTAGTCCCTTTGAAGGAACAGACTATGCAAGAAGTTACAATGGCACATTTATTTACAATATAGCAATGAAAGTCGAGAGTGAAAAGGATCCATTGTCATTTTTTAAGGAATACTTAAAAGGAGCTTACAGTGTCCTATGGTTCTACAATAGTTTAAATGTAATTGTAACAAGACTGTTAGACAAAAACGATTTACGGTTTAAAGAAATTGCGACTGGGAGTAAAAAAAGAAGTAGGCGGAAAAAAAAAACTGATGACGAAATTTCTTTTATTATCAAAGGTTTTGAATCAGAGGTTAAAATATAATGTTATTTTTGTTAATTATATTATACAATTTGGTAAATATTTAATGATTACTTTTTTTTCGAAGTATTGCATATATTTACTTTAATTACTAACATAGTTAATCTAATACACTATAACACCATGCATACAAAATAAAAATTGAGAAAGATCTTAAAGATAGCTTTAGGAACCATTACATAACAAAGTTAGGAAAATAATTCACCATTTATAAAAATACAGAAATAATCATATAGAAGTTTATGAAATAGACTATGCCTTCTTTTTACCAATAACTTTAGTGTTAGATGGATTTAATCTTCTGTTAAACTTTTCACCTAAGAAATAAAATCCGTGACCTATAACAATACTTCCCGCCATAAAGAATATTCTCTCTGGCCAGTTCATTTCATCTAATACGGGATAAACCCATTCACCAGTTTGACTATTTACCAGGAATAAGAATCCTAAATAAGAGAAAATAAAGGTATTGGTAATCGCTAGACCAACTTTTCTCGATGGATACGTAACGTCGGATGTTAACATTTCAATTATCATAAATATAGAGACAAAAGTGTGCAAAGGATGATTAATCCATGGCGGGTAAGCTTTCTCCACGGGTGGCGGGAAAATTAAGTCCTTGTCCACAGCGTATACGCCCCAGAATGCCACAGATACATAGACGCCCATAGGGAAGGCTAGCGCGAACAGAGTATCCTTGATTTTTCTAATCGTTGGTGGGTTCTTTGGTACCGGATCATTTGTGCCGAAGACATCATTAGCGAAGGCAATCCACATGTATATAGCCTGTAATACCTGTGAAAAATATCATTAAAACTTACATTGATGCCATAAAAACCAAGAATAAACCATTGTGGTTTTAAGTCTACACAAGAAATTCCAATAATTAAATTCAAATTAGAGAAAACGATTGTAATAGGTTCAGACATTTTAATTTCTCGCTGCTGCTTAAGACCCGTTTATAATTATACGAGTTTTTGGGCCGTTAATACCACAGTACATTTTAATGACATCTTTAGTATTGGTTAATTTGATACTAAAGTAACATATTTTACTGCAGACCAGAGTTTATTTGCTAGAGATATTATTTCTAAATTAAAGATATCAGTATAGGTTATTTTTAGTACATTTAATATGTTTTTTTTATATAACGGCATTGATACATTCATTCGAAGCCAACAATGGGTAAATAACAGCCTTATTAAAACAATTAAAGTCAAACAGGCACAATTAAGACTCTTAAAGGTATACTAATTATTCCTGTTTAATGAACCAGTAGCCCAATGAAAAATAATTCCTACATGTTCATTCGTCTTTTGTTAGAGAATTCTTGGTTATAAGTAATATTAACGCTTGAATACGTATTATTCAAAATGACAGATTATTGAATTAAAGAAGGAGTTAATTAATACGTAAATTAACAAAAAGTGATATTATCTTATATTTTATTGATACAATTATAAAATAATGGTGCCGGTAACTGAACTTCTGACCTTTTCTGAAGGCGACGATAATTTTTAAAGTTGTTGTAGAATTTTAAGAGAAAGGTAACTCGCAAACAGCGTTAAAAACATCGGCCACTTATTTTATGTTACATGTGACAAAAATAAGAATACTTTTAGATGCAGTTTTTGCTGTGAATATCTTTAATTGTTACAGTTAGGTAAAAAGGTGTATTATAGGTAGGTTGATTGATCGAATGATTATAAGTATTCCAACTTCTACTTGCGAGTACTTAAAAATGAAAGTTCTCAAAAACGAGTTTTACTTACGAAATTCCACAAAGTTAGGAAGAGGACCCGCCCTCTGAATGGATAGAGATCTAATCCCGCTTTAAAAGGTACATCCACATAGTTCTGGTCGTACCACAGAAGATACGTATTTAAAACCGCACCGATTATGTGTAATATTGGTAAAGCCATGTTAAAAACGCACAAACGTGCGCCTGCCTCTGACGCACTACGTTTAATGTCGTGTCTTCACTACATAATATCAAAAAGTTGATAATAATTACTGATAAGTATTATTGATGTGGTAACTCACTTCTATTGGGTTAATATTTAATTTTTATAATTATATACCGCGTCACAGTTAACTATTAATGATTCTCACGAGATTTTTTGTTTCTCTGATATTAGAATAGAAAATAAATAAATATGATAGCAGTCAGATTCTGTATTAAAAGTGTCCGTTTATTATTTGTCCGAGATATTTGCATTGTTGCTCATGGTCAAAAGGTGTTTGCGTAAAGTAGTATTAACTGTTAGAATTGGAGATGTATGTAATTTTATGCAACAGCATTGTTGGTCTAGTGGTAAGTGTACCCTATCTATGACTTCAAGATTGGGGCTTCGATATCAGGTAGTGCAATATGTATGTGGTTGTGTACAACCATATTGAAGGATTCAATGAGATTACAGAATATTAAAATATTTAAGGAGTATTTAATTGTAGGCAATATTTATATATTTAAAAGAATAATTTGTACTAAATAATTTCAAGTTACCTAAGAGTTCGTATGTAGGTAAAGAATGTGTCTTTAATCTTTTTTTTGTATTCATATCTACTTAGAAATCAATATAAAAAATAAGAGGCAAAAGCTTAAGAATTAAATATCTTAACCCTTATAAAAACCTATTAAAAGAACCTTCAAAGAAAAATCAGATTACGCTTGACCACAGAGTAACCTTGAAGAGGAAAAAAAGATAATAAACGCCACGTAGGTACATTATATAGATACTTGTAAATCTTCTAAGGTGTTTAAGAACACATCACTACTTTAATAAATATACACAAAACCTGTTTCTGTATCAAAATGATGAAAAAAAAGAAGGATTTTACCCTTAAATCATATATACTTACCTATAGATGTAACACTCGATGTTAGAACGCGATAGAATAATTATAATTTCTGTATGAGGAACAAGGATAGAGTCATATTTTTTTTTGTCGCCCTGGCCAGTTTTCAATCGTGACAAGGAAAGCCATCGTGACAAACAATAAAATTAACTGTTTGATATATTCGCTGTATATATTTACAATGCAATTCTCAATTAATACAATATTCGCTGCAGATAATAGTTTTGTATATTTAAGCAAAAATCAATCATTTTGAGACTATTTATTTAATTAAAAACATTATGGTGGGGTGTAGTAATTATGTTAAGCCGAAAGGCTGCAGCGAGCAAAACAAATGCCTATCTTTGACTCATCTGTGGCCAGGACAAGACCACATCTATAGGTGTGTAATCTATGGTTTTGCAGAGTAGAAAAAAACATTTTATTCAGTACCTTATATTGCATAAATAAATTTAAAATAATAATTAAATAAGTGGTCGCCAACCTGTACGAAATAACGCTATTGATAAAAATATTATAATTACTAATTAACGCATTTACGTATGTAATGCGTCTATCTGTGCGGAAACCGACGAGGTAGGAATATAGAAAAGAGAAAGCTCAAAAGATACAACTTTCGTTTTTTGATATTTCAAACGTATGATTGTAAAATACAAAAGGTGTTACATGATGGGTTATGACCCCGAATCGTGCTTAGATTTTATATTATTGTATTTTGTTCGTTTGTGGTCATCACCCTTGATGTACATTTACTTATATATAGGCACTTACGTACGTAATTTCAAAACTCTCAGACCGAGGTATTTTTATTTGATTATTCCCGTACACCGAACTAATATCCTGCACGACCCGGAATAGACTTCTGACAAGTATACTGGTTAGTAGTAGTAGTAGTTGACCTAGCAGTTACTAGGCAACACTATAACAAATATATTATTATAATTAAAAATAGGTATAGCCATCTAGTTAAAACAGAGGTCAGGGTTCCAATTCCGTGGAGACACGATAACTTCGTTAGATAAGGCAGAAAACTGTTATGTTACATCGATTTTAAAAACAATCATTAAAAAAACCCAAAATTTAAGCGGTACTAAGATGACGGTTACAAACGAAGACAGTTAAAAAAGAGCGATAGGTAATGGTTAGCAACTTAACTATTTCTGAAAATTTTAAATTAGTAAGTTAAGTACTTAATCCTTAATAAAATTATTATTTAAAGATATATCTATTACCTCTTATTAAAAAAAAAACTTTTAACATGGCATTATATAAATTCTGTTACAACAGTTACGTTTTCCTACGAAATGATTTAATTAGGGTAAAACAAAATAAAAAAATATTGGTAGTATTACGTTTTAATAACAAAAGCATATACAACTATTTAAAATCCTGACCTAACGATAGAATGTCTGGTGGTGGTATATAATTAATTTTGATGATAAAAGCCGCATCCTAAGTCCGGTTAGATTAAAAACGAAAAGGTTATCTGCGCATGACCGCCCAATGTGACATAACGTATTCATAGTTCGATTAGATTAACTGTTTGTATTAAATAGGACAAGTTATCTTTATTTATTATCTGTGATTAATAAAAGTTTTAAATGGAGGATCTGAAGAACGCTACCTTAGTTTTGCTCGTCTGAGTTCGGCATGGTACGCTAAAAACGCCTGAAGACCTGGATGGGCTCGGTGTCCCCGAGTGACCATGGTGTGAAGCTGGATCGAATTAAGTTGCTTATGCAGACCAAAATGCATCAGATATCCATAAAATTATTTGTAATCTAATCAATTTGTCGTATTTAAGTTGCATAATACAATCATTTACAGCGATTGCGACATCAATAGATAGACAAGTGACATTTTTATAGAGCTTGGTAAATGTACAAAAATGCACAGACATAAATACTGTCTATAGTTTACGCGAGTAGTACACATTTAAATAAAACATTTTAACGGTTTAAAACGCGATAAATTAGTTAAACTTATTTGAAAATGATTTTTAACTTCGGCCCGACGTTTCGGATGCTTTGCAGCAGCCGTGGTCACGGGGAGACAAATTCAAATAAGTTTAACAAATATATATCGCGTTTTAAACCGTAAAAGTGTTTTATTTTAATGTCTGTGCATTATTACCTTCACCTTATCAGAAAGCTATTAAAAATATTTCTCATTAAATATTGTAACGGTTAAGCGTTTGTCACAATTAAGACGTAACTGATGTCATGCACACATTTTCCTTCGAATCGGAGAACTTAAGTTTTGTATTTCTTTATTGCTGATTGATTTTTCTATATGACCTTTAGAAAGATGGGCTATTAGCTCTCTTAATAGAAAAGTTAATGGTTTAACTACAGTGACCAAGTTTTATTCTGTTGTTTTAAGTTTTCATCTTTGCTAATTCAAGTTGACACGATAAGTTTAGTAGTTATAATTAATCACATATATAGACAGACATCCCATCAATATATAGTAGGTACTTGGTGAGCACGCAACATTATTATTTACAGCACAGATACAACCGAACGAACTGAGCATAAAAAACGATATTAGCAAGATTAGAAACGAATACGATTATTATTTTGAGATGAAACTAGTTATTTTTTTATAGTATAACGCAAATAATAAATCGTGTGTATCAAAATACTAAGAATTATCAAATACTTCGTTACTGTGCGATGCCAAATATTGAACTTCGATCTGCAACTAATAAGATTTATTCATAACATCGTCTGCAAAAACATTTCAAAGTTCAATCTTAAAGATAGCAATTGGTTAGCAAATCAGGTTTCGTTACTCGTTGATTACATTGATAATAAATTTATACGCTCTGCAAATTGTGTGAGTTTTTAGAATCTAGATTCTTCATGTAAATTTTCACACCATACGATATGGTGTGAAAAGAGGTAATATGCCATTACATCGATTTAACGTGAACTAATTTTAAATAAATTAATTAATTCTTAATTACAATTTTACTAATGTATCGCTTTGTAATTTTTTAACATTTTTTTACTACACAGTTAAAACACTTACACTGTATATGTTCGTTAAATTATGTTACAATTATATAAATTACAAGTCATAAAACAGACAATGTAATGAAAATTTTAAAATTGTGGTGATTAATTGTTTTTATTGATAAAGCATAGGAGATAGACTAAAGCATGTTATTATGTCTTTGGTTATATTTTTAAGTTCTTATACAAGATACGATAAAGATTTTCATCGTGTGGTCACTTGGAAGGGGCGTGCTTAGAGACTATGTAAGGAGCTTATACTCTCGTATGACTTAAGATAATACCATATTATATTGACCGCAACTATCTTTAGACGGTGAAGTAATTTTTACCCGACTGGATTTTAAATGGATAGTACGAATATCGAAACGCCGTCGCATGTCTGGATGTCATATGGTTGAGTTCTCTCTCAACTCTCCTTCCATAAACTAAATTGCTTCGTTGCTTCTCCTACTTTGTTATTAAAAATATAATTTTTAGAAACTTTACATTGTTATTTTAGCTAACCTAATAAAATATTTTGACAGAAAGGTATTTCAAAGTATTTGCTAAAATGAATTTAAAATCTTAATTCAAAGATTACCGATAGGGCTAAATGATAAACTTGCAAAACAGCCTCCAGCCGATACTGCGTAAAATATATTCGGTTTTTGCTTTAATCCCTTGTTAAAAATGGAGCCGACACATCCATATTCATAGAAACTTACTTTGTCCCTGCCCAAGAATACGAAATTGAGACATATTTCATGAATATTCACTATACAACGCGCAGACATGAGCGCCCAGTGTCTGCGTATATTTTAAACAAAATGGCCGTCTCTCATGGTCTATGATTATCATTTCTAAAAATGTCAATTCCAATGGAAGCGTGAATTAAAGTTTCTAATAAGTTTATTAATTCTAAATGATTAATTGACAGGCCTATATTTACTAACCGTATAAAGAAAAATTAAGTTTTTCACTTTACACCAAAATGACAATGAACGATCGATGCATAAAAATAAACAGATTCGTTAAATTATTATTATACACAGTAACGTTGAAACGCGATAATACTAACAATCAACTTATCCACAAATAGATAAAAGATAGTCGTCTAGCAAACTACATGTAAACGTTATGTGTTAATCTAAGTTTAGGCAATATATTCCGCTACAAGCGCGAGCTTAAACAACATTCAAATTAAATAATGATAATACTGTCTAGTTTTACGCTTGAGAAAACACTGTATGAAGGAGATTAGATGCGAATGCCGCGGCTTTGTGAGAACTATTTACTAAAACATTCGTCAAAATAGTTGTGGTTTAAGAAGGCTTTTGCATAGAAATCTAGGTTAGGCGTTTGTATTTCTTTTTAAGCGCATTATACACTAACATTTTGGGTTTAAAAAATTCATCTCTTATGTTCATGTATCTATTTTAAATATATTATCTGTGACCAACTGCGATTAATATGGTAGGATTTGTCTTAAAATTTTCTGCTTTATTAAAATAGATTAAAATGTTAAAAAAAGAATATTCCAGTAGATTCAAATAGTTTATTAAGTTTAGTAGTAATTTTACTATTTTGAGTATTTCACCTAAGCACGTGAGCAGACAGTTATATGTTTAGTGGTTTTTTTCGTTTATCAATTCTAGGGGAGTTTTTAAGCAGCTCGTGCTACAAGATGGATGCCAATACCCATTTTTTTGTTAAAATATTCAATTTTACGAAAAACTTTATTAAAAACCTAGCTAGTAGATTTAATAGTGTTACATTAAACACGTAATATTTAGGCGATGAGAAGTGCAAAATTAATATTAATATTAAACCCATCCCGGTGGTTTGCGGGAGATTAAAGAGGTACGTCAGACTCGGCTCCAACCTGGAGTCGCGAATTATGGAGGTGCCTTCACACCACGAAAGTTGGTCTTTGGTATTGAGATACAATTTGGGTATCTAGTATTTATATTATCAATACAATTAATGTAATACTTTGATATGAGCAATAATTTGAGAGAACTATTTTGTTATTTTTACTATGTATACACACATTAAATTCGATCTGGTGGTATCATTTAAAAATCGAAAATCAATTGAAAAAAATACTACTACTAGAACTAGGACTAGAACCGGCATCGTCAGAGTTCCGTGCTGTTGCTATACCCAATTGAGCTACCGAGTCCTACTCTTAAACGTCGAATTTTATCAACTTATCGATCGATCCTTATTTGTGAGTCGAGAGTACATACTATCGACACACAAATAAGGAAGTAAATCATTTGTGTCACTAAACGACACCCTGCTCAACAGAATGTAGTATTATCCACATTATTTTTGAAAACAAGATACAATACATATTATACACTGCCGTATCCATTTTTAAGTCTCTGAAATCTCGTTTGCTGTAACGAAACTAGAGCGAAGGTTTTTATGAAGGCACGCTGGCGTATCGCTACGACACTGAATTAAAGCGTTTCCCTTTTAAAGTCCTTTTTATCTCTCTTGAGGTATTGTTGAAATTCATTAAAAACTGCTATAAATGCTAATCAAATAAAATAAGGTATAATTGAATAATATTTTATACACATTTTTACTGTGAGATGGTACGACATTTGTAGAGACATACTGTTATATATATATGTAATTTAAAAATTAATCGCTTACTCTTTTGGTGAACGCTAATCCTTTAAATCTGCTAAACCAAAAAAAACACTCTACACTTTATGTACGCCCCTACAAATACTACGATTTGTAAAATACTTATAGTCATTTTAAATAAGTAATTAAGTGTTTAAGGTTTAGAAAGGAAAAATATTTAAATATGTCTATCGTTTACCCAGTACAGACGATTTGTAATAATACACTTTAACGGTTTAAAACGCGATATATTAGTTTAACTTTTTTTGAAATGTTTTTTTACCCCCCTTTTCCCCCCCCCTGCCCCCCGCCCCCCCAAACCGCCCAAAACACGGCGGGAGGAGTTATAAATCATTTTTAAATAAGCTGAAGTAATTTCAAGTGTTACGTGAGAGGTTTTATGGAAAGGAACAATATTTGTTTAAAAAAAATATCAGTTTAACCTAATCTCAAAACTAAAAAGAAAATTACAAATTCCAATTTTTTTTAGTTGATAGAAATGAGAGGAAAACTTTATTACAATACTTAAGACAACCTGTTAAGATACAATAAGGATAAAAAAATAAATGTAATGTTTTGTTAACTCAATGCTGTACATAAAGAATTTTTATTTTGAAAAATTTCATTCTAATAAGATTTGCCTGTAGTTTCCTTATAGATATTAGAATAATTTACACATTACATTGTATTAATTTACGAGACGTTAAGTATTAATTAATTATTAGGCCGATCCCGGCGGCACTGCAATGCCGGGCCGACCCGCGACAGGAGTGGAGCGAGCCCCGAACATCCCGTCAGCTTCCAAAAATCAGTTTAATATACTGGTCCCGCGATGCGGGAACTTTCAGATATTAAGCTGAAAAGAACAGATACTACACTTTGATCTTAGCCAAAAGGCCGAGAAGCGATAACTTGTAATTTAATATCCGAGGATTTTAACCTGTTGCAAGGGAACGTTGATAGCGCGGTTTAGCGTAGTCATCAGCGCCACCTAGTAATAATTATTGAAAGTAAAGCCCACCGAAATGCGCCCTCTGGTCAACGGAGAAATAGTAGTAAGATTAAGTTAAACACAACGAGTAATATAATTGTTTGCAAGAAATAAGTTCGAATTTAATATATTTAAATTAAGTTTTATTTAACGTTAACAAAGTATGAACAAAATGCTTTATTATTAATAAAAACGAATTATTCCAGTATTGAGGGTCCTTAACTAAACTACATATATTATTTTACTTTGTTTTAATAAATTAAATAAAACATATGTAAAGATCTTATGCCCTAGCCAATATATAAAAAAGTATTTAATTTAGCGTGTGACATTCTGTTTACAGTAAAAGGTGATAACGCGTAAGCTCGTTTTATTACATCTGTGTATGGAAAACCCGTACTCGAATCGTTGTGAATGCACCTCGTTACCTCTTCAAGGATTCTTTCTGTTGGATTTCAAGTGCAACAGCGGAATATTGTGCCTTCAAGATACCAAATAATGACATAGAACTTTTCTGAAACGAATTGTAATGGGTTTTGTGTGTCTTATTGGTGTTTTTAAAAACTGAAAATTTCTGTACGAGCGTACGCTTAGTTAAAATGTTGAAAGTTGAAAAATCCTAAATATCGTTAGTAGATGTAAGTAGAATTTGTGAAGATTTGACATAAGATACAGACAATACTGTAGTTAATGCGAGTAGTACGCATTTAAATAAAACACACAATATATGTTTTGAACAAATCAATAGTAATTATGAAGTTTTTACACATTTATCATTTAAAATATTATTTTAATATTCTTCATTTAACGTCAGAGCTCAAATAAATCCATACGACCGACTAAACGAACTCATAAATATGACAATTTTTCTACAATAATTAGAGTTTATAAAAATCATAAATACGTAAAGCAGAATAATAAATATAATAATCTGAATTAACGATAGTTGTTGTGGACACATTTTTCGTGAGAGATTTATTCATATATTATGTACTATTTCCATGTCAATATTATTTGTACATTCATTTGCCGCATCTGTATTCCGTTGTACGCGAATGGGAAATTGGCATGAATTTGAGTTAGAAATTTACATAATTGTCTATATTGGACTGCTGAATTAATATTGCATTCTAAATTGTTTAACACGTAGCATCGGTGCGATGAAAGTAATTTACAGTTGCGCTTTGGTCTACAAATAAAGAACAATCACAGGTTATAAATCGTTATGTAAGCATTACGAAATCACGCGCAGTGCAGTAGATCATTGTTTCTCGTTTATATGTATGTGTGTCTGTCATCAGTATATATGATGAGAATATGAACAGGATTTTTAACTTGTTTAAAATTTTTGGCTTTCAAGCCGCCTTACTAACCTTTCTTGCTTTCTAAAAACTGGAATTCATAAGAAATTATTCATTTAATTTCCTTTCTCTTCTATTTAGGGTCGATACCTTTGATTGATAAAAAATAAACAACACAAATTTGAATTACTGTTTATTAATAATGAAAACCATGAACATTTTTAAAACATATCTTTTCCGCGCAATTGATAAGTTGTTAATTAATTATGTCAAACGGTCTAACCTGTATGACTTTCACACCCTGGGAGGGTTAATTAAAAAGTTTTTCCATTTTCACAGACTGAACAAACCTTATTATATTTAACACAAATTGCGTTTCATTGATTTATGTTACGAACTTACTTTACAATTCATAGAATATAAAAGCACTTTGACATTAACGGTGTTCAATTATTTATGGTGAATTTTGAAATCATGACTAGAGGATATCAAAATCTATCTAAATTGTTTTTGTGTTTTAATTTGTTTTGAAATTATGTGTACTATTTAAGATTTTCATCTTTAATATCTTAGTTATTGTGTTATTCGCAAATACACCTTAATTTAGTGATAAATATATAAATAAAAAAGTAGATTTTTTAGTCACCTTTTAACAAAGATTTGCGTAACTCTTGATCTATTTCCTCGTTAACAGAAGATTCAACTTTACAAATACTTAAGTCTAGTGTCGTTGCCACTTGGTTGGAAGCTTGACTCAATGTTCTTGAAATATCGTCATTTAAGGGTCATTTGATGGTGCCTGTTGGGGTGTTTTAAGAGGTACTCTATTAAGGACCCCTCTATTAAACAGCCTTTGCGTATGCGACCGTGAAAATTTTTAAAATAAATAATCACCAAAAATATTGTATATGTCTTGCAAATAATGCAAGATAAGATTGTTAACATCGATAAGAGATTATAATATCTGAGTTCGAAGACCTTTATTTAATTGCTTTTATCTAAAAATATTCTGTTTTCAATTTTGACAACTCCCTTGTAACCAAGTCTTTGTAATGGTTCCAAAAGTAGTACAAATTTGTCCAAATAAAGGAGACAAGATTTGACAAAGCATTATTCCTCAACTTTCAGGACCAACAAACTCGATCACCAGAAAAACTATGTTCTCTTCATGTCAAAGGGGGAAAACGTCTTCTTCAATTTATTCACGTTGACGTCTCACCGACATAAACATCAACAGGTCTACATAGAAAAAAACGATTAAGGCACAGAATACATAGCCCGGTAGATATTATCAATGCGATCCATTGTGTGGTAGCCGTGAGTACACCAAATTAAAGTACTTAATAACGAACGACGCATATACTGTCTGTGATACTGATTTTAACCTAATCTATGTTAACGAGTCTATGGTTTTTTTTTCAAAGGGGGGGGAGGGGGTGTGGGGGGGTTTGTTAAAAAAAGAAAGAAGAAGGAGAAGAGAGGAGGAGGGGGGGGGGGGGGGGAAGGGGGAGAGGGGAAAAAAAAAAAAAAAAAAAAAAAAAAAAAAAAAAAAGAAAAGAAGAAGAGAAAGAAAAGGAGAGGAGAAACCAAAGCAACGAAAACAAAAAAAGAAGGGGAAAAAAAGGATGGAAAAAAAAAGAAAAAAAAGTAAAAATTGGGGTGGGTTTTTTGGATGTTTTTTTTGTATTTTTTTTGTTATTTGTTATGGTTGGGTGGGTTATTTTGTTATATTATAAATATAATAAAAAAAAAAAAAAAATAATAAAAAAATATATTTTAATTATATAATAAAAAAAAAAAATAAAAAAAAAAAAAAAAATACACAATGAGCGGTAATTTTTTTTAACGAAATGGCAACATTTGCGTTAGATTTTTTAAACCATTTTTTTTTTTGCCCTGGTTTTTTTTGGTTTTTTAGGAAAAAACCCCCAACCCCTCCTTTTTTTTTCCCCAATTTTTTTTCCCCCCCCCCCCTTTTCCCCCCCCCCCCCCCCCCTTTTTTTTTTTTTTAAAATCCTTTTTTTTCCCTTTTATTTTTCCCCCCCCCTTTTTTTTTTTTTTTTTTTTTTTTTTTTTTTTTTCCCCCCCCTGTTTTTCTTTTTTTTTTTTTTTTTTTTTCCCCCCCTTTTTTTTTTTTCCCCCTTTTTTTTTTTTTTTCCCCCCCCCCCCCCCCCCCCCTCCCCCCCCCTTTTTTTTTTTTTTTTTTTTTTTTTTTTTTTTTTTTCCCCCCCCCCCCCCCCCCCCCCCCCCCCCCCCCCCCCCCCCCCCTCCCCCCCCCCCCCCCCCCCCCCCCCCCCCCCCCCCCCCCCCCCCCCCCCCCCCACTCGTAATTTCCAACCGTTTGTGTTGCTAATGCGGGAAAGCGTTTGATTACACAACGCGCTGCATATAATATTTAACGAACGCTCCTTCTGGTTTTTTCAATGTTCTGTAGCTAAAAGCTACGTGTACAACGAAATTAATGATGTTCCACGTCAAGTGTACAAAGTGACGGATCTTGCTCCAGACACGGGGACACCATCAATAACTTTTTGCAATCGTGTGCTCGACTAATCGCGAGGAAAATTCTATTAGCTAGCTAGATGGCGCTTTACATTCCGATGACAATTTCATAGGCCGTATATGAGGCTTGGTTTGGACATATTTCTGTGTCCGTTTAATTAATGTTAGGTACCTTTTCGCTCGTACCAAAAAAATGTTTACGAGAATTCATCATTTAACTATTTCTAATTTTAAAGACAAATACAACATTATCAAGGAAAATTAACGTTGTTATTTTTTTGTTTACTCATAATTGTACACGATATAGGTATTTACACAAATATGGCAACCCGACAGACATGTTATCGGAAACGCCGTGTCGGTAGCTCAGGCTCGTATTGCTTCAATTTCACGTCTGTTCTCACATAGGGCAAGGCCGAATCTTATACCAAAAGGCCCCGCTGTGGGGCCCCAATTTCGCGCAAAAAACCTAAATTCATGGCTAGCGTAATAATATCGCGAGAAATAGTTTGGTATAGGTATTAGTTGTAATAAAATAAAAGTAAATTAGTTTGTTAGAGTTAACTGTGGTAATTTTTTCGGTACGAAGTTTATCTATTTTATTTTTCGTTTTATTATTCGTCATAAAAAAAGTCGCTACGACGTTATATTATCTACTTTCCCGTTACATATGGATATAAATGAGTTTTCAAAAAATATTTAAAAAGTAAGTAATTATTTGAAAACTTTAATGTTTTTCACATTTGGAATTTGCGCATAATGGCACTATAACTCAATTGGTTAGAGCACGGAATGCTTTGGATGCCGATTCAAGGCCCGCCCGCGTCGTGAAATCTTTCTTCAATTTACAAATTCAATATTTTTCTATTACAACTTTTACCAACGAAGTCCACCCCTGCACCCCTTTGCAGGCAAATTGTGCATTCTCCCCGTATATGGAGCTTGCATTTCTTGATTTGAGTGTAGATTCGAACAAGAATGTATAGAAGAGACATCCATTGACAGACATAGTACACTCCTAAGTGCATTTTGATGACGCCGCAAAAAGTATTGAAAAGCGAATATTTTGTTATTTCTCGTCGCGCTTTGAATTTGGGATTGCTTTTGAGTACTTTTCAATTATCATGCGGAATGCATTGTTCGTCTGAAATTATTTCCCAGATGGAAAAATGTATGACATTGATGTTTGGCAATAGTAAGTTTTATGTTGTACGGGTGGGTATTTCAACCTGTGTTAGTATAAGAAGATTCCGAAATTGAATATATGTAAATTGTATATACTTTTTTATGGTAGAGGTATGGTATGGTATGGTAGAGGACAGGTAAGCATGGGGTTCCCTTGATGGTGCGTGAAATATCCCAGCCATATGGCATCTAAACTAGATGCTCTGTTGACCTACTTTGGCCTTGGATATTCGGAAATCTTTAAGCGCAATGCGATAAAACTTCATGGCTTTTTCATCTTTGGACGGTGGTTAGTGACCATGACGGAACTTCGAGATTCCTACCACCCATCTACATGAAGTCTTTTGTTTAAAAAAATGTTGGACTCGGTGGGATGAGATTATAGCGATTCTGACGTTCAATTATTAGTAGCCTTACAAAATACAGTATTTTTGCTACGAACTAAACACATATACTGTAATTAAAGCTTTAATTAGAGCGAGCACACAAAAGTAACTAGTCCAATAGATTGATTGAAGCGGTTTCGTACTAGTTCACAAACAAGTCAACACTACACTGAGGGCGTGTATAATGGCCTCTGATCGAATTGTAAACCCCTATTGTTCTGATTTTAGCAGCAATATGTTCTTACAACCCTATTTACCTACTTAATTGATCTATATCAAAGATTACATTTAAATACTGTCTATAGTTTATGCGAGTAGTACACATTTAAATAAAACACTTTAACGGTTTAAAACGCGACATATTAGTTACACTTATTTGAAAATGATTTTTAACTTCGGTCCGACGTGTTCCGGGAGGCTTTCCGCAAAGGCGCGCCGTTGCGGAGAGTCTCCACGTGACCGAAGTTAAAAATCGTCAATGGGTTTAACTACGCCATCGCGTTTTAAACCGTTAAAGTGTTTTATTTAGATTACATTTAGTTTAAACCAACCATCGTGGGGCAATTCTCATTTAAGTGACATAAATATGATTTTGTGTCATAATGACATGTGACATCTGACATGTCAAAGTAAATTAAAAAGTTTGTATTTGATTTTTCAATAAAATATAGTATTAATGAACTTTAATAGTTGTTGTCGTATAACCGTCTTATAACTAGAATTTAGACTATGCTCGTAGTTACTGATATATCAAATAGGAATAACATCATGTCACGCAATAGGATACATACAAAATAAAAAGCAATAATTTGCGCCACTAGAAACAGTACCTAAATTTGTTAAAATTTGTTAAAATATTTTTAATAGGATCCTAGTTAACATATTTTAACAAATTCAAATAAGTTTAACCAATAAATATTGCGTTTTAAACCGTTAAAGTGTTTTATTTAAATGTGAAATATAATATTATTAAAATCATTTTTTAATTTAATTTAACTGCAGATATTTATTTTATTTTCAACTTAAATATATTAGAATTGTATGTAAAAATTGGTTAATTTAGTGACTGATATTAATATTTATACAATACGCATAAGCAGGACATTAGGTAAATTAAAATTCACAAATAAAGTGGATTTCCGAGCGAAAATTTCCCGGAAAAGAAATTAATTTGTTAATGTAAAAGTGCCGTGCACGTTACATGGTATTTAAAAAGTGTGATTAATGGTAATCTTAAAGTTGCGAAGTCATAAAAAGCTACGATTTGTAGCCATAGACAACTACAATTATAGATATTATGTTTGTTCATGAAAGAGAAAGACTTAACAATTTTGATCGTCTCCATGGCTCAATGACATTGTCTAAAAATTGCCATCGCTAGAGTTGAATTTCGTTCTCGAAAAACAAATATTATTAATTGTTGTTGTGTTCGAGCTAAGCGAATTACACGAATAAAGTACATACTTAAAAACTAATTACTCTCAATCTTATGTTATGATTTAATAATCAACATTCTTGTCTAACTATTTAGTTTGGCAAGTATGGGTTTTGTTCGGTATTTTTTGTCATAGATTGATAAAACAAAAAACCTAATTGTAATTTACAAAAACAAATTCAAATATTTTTCTATTGCTGGAAGTCTCTATAACACGCCTACTCTGCGTGAAAGGGTTATAATAGAGGTCACGTGAGCTGGAAACATTCCGGCTGCCGCAGGAAGTCCGTTGATTGATGGGGTCTAACGCGTTTTATTCAATATTATTCGGAAACTTAGCGCAATCATACATGTGTACAGAACAAGAAAGCTAACCAACTTTACAAATACTTACATTCTGTAATATTTATATATATCATGTTACATTTTAATAATACACTACATTTTAAACAACAGAGGCAGACCAATTTAATTTAATTACATTTAACATCCCACGGTTCACCGTGCCTTGTTTTTCGAAAATACGTTAAAATCATTTATCGAATGAAAAACGTGAAACTGTGAATATTCCCCCCGATAATTCAGCCAGATTAAATTGTAGTGATTGACGAGTAATTACTTATTATTAAAAGCTCTTTGAGTCTCACACATGGGAATAATTATTGTTGATGTCATTACAATAAAATGTTCATTGACACAATAATAATCACCAAATAATGTTAAATAATAATATTTACTTAGAAAAAAGTATTATCTGTAAGGATTTGTATCGTGGTTAGTATAGTCTGTGACTGCGGCAGCCACCATGATGCTGGCTAGTAAATAAAAAGATAATCTATGAGACGCAGCAATTTGAATCTGTAACGCGTGTTCTCTTGTAAAATATTGGTTATCTATATTTCTTATGGCAACATCTATTGTTTTTTTTACTTTTCATTTGTGAAAATATAATTGTGTTTCTTGAAAAAAAGTTGTAAATTATGTGTGATCAATGACTCAAAGGAATCGAAGTTAGGAATTAAATAAATTAAAGATTTATTAAATATTAAGACATATAACCTAACTTTTAAATATTCATAGTGACTATTAATATAATTTAAGAGATAAGTTTTATTCGAAGTTACTCCTTTGATGATAGGCATTTGAACAGCCAACTTGTACTTTTTTATTGGATACAAGCAAAATGTTAACCCTTTAAATTCATGCTCCATTAATCCTAGGTCCGGATAGCGAGTGGTCATTAAACGATATTGTCCGGTCGTTACAACCCCCAACGTTAATCTGATGAGACATTTCGTGTGACGAGTCGACTTTTTCTCAACCTTCCTTTATCAAAGAATATATTACGCACAAGTCTTTGGCTTATACTTTAAGACAACTAAGATATTTTTCATTTATTTAATAAAAAATGGTTTACCATCACGTTATTTTGTACTAAAAATAACTAATGGCTATAGAACTGACACGGATATATTTTTATTTATTGAAAATGATAAGTATTATCATTTTCATAAGTCACTGCATAACCGTTTGTTTTATATAGTTCACGTAAGAAAACGCAGAAGATACTTAAGAACTTGTTTAAGTATTATTATAAATAGAGGGGAACAGGAACAAAGTGGATTAGTAATTTACTACATATAAGGGGTCATCCATAAAGTACGTCACACGAATTTCATGATTTTTTGCCGATTTTAAGAATTATATCGATTAATTAATTTATTTTTATGATCTTGATAACCAAACATACGGATTTATTCAAACCATGTTATAGCTACAGGGTTTCCAAAGCATAGTTTGAAGATATATTTCATCAAGGACAAAAGCTGTGGTAAATTTTTGGTTACATTTAAAAAAGCCGTGCAATTTATTTGGAATCCGAAAACCAATTTTCCGCAAACAATTTATTTCTGCGACGCGATTCTAACGTCGTTTGAAAGTCAAAATGTTTATAGTCCGCAATATTTTATCTGTGGATTGACATTCGGTTTGAAATTCAAATTTCGGACATTTGTTATGCGAACGCAGCGTGGGCTTAACACGATCAAAACCAGAGGGCGCTGTCGGCGCGTGTCAAATGATGGCTGCCCCAACTGAATTTTAATTTTGGCCGTTCGTATTTTATAAATAAATATATATTCTTGGTAAGAATTTAGTGACGTTGTCAAGTGATTAGCATAATGGAAAGTAGGTTCTAAACATGGAAAATCACGACGCAAAGTCAATTGGACAAATTAGGTTGATTGACCGTATTTCAGATTATGTTACAGTACCCTGTTTCAGTCACCCACTATGTTCGTGAATATAAATGCCACATTGGATAAGACAGTTTAGCATTAAAATAAAGTAACTTTCGGTTATAATTAACAGTAGGTACATATAAACTGTTTAATGAGTATAAGAATTATTATTTCTATAATACAAGGAAAATTCAGAATTAACCACATAAAATCTAATTCCGAAAGTTTAACGACTAAACAGCATTGTTACCGCAGCTGGTGGGATTAAAATTTGATAAAGCAAAAGTTTTGGCTATTCGCCCGTAATCCTGTTCTATCTACTTCAATATTTTATATCAAGCGTTGGGTTTTTCGTGTGTGCATATGGCGATGCATAATCTTTCCGTCTGTTACACCGTAGGGTTGTGTATCGCTTGATTTAAACAGAGTTGAACAGCTCTATCTGTTATTATAATTAATATTTATTACTATTGATATGAATTTTAATTAGTCGATTGCCAAGAATCTCAATCAAGAATCTCCTTAGTTTAGATACTAGTTTGTGTATTCGACTTACGTCCTGTAGTCCTGTAGTTTAAACTCTGAGAAAGCATCCAAAACGTCGGGTTGTAGGTAAAATAATTTTCGAAAAAGTTTAACTAGAATATATCGCGTTTAAATCCTTAAGGTGTTTTATTTAAAATGGTCTTAATTCGAAATTTGTCATACTTAACACTTAGGGTACTTGAATGTATAACAATAATTGTAATAAAGACGCGAAAACATAAAATTTGCTTGTTAAGACGAAAATATTCAGTTTTACTTTTGACTCGGACTGTTACACGTCGGTGTAACAGACAGCCATTTTGAATCAGGGCAGCTGACCCTTACTACGTGTATTTACTAATTCACAGCTTTGGCTTCGCAACAACACTGCATGTACAGATAAAAAATTACTGGAACAAAACAAACTTTAAAATACGAAGTCTTGCTAATACTACCTTCACTATATGCTAGGAGTATTTTTGTCTGCTTACCTCGACTTATACGTGTATCTTTTTGATACATATCTGAACATTACATTTAAAAATGCGCAGCTTAGTACTGTTACAATACATTTTTCATAAAGTTTTTGTCGCTCGCTATTTGGTTAATGGTTTATAGGATTTCATAAGTGATACCTTTAAGTAATACGATTAGACATAATTACGATATAGATAAAAAATTCCAGCCCGTTAAAATGCAAAAATATACGATTTGATTAACAAAATGTTATAAAATATTAAATCCTGACTTCAGTGCGCCTTCAAAAACAATTTAAGCAAATGTTATGCAAATAATATTTGAAAATTTGATTAACAGACAGATACAAAGTATACTTATTTTTATATATGTCTTTCAATCATGCTCAGCTAAACCTAATAATTAGACTAATAGTTATTACAAAATGACAAAACAATTATTGAGACTTATTAAAATCGTATCTAAGTTAAAAACATCGAAAACTTTTGTCATTTAGCAAAACGTAGATTAGAAACAGAAGTTTGACAAAATAATTCTTTTGGCGAGTGGAAGAAAAATCGACGGATAATTCGGTGATTAATTTCGAAGTTTTCCTTTCAGGAAAAACTTCTGGGGCCATGCGTTGGCACTCAATGAACGAACAACAGAACACGTAAATTACAAAGTTCTTTATTACGAAAGGTAACAGTTTTCTAGCTTGCTTATATATATGTATTTTAATATTATATATAATTAATTTTTTTATTCAATTAAAGTAATTCTGAAAGTACATAACTATATAAAACAGTAATTGGTTAGTTTATTAACTAGCGTCTGCAGTTTACGCGAGTAGTTCACATTTAAATAAAAAAAACTTTAAAGGTATAAAACGCGATATACCTATTTTAGTTTGTGCTGCAAAGTATCCGAAATGTCGGGCTGTAGTTAAAATAATTTTCAAATAAGTTTAACTAAAATATAAATATCGCGTTTAAAAATTGTTTGTGTGGTTTTTGTTGTTAAACGGAAAATCTACCCTTTGTGCTTCATATTAGTACTTAGGTGTATTAGAATTATATAATAAAGAAATATTAGAATGGATATCGTGATTATGAAATATCCGCGTTGTAATAAAACGCGTCTTATTACAACGTAGTCACGTTTCTTTTATGCAAATTCACTGCCGAAAAGCGGTTCTAACTAACTCAATATCCGCTACGGATATGACTTTTTCTCGACAAAGACACTATTTGATTGATGTCGCTGATTAGCATCATTTGAATGCCTAATGGCCGACCCTTTGATCAAAAACCTCATTTCCGAGATGTTTTGTTGATATCGTTAATAGGCTTCGCGGCGTAAATGAGATTATAATTTTGATTTGAGAGTCATTTTTCCGGGAATTGTATACTTATTCTCATATTTAATGATAGACAAGGACAAATAAGCAGGGCGTTCACTTGTCGGATGGTGAAGTACGCCATAATAACGTCTCAATAATAATAATATATATAAAATAACGGCTTTGGATATTCGAAAATCCACAGACTGAAGCCGAAACGCGATTAAACGGCTTCTTCACCTCTGAAAGACGGTTCCTGACACGGACGAAATTATTGATATTATGCCACTCAATTAATAATCAGATTTCCAGGCGAAGTGGAATGTCTTTCAGAAAAAATGTTGAAAATGATGATTTTTAGATATACGTTTACCATTAGAAAATGAGCATTACTATAGCATAATAACAGCAAAATTCTATAGCGAAAATTGAAATGTAACACTTTAATAATGTATACATGTTGTATATCTTAAAAGACGAATAAATATGTACAGTTTCAATCTCATGAAACCGTATTAGATGGGTGTACCTTCCTATGTTGCATGTAATAATGTAAAGAAAAGAATTGATGGAAGCAATACCTCTAAATGCATAAGCAGGTGTTTAAAATGCGGCCACTGCCGTGTTGCACTCTCACGCAAAATGCAACACTGCATAGCTCCACTGAATCACAATGAGACGTCATTTAACTTACTCCAACGTTCAAGTGAATGTGTGGAGAAACACTGTGCTGCTATAAATGTTACCGTAAGTTCGTAAATATTGTTAGTTTGTAAAATATCGAGTTTATTAGTTGACGACATATAGGTTAACGATACTGATTTTGAACACGTATTTAAAAAAATAGCGAGGTAAGATTGAAGTTTAAACCCTTAAAAGTGTTATATAAAACACTCTAACGGTTTAAAGCGCAATATATTTTAGTTAAACTTGTTAAAAGTGTTTTATTATAAGGCAATAGTTAGATTACAGTATAATTAACAAAATCAAACCAACTAATGGTTTCCAATTCGACAATAATATTTTCAGCCCTTATAAACGTAAGTTCTTATAGCTTTTAGATTTAAATAAAATCTCATCAAATTTAAGTACGGAGACCTAAATACTGTCTATAGTTTACGCGAGTAGTACACATTTAAATAAAACACTTTAACTGTTTAAAGCGCAATATAACTGTGTGTAAGGACCCGGCCAGTTTCGTTAAATACCAACTTCGAAGAAACAGATGGCGCTAGCGTAGCAATTCTTTACTTTGACGCTGATGTCTCTGAAGACATCCTCCATCTTTAGTCTCGCCGTGTTAAAATCATTTTCAAATAAGTTTAACTAATATATCGTGTTTTAAACCGTTAAACTGTTAATTTAAACGGAGACCCAACTCATAACTGTCTAACTAAGTTCCACTATGTGTGACTAAACACAAATGCAGAACAGTTCACTTTTCACTTCTGCAGCTTGTTTGCAGTCCGTTGCTAAACGGATTTCGAGCGTTCTGTTATCGTTCCAATTACAAATTTAAAATTCGAATCTCATTTTAACCGTCGGTCTGCGGCGGGAAACTAACCAATCGCAATTAGCTAATGAACGGTTTCGAGTTATTCCGACCAATCAGCGGC
The DNA here is from genome assembly GCA_963661955.1 of Leptosia nina. NCBI lineage: Eukaryota > Metazoa > Arthropoda > Insecta > Lepidoptera > Pieridae > Leptosia > Leptosia nina. The sequence goes on from CAVLEF010000040.1 coordinate 994,554, forward strand.
GGTCTGTGTTGCTTTTATAGCTTTTTAGGTTTTTTCGTTTGGTCTATAACGGACGCTCTGTGATTTTTGCAGATGTAGTTTTTACGACAACTCCAAGGGTTGTTCAAATACCTATAATTTAAGAACGTTGGATAGATTGTCTCCGTCCGAAATAGCAAAAGTGAAAATTGTATACAAAGGTATAGCACATTTAATTAACACAATTGAATTAAATTTGAGTTATTCGTACAACAGTATAATGTTCATGAGGCTAATTGGATTTTATTAAATACGTTAATTATAATTAGTTAATTAATTGTAATATTGTGATGTAAAAGTAGCGTGTTTACAAAACCCATTCACTAGTGTTGTGAAGATGGTAAAATGCTATTTAATAATGTTGTTTAATGTCAAAATTGTTAAAATAATTTTGAAATTGATACCTTTACACTTAGGTATTGTTACAATACGGCCGATGTAACTTGGCCTTAAGCCTGATATAAGCGCGAAACGCTGCGCAGTAATGTTTTTTAGGATGTTAACGATGGTAGGAGCGAGGGGCGCGGGACGAAGATCTAGGCTAGTGATTGACTCAATGTCAACACAATCGACCGCTTATTCTATAAAATTTTGTAATCGATTTTTATCGATTTAGATTGTGAATTTTAAATCGTATGAAATATTGTACTAAATGAATTGATGAACACACTGAATGGTGTTGTTAATAAACAATACCATGATTACCTTTAACGGAAAATAAAATCATTAAAAACTTTTTATACGTTACGTACGTTTTTACGTTTATTGAACAAAAATAAATAAATATCAGTTATTATTTATATAATTACTATTTATACCTTCTTTAGGGCTTTTTATACAATTATATTTCTAAAATAAAATTTTCTCAATTTTAATAGGTATCGATTAAACGACACTCTCAAGGATCGCGTATGAACATCTCTATTTGGTTCTTTCGTAAAGCTTCGTACATATTCGGTAAACAGTAGTGTGTCTCGGTCACTTCTTGGCGTTAATGTAGTTATCTCTGTCTTGAGCGCAGTCCGTTAGAAAAGCGATTGTTTATTGTTAAATTTAATATTATTATTTCTCTTTTGTTATATTTTTGTTTTGTCTCTGTATTTTAAATGATAAGTGTTCGTAGCCCTTATTCTCTTTTAATCAATTATTGGTATGTTACTTTTGCTTGCTATAGGTAAAGTCTTTCATTTATCCCAGTAACGAAATTAAATGGCAGTATTAGTTTTCTTTACAAGTGTACATGCGCCAAAGTTAGTCTAACCTCTGTTCAGACTTGCTAAGTTATGTCGGGCGTATTATATGTTATATGTGAAATGTTAATGCGTCGTGTTGAAGTAAATTTTTAATTGGGCGTAACCAAAGCATCGATACTGCGCTGAATCGAATGTTTAGGGGTGGTCATCATCACTGTCATAAAATTCACGATTTGTTAAGATGTTAACATAATATTGATTAAAATGATTAAAATACTAGGTAGAAATATGAAGAAATTCCTTTGACAAGTTTTTAGCCGCTATCATATATTCATGAATTTTTGTATGTATATCAATCCAGCGGTGTAAGTTAAAAGTAGATTTAAAAGGTATACTCTTATACTTTTCATCTAATTTAATTTCTAAAATATTTAGTTTATTGTTAGGTAATTCAATAATAAAGTACAAAATATAACATTTTGAAGTAATCAAATTGCCTTGACGTATCCCCTCGACGTGGAAACGTAATATGATTATTAAAAGCTATAAAACAAGTCGGATAATAAAATAGCGAGTCGGAAAATATAAATTTCCATCGTGGTAAAATTACTAGCTATCGTAACTTAGCCCGTGTTTACAGGATACCTTCAAAATTGTTATTTGTTAGCGCAGGTTCGGATTCTGACATATTGTGGCCTTATTATATTTATACGCAAGCAATTTCATTATATATATTATTATATTATGGTTTAAATACCAATCGCAGTCAAAAATTAGACAAACACTAAAATATATAATTTAAACTTTTTTCGAATATCTCTTGTGAAACTACGTACATACAGTTAAGTCGACATTTTTACTTATGAAACTATTTAAACAATATAATAATATCTCCTTTTTCTTAGTAAAAAAGGTAGTTAAAAGATAAATAGAGTAAGAAGTCAAACCTTCTGTCTCTTATGATCAGTCACCTCATCAGTTGCCTTCTCCGTGTTATTTTTCTTTTACCTTCTTAGTTTATTTACAAAGTGTCAGCTTAGTTACTAAATAAATTTCTTTATTGGGGCCCCAAAAGTAGTACAGCAACGTGGATTTCTGTAGGAACGAACTTAGCAGCTGAAATGTATTATGAACAATCACTGCTTTAAGGTTATATTTGTAGATATATTTTAGATTTTTGTGGCGCATTGCGGGTAAATAAGAAAATATATAATGAAATAAGCACCAGTTAATATTAACAATTGAAACATGCACAACTAAGTAACGCTATTTAACTTAGAAACAAAAAGTTATTTTCTACATCGGTGGCTGTAGAGGAAGAGATAATTTAAGTATAAATAAAACCCTATTAGCGATTTAAAAGGCAAAATATATTAGTCGAATTATCTTCAATTTATTTAAACTAGGGGGTCACCTCTACAAAAACCCCGGCAGTTTTATCAAATACAAACTACGACAAACAGATGGCGCTAGCGTAGCAGTTTTAACTTACACATTCGGTACTCCCCCAATCTTTTGTCCCCCCGTAAACAAGGCTGCTGCAACGCCTCCGAAAACTTGGGTTGTAGTTAAAATAATTTGTAAATAAGCTAACCGATATATTTCGCGTTTTATTTTAATATTGAGAAAAAGTAATAACAATAATTTTCGTCATTTTATTAAGCTGTTGTTCATCAAAGTTAAGAGAACGAGGACATAATGTCCAAAGGCATTAATAGGTAATTTAGTACACAATTGGCTTTAAATAAAATGTGAATAAATACGAAATTCGGTGAGACTCGGCGTGGAATTGCTTCGGCAACATTTTCCTTATCTTAATAGGCCGGGAAATTTTACGAGCCCTTGTTGATACTTGACTACCTGAACTCATCTAGAGAATTAATTCCCTTTTTTGTTTTCATTCGCTTCGTGGGCTTGAATAATGTTATTCTCTGATTTTACGAACAATGAGCCAAATAAAAAATCTAACTTAACTGTAGGACACGGCTAAACTTTGCGATAACTTGTTTTGGAAGCGTTGTAATTAATCATTATTTTTCTATGCGTGACTTAGTTACTTGGTGTCTGTAATGTACAATAAAAATAACTTATGATGAGAGTACTAAACATTTAAATAAAACTGCGTAAAACATTAAATGTAACTTATTTTAATTAGCCCGACGCGTCGAATACTTTGCTGCCATAGATAAAATAAATTAACAAAAATATTTCGAATTTTATTCCGTTGAAAGTTTTATTTAATATTCATTACATTTTGTATCAGAAGTTTGGCGGGATCAATGTGCCAATCGACATAGGTTCTCAACCTTTTTCTCCACTGACCATTTTTCTTGTTATCGTGTCCATCTTTAAGATGAAAGAAGGTATACCTAAATTATTATTAATAATAATTTAGTAATCAAAAATACTAATAAACTGTTGGTAGCTTACATGAATGTGCTTTATAGACAATGTATGCAGATATTTTAAAGAAGGTTTTTGTTTGCCCATTCGCAATTCATATGTTAGTACAGAGAAAACACAAATTTTTGACTACAAACGAGTATTTAAAAGTCTAGATAATTTAAAAAGAGCTGCCCGTGGTCACGGGGAGACATGAAATTACGTTGTTCATGAATAATCGCCCAATACCAACGACATCTAAGAAATGTTCCATCTTTAGTCTCCCCGTGATCACGGCCGCTGCAAAGCATCCGAAACGTCGGGCCGAAGTTAAAAATAATTTACAAATAAGTTTAACTGATAAATGTCGCGTTTTAAACCGTTTAAGTGCTTTATTAATATGTGTCCTACTCGCGTAAAATACAGACAGTATTTAATGTCTAGATAATGCCTATTATTCATTCGCAGTTACAGCTATTCCGTGGAGAGTATATTTTAAGCGATTCTACGGTAATTATACTGCAATTAACTGCAAATGTGCATATAAATGGTAACACTAGTTGCGAATTGCCTTTTTGGACTATGATTAATATATCCTTATTAGCGATAGTGCTATGGATGTAACCAAATGTTGTACCTACTTTTTTGTAATCTATACTAATTATGAGCTGAAGAGTCTGTGTCTTTGAACGCGCTGATCTCAGGACCTGGTTAGAATTGAGAATTCGTTTTGTTTTAGAGCGAAGACAATGGTTTTCTATTATCGTCCTTAATATAAAGACTAATAAATAAACAGAAAGGTTCTATTCGAGTAAATAGTAAGAACTTTTTAAATCTTAAAATTTCAATTTGTTAATCGTAATAAGTGTTAAATTTTATGGTTTGAACAGATAATTTGTTAGTTTAGAAAGATAAATGAAACCAGATATTTCAATGATGAAGTTTATTCTAATTATTTTATGTGGAAACATGAATCATTACAACACGTATCTAAAGAAGGAGACACTATATATTCTTAATTATCAAATACTTATACAAAATAACAAAATGTCTTTCATTGTTCGTTGAAAAATCATAACACAAACGCCGTTCGCTGAGATATATTTCGCAAATTATTTAAATTTCACTCAGACAAACATGAGGTCTTCTGATGAAATGTAATACTCCAGCCACATAAGATCTAAACAAGATGAGCAGTCGAACTATTTTTGGCTTTGGATATTCGGATATATTTTATATTAGATTCCAATATACCAAGATTTGATGAATCTTTTAAAATATAATTGTAAATTGAAAGATATTCTCAATTGAATTCAACAGCTGTCCATCGCCCGTCCAAGATCCTTTCAAAGCAAGTTCAAGTTGATTTCAATCACCTTCCAGTATGGTAAAAAGTGTCGACGCCGAGTCTCATACATTTTTCATGGCGTACTCATGCGCTATTGATAATGGTACTATCTTTGTTCAAACGTTAAGGAGATCTTTTTGTTGACATTTGGGGTAGTTTTAGAAAAAATATTATTTTGTTTATTAAGACCTGCGAAATATACCTCAGTTTTACGTAGAAAATGTCACCATTCCGCCATGAATATGACACAAATTCGGCCATCATCAACAAATTATTAAAAACGCAACGCAATACATAAGGAAAAGTTGTGCCTACATCGAGTTTACATTGTGATTAGGCATCTCCACGAAGCACTAGACTAAATTTGATACTTTAATCACAACGACTCAATTCCCGAAATGTCACCCTATCCTATAAAAAACCAGAAGTGTTCACAATTTTATCAATACTATAACTTTTATTCTGAAGGCACATGAAAATTTCTTACAAATAAATAAACCGCTCAAGCGTCCAAGATGATTTCCGATACAAAACAAGAGTAACGTGTGGTGTCCCAGCTCATCTATAAATAAACAAATACTTACTCTATAAAAATACAACAATACGCGGTGCCTATTCGACTACATCGACATTGGTTAGGCTTTGCGGGGTGATATGCCATTCTATAGCTCTTCTCATTAAATCTATTGAGGCTTCGAATAAATATACTCAAATGACGTTTTTGATACTTGAAAAAGCTACTTTTCATGGAGGATTTTTAACACTAAGCGATGAAACGACACTTTTGAATATTTATTCGAAGGATTCTTGATTGAACATCGAATCACAAATTAATAATCAGCGGACAGTACCGCAATGTCTTTTGTTCATCTGATGTTTGTCGCTTACATCTACCGTACAGAAGCCGTCGTCGTAAAATAACCTTTAAAATATTCAAACCCCACATCAATGTTGCTTTTGATAAACATTAAATTTCTTACCGATAAGAGTTGATCCCAAATTAGATTACCGATCGATATAACGAAATTGCGTCTAATGGCACATTTACAGCGATACGTCGAGAGTAAGCAGGCCCGACAACCTTAAGTCCCCGAAAAATCTACGAAAACGCGAACGGAACCACAGCAGAATAAACTATAAGCGCTACGTCTACACTAAAAGTACGAAAAATATATATTTCCATAGAATTAATTTTATAGAAAGCTCGTGAAAATATTTTTTTTTATAAAAGTTACATACATGTAAGAGTTGTCTTTTGTTTTAATACTTGCTAATGTTATAAATGATTGTATTACTACGGTTTGAAAACAATCCAAAAGAACACGTTAAACTAAAAATTGGTTCGACTTAAAACTAGCGCCGTACACCGAATCAGTCGAGTCTTCTCGAAAAGCGTCTTTTTACAAAAATGATGTGAGACAAAGAAATATTTAGGACCGACGGTTCAGTGCACGGTGTATAACACGCAAAACTTATAATGACCTATAAAAAAACTTAACCATGTCTTTAAATGTGCTGCTTCGACTAAAATGATTCGACTTCGGCATAAAATTACTCTTTGGAGAAGATCCTCCTCGCTTTGGTTTTACGAGACAAGTAGAAGGACTGAGTATAAATGCAGAAATTAAACTTCGATATCTCAAAACGTTTATGTAAAGTATAAAATTCCGGATTTATTTACAGATTTTCTACTCAAACGCTATGGAAGCCAAAGTGACAAAAATGTATATTACACGATACTCGCCTAATAGTATATTTAATTTTTGTTAAAACAGTGGTCATATATCGTCACTATGACATTGAAAAGTGGTCCAGATTTTCACAATAACAATACAAAATTCCCCTCAACCTTTTTAACAATACCAAACGATATAGGTTAGGAAAGGAAAGGGCTTCGACATCAAAATATAGTGAGATGATATTTTAACACCCTGCTATATTAAAGCGATTCATATATTACTGTTAATTTTACAAAATTACATTAATTATCTACAGTAAGCTTGACGAAACATTCTAGGCCGATAGGAACTGAAAAATAGCTAAACGCGTCTCAAATACTAATCAGAAATTTAAAATATTTTGAGTAGTATTCGAGAACCCAAACGAGTCTTAAAGAACCCCGATCATTTTAAGGGTTTATAAGCAAGGATATCCGAAAGTAGTCAACGTGTAAGGATTAAAACCGAATCGCATACGCATCTGACAAAAACAATAACCTATAATTATATTTTATTGTAATTACAAAACTTACTTCTGTATAAGTTATAACAGCCAAGGTGATTAACGGTGTCATTACTCCACTAAGGTTCGCATCATTTCTCACAATTTACATGGCAAAGGTCAACACACCACACAACACATTGTGTTTAGTATAACAAATTAAACAGACACGATGAAAGTGTTATAACTAAAATTAAGAAGCTTTTTACATTTTAAATTCCAGTAAGTAATACCGTTTATATTCCTAGTCAATGTATTTATGTACATACAAGTTTTTTCCAATTTGTTAACAAAATTTCTTTGTTATGCACTTCAGTGTAATCACCAAAACGATTTAATATGATATGGAAGGGTGACGCCCACAAACCATTTTGTGTCCTTGTCATTAATAGGAGATTGCAGGAGAGAGATTGTGCTCTATTAACTCGTTTTGGTAAAAAATTGTATTGTTACCACTATCTGCACTGCTTAGGTTTACTACTTATTTTACCATACTTGTGTTATACAAGATATTTACAAAGAAGCCTGTACCAAGCCTTTGCCATGTAAACGTACACATATATACAATATCGACAGTATAGGATATCTTGCGATCATTCGAGGCGCAGTGTTGCGAGATAGCTCCCCAGTGGCGTCATCTGTTGTAACTATGAACTATCTGACTCCTCCCAATCAACGTTTGCCCACTGTGGCAGCTCCGTCTCGTACTCCCAGCCCGGTCCCTGGTGATTCATATCAACATTAGGATCGACAATTTCATCGTAATATTATCGAAATATGATTAATTGCTCAAATATAAGCTTTAGAAACAAAACACTTCTGTTAACTACAATAAAAAATATCTTTTAGTTATGCAAAATATTATAATAATTATACACTACCGATGGAAAATAACTGTTAGAGCGTGTATCGCATTTCTAAAGGTATACGGCCTACCGGCACTTACAATATTTCTCTCGGGAATAGGGTTTTACTAGAAAAAGTCTTTACTTTCATCATTTGTTTTAGAATTTTATTAATGAATTGGATATTTTTTTCTATGTGGGGGTTATTGTTCAAGCAATCAGTATTCGGAATTAGACTTTTTTATCATGTTTTGTGTAATGCTTAATGTTTATAGTGGCCCAAAAATTTATATAAAAACTAAAATATCAATTTCGCGTACCAATCAATATAATGTAAGTCGCTTCTTATAATAATTTCTTATTTTATTAACTTAAACAAAATCCTTCAACGGTTTAAAACGCGATATATATTAGTAAAACTTATTTAAAAAATATTTTAACTACGGCCCAACGTTTCGGATGCTTTAAAATACCAACTTCGAAGGAACAGATGGCGCTAGCGTAGCAGTTTTTTACTTTGACATCAGAGACACCCTCCATCTCTAGTCTCCCCGTGACCACGGCTGCTGCAGAACCGTAGTTAAAATAATTGTGATCCTGTTTTAAACCGTTAAAGTGTTTAATTTAAAAGCGTACTACTTCGGATAAACTATATAGTATTTATTTTATTAATGTTTTAATAATGTAATAAATATGAACTTCAATTAAAATTTTCTGTAAACCCGTTTTGCATTGTCCGCTTGTGGCCTAAAATAAGCATTACTACACGATTGCACATACAGATCCACAGCATTTAGATTATACCTTATATTTCCAGGCGTGTAGGTACATGATGAGGTCCCTGGGGCGCGGGTCTCGGTATCTCACTCTGCACTCGTAACAGTGAGGGTCGGGGGTCAGGGCCTCTGTCGTGGGGCTAGACCCACTCTGGGGTGGGGCTAGGGGTGGATTGCAGCCCGTCTGGGTCGCGACGGTCACCTTGTCCGACTGTAAGGAATTTTTAAATGTTAGGTTTAAATTCAATATCGAATCATTTAGATATGTGAAATGTGTATTTTCACAAAGCCTATCTAAAACCTTGTTAATTAATGGTTGTGTGTTAAATTATCATACAATTGATATTACATTACTCTTTTTTTCTAGGACTAGTGGTCCTACACAATGACGTAGACGTACAATCAGTTTAGACTGCGACAGATAGAAAAGTACCTTGGCATCGCTGGAATCGTCGTTGCAGTGTGGCGAAGCAATGGGTGAGTGTGATATGTTGCACGCCTCGTCCGCTGGAGCTTCGGAACCGCTCGACGGACTCGGGAGGGTAGCTGGATAAATCGATAGAGTAGACAATGTAATAACTATAGCAAATTATACAATAGTATTAAAATTTCTTTATTCAGAATTAAACAGATTTTCTTCTTGAAGCTTTCAGAATATTGGTGAAATTTATTAAACTTACGAGTCATAACAGTAGATGGAGTAATCCCGGGGGCTGGTGACTCCAGTCTAGGTGACGATTCCCTGGATGCTAGTCCAGGATCACATTCGTCTTCCCCTACTGTAGTAAATATAAATAGGTTTTCTTCGTAAAACAACAATTGAATATATCTTGTAAGTTACTTACAAGATATATTAATTAATAATAAAAACATTAGAACCGTCAATGATAGTTAAATAAACACTTTAACGGTTTAAAACGCGATATATATTAGTGGAATTTATTAGAAAATTATTTTAACAACACCCCGTTTTAACTAATATACATATATATAGTGTTTTGAACCGTTAAAGCCTTTATTTAAATGTGTACTACTCGCGTAAACTACAGACAGTATTTAATTAAAGAAATCGCTTTATTACTTGCAATTATATCAATTTAAATCATTAGAAGTTTAGATTTTGTGATTCTATCAATTTCGACTTGTTCATACCTTTATCATCCGTCGGTGGCTTTGAGAAAAGCATGTCATCATCAGCCGCGTCAACGCCAAGCCAATTCTCAGCATTGTGTATGGCGATGAGGTCTCTCACTAGCTCTTCATCAGATTTGCCTCCAGTGTCACCACCCTTGCCACGGAGCGGACCAAATACTGGATGGTTGTATAGCGGATCGTTTACGACAGGATATCCTGTTGACAGAAAGGTTCATTAAATAAATAATTAAAAGTTTAAAAAACCTACAACAACAAACATTTTTTGTTTTTTTTTTCAAACTTTTTAATTTACGTAACCATTTCTGAAACCAAATCAAAGAAACGTTTTAAACTTCACAACTCTCAAACTCGTTATTCACAAATCTGAAGTGAAATAGGAACAGACGTTTTTAAATTTCCAGATAGTATTTACATATTAATTACAGATCCAATTTAATACTAAACTCTACTTATTTAATATGTTACATCAATCTACGTATCTGTTTTTTAACACGTTTGATATATAATATAAAAAATTTATTAAAATATTATCAATCAAAATTAAAAGTGTGTTGAGTTTGTACGAAGTTGTTAACGCAAATAACTTACCTACCCTAACCGTTAAATTTAGTATCAATTTTTCTATGGTACACCCCTAAGAAATATTGATTTTCTTTTTACAGAATTATCAACTCACGAAGCAAATCCATGCATCCAAACGAAAAAGCGAATAAAAAATGTATATGACGAAACTGGGAAAACAGGTATTGTTGGATATTAAAAAAAACGTCGGCCGCGAGTGGTCGCGAGTCGGAGCATTGTGAAAAGCAGCGGTAAAAATTAAAAAAGAAATTTTAACAAGCACTGAAAATGAAAATTGGCAACACGAAAGTTGAAACTTTTTCGCCAACTATTCGGACTTCATAATTGCATACAAAAAGAGTTCTTTAGTGGATATGACTAGCGTTGGCACAGTTCGTGTCGAGTACAGTTGGAAATTATTATTAGCAGAGTGGAAAAATTGGATCGACATTTTTATCTTTATTTTGTTCGTGGTGCCTATTCGTCGTGTACAAGGCTTACTGTAGTAATAATTTAAGATGTGTCTGAATAAATTTCAATATGGATAACTGTTTTTTTTTGCCTCTCAATAATGAACATTTCTCATGAAATATTTGTAACAAAATGTATGACACCTTTACGGCTGCACTGCGAAGCTAATAAAGTTTATTAAACTCTAAGTCCTTATTATAAAGGATAATCATTTAATGTGCCTAATATTTACATCTATAGAACAAGAATTTAAAGTAGTTATATACAATCCATTTTCATTTGGTAATGCAAACGTAATATAACCAGTAAGAAAAACGGGAACACTCAACTTCAAGTCAACATTCTCCAACTGCTTATTATATAAACTGTGATCGCTACGTTAGTTCGCGAAACTTTTAGAGGGGCTTACGAAAAAATAACTACGAAATCCTTACTCTTAAAGCGGATTAGTGTACTCTGTATAAAATACATTTCTTATTCACCCAAACGGCCGTTTGAGGCGCGTAATAAGGGGATCTCATTAGAATGGGGTCCGATGGGGTAAGTTAACTTGATTTATATTTCTAATAAATTTTGAATCATAGTCGGCAATTTAATTTTACATTGAAAATAATATGTTTTTGTAATTTTAACATATTTCAAAAGTTTATCGTGACGTCTATAGTAATTGAAACATTATTATTTTTTTTATATAAGAGGACAGGCAAGCATCGTGTTCACTAATAAATTATGTCCTTACCTAAGTACTGCAAATGCACTCTGATCTGATGCATCCTGCCGGTCTTCGGGCGGCACAGCACCACGCTGGTGTTGCTCCGGGCGTTGAAGCCGAGACGCTTGAAGATCGTCGAGCAATCCTTGCCCTTCGAAGACACTTTGCACACGCCGATCTTGTAGCTGACGACTTCTATCGGTTCCGTGCATTCAATTTCTTCACTGAAATTAAATTAATAATAAAGTAATCTAATTTATTACCACTTTTTATTACAAAAATTAAACGTTTTTCGTGTCAAGTTCTTTCAGTAGCCCAAGTTTTATAAACTAGCATTAATGTTTGAGAAGAGATAGTGTCGTTCTCGCTCATTTGTTTATTAAAAAAACTTCATAAGTATTGTCTGTATTAGTACACATTTAAATTTACGGTTGTTTTCAATCGTCGGGTCGTAGAAAAATAAGTAAACTTCCCCCTTTGCCCCCCCCCCCCCCCCCCCCCCCCCCCCTTTTTTTTTTTTTTTAAAGAAGCCGTCAAGTTTTATCGAGTTGCGGTTTCCGTCTGTAGATTTCCGAATACACAAAACCAAAATGGGTCGACGGCGCATCTTATTTAGATGTTATGCGGCCGGGTTTATCTTCCTTATTAATGTTTACACCCGTTACGCAGCACGGCTAATTAATATCAGCGTCGAATAAAATGAAATGCGAAATGCTCACAACAATGACAATGGAAGTAGGGTGCAAACACTTAGCTGCGTTGAAACAAAAGCCCTATATGAATGGAATCGCGAAGGACGAAGCTTTGTTGGCTCCATAATAGTCTGACCTATTAGCGGAGTGAGAGCATTAGATGATTAGAGACACATTGTCGGTACATGAATGCTAATTGCGCTAAGATATTCCCGTTGCGTCCGATCGATAAGCGAGGTGTGGCGATTGTGTGGCTTTCCTTTAATCACGATGCATAATTTAAGCCGTCAATTACGGAATAATTGAAGGGATTTGCGATTTGACGAGTTAACCGACCGTTCGGGACAATAAACGGTTGATTATGCGTTGAACAATTGTTGCGAGGCTGTAAAGGGTACATCTTAACTGATACTTGTAATATTATTTAGAATGTCAGATCAACTTACGAACCGATAAATCAACGGATTTACATCGCTAACAAAATAGGGTTATTATAATTTGATCCTAAAATTTACATAATGTGTATATGAGGCCGCTAAAGGTAGAGTAGTCTAACTGCAATTTTTAGACTTGACTTAATTATTTTCATAGTCGAAAAATGTTAATTAACAAGAGCACAGTGACCGAAAACTGTTAACATATTTCTTACACAAATAATAGTCATCATAATACGTTTTAAAACTGAATTGGGGTATGAGCTACCGATCGACATTTTGTAAAGTTGAAATTACGAGTGAAATCGAACCGCAAATCAAATCAAACTGTAATCCAGGTATTTCGGTTGTATATGCAACTAGTCTAGTGCAATTAATATCAACATGTCAGCCACACAATATGTAATCAACTAATGGTAACGCATTAAATCTTCCATGACGTCGTCCGACAAGATTTAAGCCCTCAAATTATGTCCTGTCTACGCGAATATACGCAAACAAGATGGTGGACTTACAGCGCACCTAGTTACGCTGATAAATTGTAACTAATAGCGCACTGTTTCTATGCGTTTCACCTCACCTTCGTATAAGGGTTAATACGTTTATTATTGATTTGTAAATATGTAGTTAAAATATTGGTTTTATCTAGGGGTAAATTCGACTTCTTATTTTCTGGTTTAAATTTAAACAAACTTATATAATTACTAGCTGAGCCGGCAAATGTTGTTTTGCCATATAAATAATTTTACTAAAATGTCTATTAAAAAATAAGGGTTGATCGTATAAGAGTGAAAATTGAGGATTGTATGTATTTTTGTATGTTGTATCATAAAAAAATAGAAATTAAAAATTTTGTCTAAAAAATAAAAATGTAAGGGTGAACAACCCTTATCACTTAGGGTGATGAAAAATGATGTTGTACTATTCTCAGATTTACTGATTACACATACCAAATTTGGTGAAAATCGGTAGAGCCGTTTCGGAGGAGTTCAAGTTCGAACACCGTGACACGAGAATTTTATATATGTATTAGATAAAAAAAAGTTCGAGCTTTCAATAAATATTTCATATACAATTATTTTAAATTGATTGTACATAAACAATTTTATTTTAATAATGTTATAATCATAAAATTATTAAGGTTTTGTAATTCGATGTAGTAATTTCAGGATTGCATTTACACTTACGTGGGAAATTCGCCGTCCACCCTACACACGTACTCCTTCTGCACTTGCCGATTCCTGATCTGATGTTCCATCTGTCTCGCCTTCTTTGGACTCCTCCCGAATAGCAGAAGACCTGGATATAATACAAACAGATAGTAAACAGTGCTATGACTAAAAATAAGTAGTGGATATATTAATAAAGTCGTTAAACGCCTTCTATAAAATTTACCAAAAGAAACCTGTTAACATATTTTTTTTTTATATTAAGTAGGCTTCATTTACACTCCATTAAGTTCGTTTGCATGTTACACAAGTGATCATTACGTTCGGGTGACTTAGTGGTCACTTGTGGTCTGTATGTCACTATTGATGTGTGCGAATACTCATGAATTTTAGAACTGTTTGGTCCATTTCAAAAGAAAAAAGGAAACTCTCTCAGGAAAACCCTAGACGAAAACACAACATACATTTTATTATAGATAAATATGTTGTTGATAACTTGACTCAACTAACGTTCAAAATCACGAAAATGTTCCGTTTATATGAGGGCGCTGGAGGCAGAGTAGCCTAACTGCAAATTTTATAACTTGATTTATTTATATTATCATAATCTAAAAATGATAATCTACAAGAACAAAGTGACCGAATATTGTTAACATAATTCTTACACAGATAATAGTACAAATTCATTTTCGCCCTAATTATATGGCCATTCTTATTTTCCTCCTTATTGAAAATCATGTTTTTTTTTTATTATACATATGTACATAAAAAAAGTATTTATTTCTTGTTCTTGTATGCCTCACAAATCGACTGAAAAATAACTCTTAAAATCACGAGAATTCTCCTTTGCAGGTCTTATCTTTCCTAAAATAATACACGAAGGATTTTTATAATATATATACATGCATTTGTTCAATCTGCAAGCGGCCTAAAGTTCGGTCCATTATCGTCCGCGCCGCGAGAGCGCACCCAAAGGCTTTCAAAGGATCAAACCGCGACCCGCAATGAATACAAACCGATGAGATTGCTATTGAAACCCGATCGAAATAACGCTGTTATTTACCTACGCTAAAAATACGCTTTTGTTACAATTGGGCTTATCATCCGAAAGCTATTGGAATATGAAATATTATTTTTGGCTTGCGCGGAATCTTATCAACTGTATAGAGAATTTAAAATTAGATTAAAAAGGCTAAATCGAAGTTTAAACTTGATATATTACATTTAAAAAATTTTTTTTCCTATTTTTTTTTTTTTTTTTTTAAAAAAAAAAAATTTTTTTTTTTTGGGTTTGGGCCCCGGGGTTTTTTTTTTTACCCCAAATAAAAGTGGTTTAACAAAAATACTACTATTATACAATGTGTAAATATATATCGATCAAGATTAATGTTAACTTTACCGCAAACAGTAATGCGCTCGCGCATGTATTTGCTCAACTCACCTGACGTCAGCCTGTCGAGTCTATGTATGGTCCTCAAGTTCTTCAAGTTGTACTCCTTCGCCAGGATAAATACGACGGTGTTGTGCCTGTACCGGCCGCAGGGATGCACCTATGAGCATATTGGACATCAGACCACTAACATTGGCAGAATATAATCTTTAGGTACTAGGGACAGACAGTCGGATATAATTTATATCTATATATGGAAGATTGATTGTATGCTTTGGGATTCAGAATTACTATCAATAATACACTTATTACACAACTATCATTCTACAAACCTAAGAGGCTCAGTCGACAAAATTTTGAAGTAACACAAAATGCAATACTATTTTCTTAGTGAAAATAAATTCATTTTACTGACGCCATAAAATTCTGAAGGCAAATTAAAATATACTTACTAACGAATTAAACAATGCGATACAAATATTGCATATATAATATTATTGAGTGATTTACTTAGGGTATTTATTACTATTTACTTACCGGCTGGTAATAAATGGCCTTACTTTAATAATCGATGATTCTTTAGGTTTATTATACTTATTACATTTATTATATTTTGTCTAATATAAGATGAATATGTTAACTAATATAAACTCGTTTTGAACCGTTAATTTTTTATTTATTTAGAAATTTTGAAAATTAAAAAATTTGGGCTGGTTATACCTTTAATTTGGAAAAAGATGCCATAAGAGCGTAAATTATGCGACACCTATATTAGACAAAATATAGTGATATAGTTTCAATAACCTTATAAATACTAATTTAAACAGTGCAATGTTAACACAAGCCGGTGAGTTAAATAAGCGAAGCATACTAGAAGCGGGATAAAGGATTTTGTTTGATCTGATGATTGAAGTACCGTGCAAACTCATAAGGCGGAGTGGTCTTTACTATAATAGTGATGGATATGGTGATCGTAGTATGTTGATGCATATAATTTATGATATAACACGGAACTATATGTATGAGACGACATATGACATAATTTTGTATTACCACGTATAACAAGCTAGATGTTCAAATTATCCTCAAGGCAAAATAGATTTTCACTAAGTTTCAGAAAATAGACTAAAATAATATAATAAAAATAATACATTTATTTTAAAAATTTGCGGGTAAATTAATAAAAAATGATAAATAAACGACACGGTATCAGTAGTGTAAACCAAATTGTTATAGGAGTGATCTTAATAAATAAATTACACATTAAAAAATAACTTCTTAACCTTCTTCAGATTAAATATGACATTTTTTTCTTTTTGTACAAGTTCTGCATAGATCCAATTTTGGCTCGACAATGCAGCGAGTGACGATAAATATAGGAGACTAGTCATTTTAAAATTCCATTCGAGATTCTTGCTTTTTAAAATATCGGTAATCAATGAATTCGTAGACTGTATAAGACTAGCGAAGGGCATAATTTATTATAATGAACAGAATTGTACTTCTATACATATAATTTTTATGATTAAGAGTCACTGCTATTATAGAAAAAAATATGCTCAACACGAAACAAATAATAAATACATTTAAGAAATAAGCTCTGCAAATGTGTATAAAATTGAAACATTTTTGAGAAAGGTGAAGCATTATGCCACTTTACATGACATGGCATGTTACTCCTAAGCGTCACCTGGAGACATCATAATTGCTCCGGCGCCATTTTAGCACTGAAAATGTTACATTTTAGACGTGTGTTTTTTTGGCAGTTTGCTCACTTGGATAGAAAAATTTCATTTCAGTACATATTCGAATTTTTCCATTTACTTAGCTACTGTATGTTGTTATTTAAAGTAACATTACATGTTTCCTAATTTGTATACCTATTTAATTTTCACATGTACTACATTTTATGTATAAAGAAATTCATGAGAATCACAACACCACGTTAACTGAGGGTTTTATGTGATTAGACCACATTTCTAACTTCAAATAACGCATGCAAGTCGAATCCTTGTCTCAAACCAATTATATGATTTTAAAAAGTTAATTTTAAATGCTCGACTCTAAAGTTTATAAGGAAAAGTTATGTGCGCCTAGGTTTACTACTAACGTGTAAAATATGTACTACCTTTTGTACCGGAAATTGAATTTGAATTGATGTGAATATTAAAATAAAGGTAATAATCGGTTTGCATTACACTAGAGTAATTCTCGTGTACAACTGCCAAAGATGTTTTGACTTTCGTTTAGTCCTATTGAAGCGTTAAAATCGAGCACTTAATGTTGTAAATCGTTTGAACAAATCGACTGCATGCTAGCCCAGTCTCTTCAAGGTGTAAGTAAGACTCACCGGCAACGAGCATGGCTTGTCTAGCACGAGAAGGTCCTCGTCAGCGTAAATGATGCGCAAGGGACAAGCGAGCACTGGGGTCTCGTGCCTGGCCCAAAGTGAGTACGAAGTGAGTGCCTGCTCAACTCTGCGTTTGACGCGGCAGAAAAAGGGGGCAAAGTTCATCATGACCGAAAGTTGGAGCGGGGGACTTGGAGACATAAGGGTTATAAAATTGCTTTTCGCCCCGTCAAACGCTGTATGAGATTACACAACCACTTCATACCTTATTATAATGTTATTATTCCAAACGTTTATTTATTTACACGTTCATTTTATTTCCATAATATCATAGATAATGTAATAAATAAAAAACGTGTATCAGAAATTAAACATAGAGTAGATAAAAGTTTGTAGATATGCCAAAATTTTTATTTTGCACAGCGTTTTGTGTTCAGTATATGGGGTCTATTCTAACAGGGTCAAGATGATTCAAGTCAAAGATGCAGATGCAAGTAGAATGTGGGTATGAATCGATGTCTGAAAGTCGCATCTACATTACTCTGCAGATTAAATATTTCTAAGCAGCAATGTTTGTTTCCACGCAATTGTTATTCTGACATAATAAGATTGGGCATAATTGAATAATATCACGCCCACAGAAATAAATCGCATCCATTCCTACCTATAGCTATAGCACAAACAGGTGTCGTGTGCGATCGCGTAATCCTTTTAGAAGCCGTATCTGTGTAAATACATAATCACTGACATTTGAAGGGATTTGCAAAATTAAACAGTTTTAAAGTTACAGACGTCATTTGGAAAGTGGGTTGCTTGAGCTATGCTATATTTGGGCTATATAGGATAGTAAATTTAACTTTGCTATTAATTTGATTTATATCTTGTGGCGTTTAGATTTTAATATTAGACACTTCTATGTTTTACTATGTTATAAATGTATCACAAGTACGAGATATTGAATATTTAAATATTTTTTATTATATTCAGATAATTCGTTCGTCTAATAGTAGCAATGTAAATAATCAACAGGTCGTGACTTCCATCACCACCGCATAATTTTAATCAATGTATATATTTTTCCCGAAATATCTGATGAGACGAAGCCTCACTACTACTGGAAATGTTGATATTGAATAATTAGTAGGAATATCAATATTTCGTCCGGGTCACGCCACTACCACCATTCACAAAAGAATAATCTGTGAAGTCTAAGCCGAAATTTTGTTGAGATGGAGTACATCACCTTCCATCGAGTGCAATCGATGCTTGTCTGTGGTCCATCGTAACAAAAGAGATATAAAAATTCCTACGTAAGAAAACTTACGAGTGAGTTATTTGAAAACTGATTACGCCGTTAATTAGCAATATGAACAAAAGTTGAAGCCCGTTAAATAATGGCTATAGAGAATGAAATTTCCTTTGGAGCGATTCGCAATTATTCCGACTATCAAGCACACGTCATAAATCACGGGGCACGTCCAATTCTTCGAATACATAATTCTTGTATCAATCAAATTGATCTGTCTCGGCCGTGTTACTCAGAACGTTATTGCCTTCTGTTCATTTGCGGTGCACCACTGAGGAGACGAAATTCGCGCTAACTTTGCGATAGCGTCTTATTGTCGCTTCGCAATGAGATAGAAAAATATTGAAATAATTTAAATTTATTATTTATAATCAAGGTCAGAAAAATTGAAGACGGCAATGAAAAGCTGATAAAAAGTATGTACATAAAATTTTTACTAAAATGTCAATTTCTACCAAATGATCTTATTATTATATGTTAATCCTTCTTATGAGATATATTTAAAAAATTTAAACAATTTTAATTGATGGCTAAAAAAGGTAATCAGAATACTGAGGCATTTTAAGTTTAATATTCTTTGACGTGAACGAATGGCTCCTAAAATACTCGCTGCTTCATCTAGTCGCGACATCGCTAACGAATAAAAATCGCCATCATTCAGTAAACTCAAAATAATAAATAACAGAGACATATACACGAAGTTGCTTCTTTGCTTTTTATATCATTATGCGTTCCTTGATTACGTTAATTTATTAAAGAACCCCGAGGCGGCTGATAAGCGCAGCGAAACAGACAATATTGTACTTATTTTCGCTCGCGGCTGTATACAGCGCGTTCTTTTAAAACTCGAGACAGACACCGTCCGCGCCTCGTTTATAACCCCGACTTTATAACTTTTTTTTTCGTAATATTAGCATTAAGGCAATAGTATACTGGGTTATATACTACTAGCCCTAATGCATGAACCATTATCTTTTCTGACCCCGTACTAATTGGTAGCTGACAGTATAGTCCAATACATAAATTACCTAAAAAACAAGATCAAATCGCAGGCCGCAGATGTTTAAATATCTTCTATTACTTCTAGTTTCATGTAAACTTGTGTAACAAATAAGTTTTTTTTATGTTTTGTAAACTGTCAGACTAGCACACCGCCTTTGGTTGTTTACCAGTATAATTGTACAAATAATTGAAAGAAAATGAACATTTAAAATAAATACCCCGTTTCGTTGCGTTTGCGTTTTCCAGAGTGTATTAGTTGTGATTTATGAATCAACCTGTATATTCTTTCGCTAAACCCTCTTAAAGCGATTGGAGCCATCATACAATGTCTTCTTTATAAAGGAACCGGTTTGATGTTCCTTTTTTAATTATTAGCCACACATCATTGTTGGTTTTATCCTCTTTTCATTGTTAGCGCATAAATTAAGTTGCACAATCCTCTATTTTGTTTTGACTTTTGACGTCTATCGGGTGTTAAGTGGGGTTTTTGAATTGTAATGTTATGATTAATATTTTCCAGAACATCATATAAATGCACTACCAAAGTGTAAAGATACATTGTTTAAATTATATTTGAATAAAATATTGCCCTTATAAAGTCGATAAAATATAAGACATAGATTAGGGATTATAATTGAAAACACACTACACGCATAATAATTCACCCAATATTTTTCGGTGATGAGAGAAAAATTTCAAATCCTAGATAGAAAATTCTTACCAACCTTCAGACTGAAATCATTGATCTATCGAATTTAAACTGGTCTGAAAATTTAACTAGCGTCCGTTTGCGTTAGCCGCCTGTGAAAAGGAATTTTAGAGGTGTTTCGAGCTTAACTGAAAGTGGGTTATTTTATTTGATCACCTTATTGAGTCTCAAAGAGACATTGGACTGCTGTTTGCGCATTTGCAGTGGCTTTTTAAAGTTGTTTGGAGGACTGTTCGGTTATGCTGATTGATAAATGTTAGATTTATTTCGACAAGCATACCGATGTTATTTCTTTTATATCGATTTAAGCTGTGTTTGTGCAAAACGTTTGCTGATTTTATTCTAGACATTAAAGCTGATTAAAAAAGTCTCGACATCTTAAAAGTTTATATTGAAATCCTAATTTCTTAAATCATCAACATAAAAGAATGTTTCTTCTACCCAATGAAACATTTGAGTCCCAGCCTCAAAATCCTAATAAAGACACCCCCCACACTTAAAGTCGATACGAAAGTGACAAGCGCCGTTATTAAAGGCACTCCATCACGGAGCGAAA
The DNA here is from genome assembly GCA_963661955.1 of Leptosia nina. Lineage (NCBI taxonomy): Eukaryota > Metazoa > Arthropoda > Insecta > Lepidoptera > Pieridae > Leptosia > Leptosia nina. Next base: position 1,015,843 of record CAVLEF010000040.1, read on the forward strand.
TATTTCTTGCAAAAGGGACCGCTTTATACGTCAAAGGACTTTGAAGCTTTGCAAGGAAAGCGGATTCTAACCGCGACTTATGTGCTTTTAACGTCATGTAATGTTCGAATTCCAAAACTTTTTACGATGCAAAAGGTCGTGGAAGTCTCTCATTTGCTAAGCTTTAATGTGTAGCGATGTGAGACATTAATGCGACTACATAAGTACTACAGCTACGATTTACAACTTACCTTCTAAATACACAAGCGCTTAAAGTTAATAGAAGCATGCAGCAGGAAGTAAAGACGATGATAGAAAGCATAACAAAATGGCTGTCTCATTTGCCACTTACGGGAATAGAGGCTGGTTTGTTGACAACCACTATGTCCTCGTCGATATGAACGAGGGTGATCGGTTGGCTGGTCACTGGTACTTCGTGCCTGTAACGATACACAGGTCAGGAGACTCATCACCGAGCGATCCACGTGCTGGAAGTAAGGCTGTAGTCTCCTAAACATCCGTTGTACGATGTTTATTGAAGACCATAAGCCTTGCGTACACTGAGCATCTGGGTAACTATCAAACAAAGCTTCACCTGTTCGAAAGGTTGCTTCACGAACATCAGAAAACCCAGCGCGATGTTAATTAGTTCCTCATTCAATCGTATTAGAAGTAGTAATAATTAAGAAGAGAGAACAATCCACTGATGGTTCAAATGGTGAGTGTTCAGGATCCTCCACAATCAACGTGAAGGTATTAGACATAGTGAAATTGCAAGTAGATCACAGTAGACGATGTCAGTACGCACAATCTGTGTTTTCAAGAAGCTCAGTGCAATGGCATGCTCGTCCGGTGCCCAATGTTGAATTTACAATTTAACAAATAAGCCTGTATTTACAAGTAATACAAATTTAAATTTTATTGAAGCATTCGGTTAGTAAACGTCTATGTTCCATATACGTCGATCGATTCTATCCCAAGTTAAGGAAGATATGTTAGGGATAAACAGGACCATAACGGATCTAAACTAATACGGAGACAGAGTGTCAATGTTCATGTATCGAGTTTCGTGTTGATCTATCTGAAGCTATCTACAAATTTTGGCATCGCTATCGAAGATATGTCTGAAGGGAGTACCTATGCACAACGTTAGCTAGAAGGTCGTTGTGTTTGAGTCTGTAGTCGGGGTCGACCCTTTCGTAGTTGACCGTGAGGGTGCCAGCCCTGATGCACCTTTCGTATTCGGCCGCGGGGTGCGCCCTGAACTCCCTCGCGAAGACGTCGAGGATTTTCTCGCCGACCCATCTGCCTTTCGTGAAGGTGGTGAATGTGAAGTAGTATGGGTATACTTTCCTGAGTCCTGCAATTTGAGGATTTCGATTCAGATGTTAGGGTTAGACACATAAACTTACTGTACCTGATCCTGCTTCCATAAGTGACGTATGTAACCATAAGACTTCTGTTTTACTAATATATTTTATTTATAAGTGCGTAATTAAAACTTATTATGTTCTCCGGGAATATGAACCAAAGCCCCTCGGCTCAATACAAAGCCTGATAATGTATTTCACTGCTGAGCTATCGATGTAGCCATTAGAATATCTGAGCATTTTATAAATTTGTAATATGCTTGAAGAATAACTATGTTTCGTTCAAAAACGGTAAATGACGATTATTAGCAAATTTTACCCGCATTCTATTACCCAAACTTTCAAGGTGTGCAACTTGGCGGTTAAAACTACAGCAATGCAGTAAGATGATCTACCATTAACAAGATTGATAGGCCTCCTTCGAAGTGAAGGGTAATTGAATTGAAAAAACCCGAATAAACGTGATTCTGCCATAATCCAATCTATTTTTGGCTTTTTGAAAGCGTGGGCTATTTTCATAGGATAAAGAATAGCACTTAATCATGAATGAATTTTACCATGTTGGTTTATTAGATTAAGGATTATTAAATCATTGAAATTTGACTAAGAAATACTATGCAAGGATAAGCAGTCAAATTTGATAGTAAAAAGCACATAAAATGCGGTTAATTTTTATGAGAAATACCTTTTCTGTTCTTCCTCTATATAAAATCTATATTAAAACGTTTACATATTTATGTTGTACAAGTGGAAAAAATTAGCATATAACATTAATTATCTAGCAACTGCACTTTTATTACAAGTGAGCGAAGTACAAAATGCAGTCTCAGGTGAAGTTGGCTCGAGTCCAGTGGCCCGACTCATATTTTCCACTTAATTTGCTTTTATATTTCTGATTCCTTCGCTTTCCGTTCTGCAGTGCAACAGAACTCATAAATTTTCTTAATAGATAATAAGATTCACTCAAATTTTCATCTACTACGAGAAGAAGCGCATTTTAGGCACTGGTCTGTCTTGCTTTGTGTGCATTCACATATATACGTAAGCTTCTGTTTAAATTTAACTACATTTGTTTGTTTATTTAGCTTTTTTTTGTTAAATACTGTCTATAGTTTTCCCGAGTTTTACAACCCATTTAAATAAAACACTTTAACGGACGATTTATATATTATTAAATCTGTTTGAAAATTATTGTAACTACGGCCCGACGTTTCGGATGCCTGCAGCCGTGGTCTCCCCGTGACGCCCTTTTTTTAAAATTAAGACCCCCCCCCCCCCCCCCCCTGCAATGTGCAAAGCATCCGAAACGTCGGGCCGAAGTTAAAAATCATTTTCAAATAAGTTTAATTAATATATCGCGTTTTAAACCGTTAAAGTGTTTTATTTAAATTTTTTCTTGTTTCCATTTTCTTCCTTGTCAATAACATATGCAGTCTCCACGTCCATATATTCAATCAAACCCCTACTACTTATTCATTAAATTATTTTGTTATTATATGCGTAGATTATCTAATTTTGAGACTCACCATTTTCCATGTAATATGATGTTTCATTATATCTGTCGTCTGTGAATCCCGGCCTTTTGGCTTTCAGTGCTTTCGTCTCTAGTTTCGCCTGTAACAAACAATAACATCATATTTAATAACGATAAAAAAAATATTATCCCAATCAATTAATTACTAATAATAATAAGACCCGACGTTTCGGATGCTTCACGGCAACTGAATGGGTTTAAAACAGTTTTGTTGTAATGTTCCTCTAGTTTAAACTACAGCCAGGACGTATTACCGCCCTAAATTTAGAATCTTTCGAAGCTTTCCTTTGCGCCTATATTGCAAACGATCAAATATCTCCACCATAACATTCAGCTGAAGCAGAATTCATTCACGAAACCATTCGCCGGAGCGCCGTTATCATAATAATCGCAATAAAGCCCGCGGAGTGCCAACGGGCGAAGTGAAAAGTATGGAGTATTGGATCGTCGTAACATCGGGCGGATTGTTCGAAAGAATCGCTTATAAAAAAGTTGAGGCAACGCTCGGAGGACGAGATGAGAAAAGTTTTCAAAACGAAACAATCTACGCGTTGTTATGAGCTTTTTACTCATTCCAGAAGTTTGACGGGTGCGCGAGGGATCGTACGGTACAAATGTAATAGTTGTTTTAACGCCGCGCGTAAATTCGTCTTTCATTAGCTCCGCTGACAGACAGCATTTTGTTGCTTACTTTAACTTTTTCGTTTTATTTCCATACTAGGCTATCTGCAACTACATTAACAAGTAGCTTTTACATCTTTGTGTGTTTATTAAGTGAATATAGAGAAGAAAAAACAAAAACATGTTCAACACTTGTAATTTGACTTTCAATAATTCCTAATTAATGTCCTCGTTTTCATAGTGAGATGTACGAACGTACACTATATGTGTTTTAATACCTATAGAAGATAAACTATTTATTTTTTGGATTATACCTTTTGTTAACATAATTAATTCGAAAGAAAACTATGACCCCTGTATTCGTAGGACTCAACAGGAGCCTTATTAAAGGTTCTTTAAAGCTCAATATATTTAAATAAGGGCCGAATACATCTCGCAAAGGACCTTCAGGAGGGATAATGAAAATAAAGTGACCCTCAGACAGGAGAGGGCAAAGGAAAAGTTGCCATTAATTGGATTTCCCTTCCGTTTGCTTACTTCATTCGGAATTTGTAACTGATGTAAAGTTTTAGATGTTTTTAAACTCCCTTTGAGGCGTCAGCGTCTGTTATTCGATGCACGGATTAAAGTAATCACTGGGTGATAAATTACACAATAGTAAAAATTTGCTTTACGTCGTATTACATAAAAACTGTAAAAGATATATTATAAAATCGATTTTTATTGTATTATATATCAGTACCGCTCTATAAAATTTAAAACTCTGGTATATTTTTGCCGATATTAAACAAATCTACTTTAAAAATAAAATATGATATTTCAATATTTGTTTTTGTGTATTGTACTTAATTAAAATGTTAACTGATCGAATTTGTTAGTACACAAATATTAAATAATAACATAGCGCTTTCCAAAAACAGGGTTAAACAAGTACGTTGTTCGCAGAATTTTGTCTTTTAAAAAGTTGATCGTCGAGAAGATAGAAATTAGTCTCCTAACGGAGCAGAGAACAATGAAAATAATTTATGAGGCTTCGTCGCATTTCGCATGATTTAAATGTCGAGCGTTCGAGAATGCGACCCTAGGGGTATCGTGGGTTGTAAAAATAAGAATCGCATCAAATTTGATTTATTACTTCCAGAAGCACATAGCTTTATAATTGTTACCACTTTTAAAACATTGTAAAACCTAGTCTAATGTAGAATTTTTGTATAAATAATAAAATTTAAGTAACGGCTATAATAGCTATTTACATAAAGAAAAGATCCTTCAATTTTCCGTCAAGGGCGTAAATCCTTCATAATAGGATAACGAAAATAAAATGATTTTAAAAAATAATCCTGGCTTATTTTGATCAGCTTATAGTTTCGGGGGTGGTACTCACTTCTTTTATTAATATTGTGCTTCTAAGTATTATAAGACTTGAGTTGAGGTTTGGTGTCATTCAAATTATACGCGGACAAAAATACAAATCCAATAAATATATATTGCTACTTTAACTTTTTTACGATAGAAGACAAGCATGCGTTACACTTGATCGAAGGTGTAACCCCGTAACCATGTCTCATGTGAAACAAGATGCACTGTCGCTCTATTTGGCTTCGGTTATCCGAAAATCAACAGACTGATACCGAAATGCGATTTAATTTCACGGCTTTTTCATCTGTGGACAAGGTTCTTGAGATACCCAGATTTTCAGACGAAGTCCAACATCTTGGAGAAAAATATAAATTGATTACTAACAAATTGGACTTGATGGGAATCAAACCTTGTTGATTGATAAAAAATCAAGACTTGTTGCTAAATATTTAAATAAAAACTTTAACGGTTTAAAAGGATATATTAGTTTCCGACGTTTCGGATGCTTTGCAGCAGCCGTGGTACGGGGAAACGTCGGGCAGAAGTTAAAAATAATTTTCAAATAAGTTTAACTAATATATCGCGTTTTAAACCGTTAAAGTGTTTTATTTAAATGTGTACTACTCGTAAATATAGACAGTATTTCATTCAATTATTAATACCATTATTACCATTACTAACTTTACATACATTCTTCGAATGATCTCTATATCACAGTAAATATTAGATAATAGCTTGCGCAACCGCAAGGTATGTAAAGACAATCGTACCCACCGTCTGGCGCTGCACCAATATGACACGGGCATTTGGCAATAAGCCGCTGAATGTATGCAATTGAAACTTTTGCGTGTCTTACTCGTGCTATATTGTACTACGTCCCTTGATGATTGATTTTTATCGTAATTTGTACTATTCGAGTATTCGAAACCAACGTGTAGACGTGACGTGAATTAAAACACTTTTAAACGCGAAATATATTAATTTAATTTATTTACAATTTTTTTTATTAACGACCCGAAGTTTCGGATGCTTTGCAGCATCCGTTGGCACGCGGAGACACGTATATTTTATATAACAATGTACTTGTTTCTGCTTAGTTCAAAAAATACTTGTCATAATGTCAAATAAGGGCGATTCTACACGTCCCTAATGTTACTGTTTTTTTATGATAGAGGACAGACAAACATCACTTGATAGAAGGTGAATACCCCAGCAATATAACATCTAAACAAGATTCGCCGTTGACCTATTAACTACTGTACTTGATGCATATGAAATTATAAATAGCTCTTAAACTTTACTGTGGGTAAACAAAATTAAAGCAATACATTACCACGACTCACCTAAGCCTCTTATCACACAATATCCATTGACTAGCCATCGTCTAATTAAATCTAAAACGCATCGAACATTCCGTATCCACCCTTTGGCATCCCTCCCACACCATTAGCTGTATGTGTAACCGCATATAGATCTTTACCGCCCTCGTAACACGGTCGATAATCGCGCGAGCCACGATGGCGTGACAGAAACTATTGAGACGCACGTTGTAAATGGATAGTACAAATATAATGTCTCCATTACATTCGTTTACGGAGCAATATCGGTCTTATCGCAGCCCACACGCTTTCGGCGGGCGATGCATGCATAAGCAATTCTATTTATCGGCACATCTTTACTGTGGGGGGACACGAAGCTGTTGCTAACTCTTTGGCGAACGAAAACTTAAACACCGATACTTGAAAGATACATCAGGATTAACCATGTCAGAAACAAAAGAAGGGCGTTCTCATTAGCATTATATAAAAGTCGTTTTGTTAAACGTGACGACATACATACAATACACACGAAAGGAAACCTCTCTTAAATAAAACACTTTAACGGTTTACAACGCGATATGACGCAACGCGGAAGACTTCCCGTGACCACGACTGCTGCAAAGCATCCGAAGCGTCGGGACGTAGTTAAAAATAATTTTCAAATAAGTTTAAGTACGATATGTCGTGTCTTAAACCGTTAAAGTGTTTTATTTAAATGTGTACATACCGCTAGAGTAAACTTCGCACTTCTTATATCGATCTCATAGTGATTGTATATGCTTTTGACTTTTGACTTTATAGCTATGTATGTAAAGTAAGGACTAACCTTCTTTAGATCTTTATTAATATCTGTGTCATCGGCTTTCCTTTTCTCGCATGACAGTATACAGTTCTTTCCGTTGTCCTTTTCGCCCTGAAACAACAAAATTAATATATAAGAGCCATGGTATTATAAAACGAAAGTAACAATAAACATTACTTCCTTTGCACCCACCAATTTGCGGTTCAAAATTTGTGAAAGTGAAAAAGGTTTTTCTAAGAGTAACCAATGCAATAATCCTAAGAAAGGTCATCGTCTACGTCTTTTCGACGTCACACAATACTGGCAATAGTGGCAGACACCAGTAAAAAATAATATGATGATAAAAGTTTGGTAATAATTTTATATGATAAATTATAATATACTAGCTGGTGCCCGCGACTTCGTCTACGCAAAATTAGGATTAGGATTACGTAGTATCGCGCATTTAAACTAAATTATGTCTATCATATCATACATTACATAATTATGTGTAACTAACGTTTGTGGCAGCGTACGCCAGAATAGCTCGCAGTAAGGTAGTTTTTTTCCTAGTCACACTTAATGTCATATTTTGGACATCTCACACAATATCTATATAAATTGTGTTATTCTGATGTTTAAGCTATATTATTGGAAAGTTTAATTGAAATCCATTCAGTAGTTTTTGCGTGAAAGAGTAACAAACATCCATCCACACATACAAACTTTCGCGTTTATAATATTAGTAGGATTTTTTTCATGAGAGAGAAGGACAAGCATGGAGTTCACTTGATGGAAGCTGCAATAGGCCAGTCACATGAATGCGATGTCGACCTATTTTGGCTTTGGATATTTGGAAAACCGCACTTCTTCATCTGTGGACGGTAGTTCATGAAGCGAAAAAATGTTTGTATTCCTGCCACCAACGACGCAATTTCCACACAAAACCGTAGCAGGTAGGAGGCAATAAATATAAGATCATTCGCCTTCAAATCGCTGGCAGCAGCTACCCATTCCCCCAGGAATCTCGCGTATTCAGAGAAATTCTATATTTCATAGAAAAATATCAGATAAATCCGACACAATGTAATCTCAACGGAGATACAAAGCTTCTAATAGTTTCAGGAGGTATTCGATTTGACATAATTGCTATGGGAATACGGAATATTGAAAATTCCTATTAACAATGAGGATATTAAGGCTTATTTCCTTTATACCTTTTTTTTAAATAATGTTCATTAAAGCAAATATATATATATTGTGAGAAGTTATAAGTTAAATTCAAATTTCAATCGCGTTTTACACCGTTAAAGTGTTTTAATTGAAAGTTATAAGTTGTTGAAAAGATTAGATCTTGTAAAAAACTTATACCACCACAAAATTGAATCTAGACCAAAGTCTCAATACACAGTGTTTAAACAAAACAAGAAGCACATAATAAATACAATTCTATTTCTTATTATTTTTATTCTTTAAAATAAATAATCTTAACCAAAATTAAATAGCGTTAGGCAAAAATATGGCACTATGTTTGTATCGGAACGCGAATATTATAGAATGCCATTTATCTCGGCCGAGGGAGGTGAGGAGTCACTCTAGTAATCCCCGGGAACATTCCGTGTTCGGCATTCACACCCGGATAGTCTGCGGTCCCTGGGCTTAGTGCTGGAGGGACGATTTACGGGGGATGGATATCTATTACAATCGGAGTTGGAGGGTAATAGATAAACATTATTAAGATAAAACTGTCACTCCTAAATAACTTGACTTTGGTCTTTATTTATTTGTAGTTTTATTTAAAAATCTTAAAATGGGGACGAGGATGTAGAATATAAAAACGCATAAAGGTAATCTAGTGTCTACCTCTAGTGTGCAAATTATCCATTTAAAGACATGGTTTGGAATAAAAAGTATTACTTTTTCTTATATAATACCCACCACATCACAATCCAAGAATATATGAAGTGAAGCATTAGGCGTGGTTGTATTTAAATTATATATTTAGTTTCAACAATTGTTGTGCTATTACAAGCAAGAGAGAGCAGCACCACGAGTGTCAAAGTTAGGAACTATAAAATGGCGGGGTTCTATAATAAAAATTATAACATGATTATAACATGTTATAATTTTTATTATAGAACTATCTATATTCAAGATAGAGGTCTTCGCCCTTGAAATAAAATTGTTTTTAAGCATACCCTCTGGAGTTATATTTCGCTTACAGAAGCTGGGGGCATGTTGTAGGAAATTCTTGCTTTGGGAATTTTCCTCGTTACAAACACTATTTCCTTAACGTTATAGATGTTTGTAGCGGGCATAAAGTAATTTTGTTGGACTAACGGCATTAACCGTTTTGGAAGTCACAAGATGCATAAGGCGATATTTAAACTTAATTAAAACTTAATTTTTACTTTTAAACTTAATGAAAAAGTATTTGCTTTTATTAAAATTACAAGGATGTGTACTATTAAGTAGTAGTAGTGTATTATTAAGTAGTGCACATAATAATGTAAATAAAACACTTTTAACGGCTTAAAACGCAAAACGTATAAGTTATTTTCACATTTATTTTAAGTACAGCCCGAAGTTTCGGATGCTTTGCAGCAATGTGGTCAGCTAGATTGGAAATAAGTCTAAATAAAACATTTCGCGTTATAAACGGTTAAAAGTGTTTTATTTAAATATATACTACTTCGTTACCTACACATAATATTTACTCTCTACAATATTGAATTATGAGTAGTTATGATCAAAATTAGTAAAAAAAAATCGTAGCTTTTAAACCCACGCGCACAAAAATATACAGTCAGCAGATTAAGCTCTAATTCTACCCACGTAATCCATATATAAACAGGTTTTTATAAGGCATGGAGGGTGGGTTCTGAATTATTTAGTCGTTCTCATCATACGCAAATGCTTTCATGTTATGATTGTTAATGTTACAGTTTAGAACAATATTTGTCTTGCGTAATGAGGTCGCCATAGGCCTTTGTTTTTTATTCACTACAATATAATAATATTAGCATAATTATATGTATGCTGTTAAACTATTAATTAAGCGAATATTGGAAATTTTAAACGGACCTATTCTTTACAACACTAAGTTACTTATTTTAGTAAAATAAATTCCCTTATCCCTCTTCCTTTATTCTTTTTTTATGTTATTTGATCGATATTTCTTATTATCGATGTTGCCTTAAACTCGGCAATATTAAATTAATTAAATAGTATTATGGCCAACGGTTCATCCGTGGTTATTGACGTCGCTAAAATAATAATTTCTTAACAAGTTTAACTAAGATATATCGCGTTTTAAACCGTTATAGTGTTTTATATAAATGTGTACTACTTGCGTAAACTACAGACAGTATTTAATAATTTATTTAACTTGTAAATTTTACCGAGAAGTAATTACTGCCTCGAACACAAAGTGATTGAATAACTTTGATTTGTCCTATACAAAACGATATCGTACAATTATTACTGTGTGATCGATTCGCTCCAATATTTTATAAACTATTTGGTATTAAGATAAAACCGCTTGTTAAGAGAGATAAGATGACCACTCTACCCGTTTAATCGACTAGAATCTCGGGCATAACACAAAAAGGTTTGGTCGGGCAAAGCAAAGAAGTCTGATTAGCTACTTTTAACAGCAAATAGAGCGGAGCAGCAAAACAAATTAAGAAACGTGCTCGTTTAGTGCCCCATAGAGAAGAAACCCACAATTGACGATTAAAATTTTTGTATCGAGTATAGATAAAAACCCTGATTTATTTTCAAACATGATAAATTTACTGTCTGTAGCGTACGCAAGTGGTACATTTAAATAAAATACTTCCAACTGTGTAAAATGCTAAATGTAGTAGTTAAACTTATTAACATATTAAAAAAATACCGCAGCATATAACATCTAAACAAGATGCGACGTCGATCTATTTGGCTTTGAATGTTCGGAAGTCAAATTTATTTTAACTACGGCTAACTAAAGATAAGTCATAGTTGAGAATGCAGGAACAATACATGTATTGTCAACGTATAATTAACATTGATGTATAGCTACGGAATGTTTCAAACCACACAGGCAAAGCTAACAGCGAAACGCGAACAAAAAGTTTGTAAAATGCCTCTCACTGGCCATGACACACTGCGTTATTTGACCCCGTTAATAACATTCTAATGATCCCCTCGGTCAGTCGCCAACATGGGGACGATAAATCAAAGGAACAGCGTACAAGGCTTCTGTCGGATCAATCTTACCTCAATATGAGAAGGTTGAAAATGTAGCAAAAAAGGAAAATGGTCTTGAAATTAACGAAATCTTCCATTTATTTTGACTTTTTGCAATATGAGGGTATTATGACTTTTGCACATTAAGCGTTAACGTAAAACACATAAAAGGGACTATTGGTTACAATGATAGTATAATGTTTGTATTATTGTAAAGAATAATTAAGTTTTATATTAAATCTATATGATAAAAAACTAAGGTAAACATAGGTAGGCTTATACACTCGTCGAGATGTTTATAAATTTAAATATACATTACATCTAAAAGTGCTAAGACTGTAACAAACAAAAGGATACACAGATAAAGATAAAACAAATGATCTCTAAAAACAAAGTAAGTCATTATATCCCACAGAGTGCTACGACGTAGCCGCTACGATCAATACTACGAAGCGTGCAGCCTACGAGCCGTAGACGTGCAACAGATTGCTGAAACACAAGCATAGCGGGAAAATCTCGAATTGCAGTTAATGTTTTGTTGAGTAATATTATATATTAGGAAAGATTAAGTAAAAATACTCGATTTTTACGAAAATATCAACCTGATAATATAATATATAGTGTACTTGTTATATGAAACTAAGCGATTAAAAGATAGACTGTGAGGTTCTTGTCAGTTCTGCGTGTGTGCGAGCCGCGCGGATTTTTTTTTACTTCCGTATTATTGGCGTAACTGACTACACTTGTTACTCAGTTAGTAACATTATTTTTGGCTTCTTACTCAAAACAAAGCTTAGAACTAAGTACATAATACATTTTTCAATACAATGCTGGCGCGATAATTTTAAATGTAATGTAATAGAAGTAGAAAGCAGAATCGCTCACTCATAAAATGTGTCCCCACCCTATAAGCTCTCAGCAACAAAAGCTAGGGAGCTGCGCCCCTTAGCCCCAGTAATTAACGCACATTCTAACAAAATGGTTTTAATTCCAGTGTTTTCAATTAGCGAGTGCTGGTTGAAATCAAATAGATTTACTATTTCTCACACCTTTTTGACTCGTTTTAATGACGTACTACAATCTGGAAGTATTGTTAGTGGGGCTCGGAATTACTTAGGAGTTTAGTTCTGTCGAGCGTTTGAGTAGACTTTATTATTAGGGTGTCTGGAATAGGGGGCATTTACATGTAATATCAAAGCGTGTATATGTACAAGCTCTAGAAAGGTTTCCAATATTATATAATAAATACAAGTTATTAACGAATAAGTATTGTCTGTAGTTTTAGGTAGTAGTACTTTTAAAATAGTTCTACCGGATCCAAATAAAAATAAATAAAATCTGCTACGCTAGCGTCATCTGTTAGGTTGTAGCTGGGTCCTAACAGAACTGTTTTTCGGTTTAATATTATTTTTAATTAGGTTACCTAATATATTTCGCAATGTTAACGGTTACATTTAAGGCCAAACACGTCTAGTATAATAGCTACAATTAATAATTAATAAAATACCTTCTTACTACCCTCAATAGTTTTATAATTTAATTTATATAGAAAAAATGGTGGACGTATTGTTGATGTAGTATTGCTTCTGCCTGTGTGGCATTTAACGTTAACTCTGACTCCTGATTTAATATCAAAGGAGAATAATTAGGTATACATATATACAAGTTCATTCGTCTGAACAGTACAGACAATTCTAGATTTCGTTCGAAGATACCAGTGAAACGTCTCTAGATAACATATTTCATGACACGATGGAAGACCAATAAACTATATGAATTTGTATGTATGTCATGCATTGGAATGGCGACAAGTTTTATTGGCGATCATATTTATTATGGAGATCTATAGTATAATAAATGTCAAAAATAAATAAAGACGTTGCAATGTTGCAATTATTACCCACATAAAACACTTTTGTTGTATAATTATTTAAAAAACCTATATGCGTGATTGTGTATGTATTCTGTAGTAATGTGTACCTTTACTTTATTATTTCAACCCGTTTTATATTAGTTTTTACTTAACTGACAATAGAATCATGTTCTCTAATCGAGTATATTTACGACGTTTAACAAATGATTTGTATAGCAATAAAAAGTCTCGCACCGCGATCTAATTGTATTGTAAGAATTTGACCTATTCGCTTGGTCCTATGCCAGCCGTATTTGTCCTGCAGCCGACAGTTTCAGCGACACTTGCAGATTTATTGCAACTATTCGTCTGACAGATATTTATAGATTCGCTTTATTCGCTGCTGAAAAAAACTCTTCGACAAGTATTAGCAGCCTTTTAATACTTTCAGGTTCTAACAAAAGTATATCTCTTTAAGAACGTAAATAAATTGTACATTCTTATTTTCCCTAAACACCCTAGTGTGACTAAATGATCGAAATCATCATTTATTAAAATAGAAAAATCAAAAAATGAATTAATTCAGTATTATTTAAGAATAATAATGATGATTGATAAATAATTGTTAATAAATTTAAATTTTTTCCTCGTTTGCTTGTTAATGTATATGGGGATACTAACAAATGACTAGTTTGTTATTGTGACATATTTGACTAGGTATTTACAGAAGAAATAATGCCTACGTCTTGTTTTTTTTTGGTAATTTTATTTCTTTCGGCCAACCATAGATGGCATAGCATATTTAGCATGGCAGGATTTATTTTGGCACATACTATGACAGATATGAAATAAATAGGTATAATGAAAATGGCAACAGGGTAACAATTTTTTCTAAGAAAAGCTGTGGTCACTGGTGTGAAGCAAGTACATACAAGTTCACGCTTCACTCATTTCACATTTGCTCCCGTGTAATCCATTTGATCCAACAAAAAGATTGTGTATTCGACAGTACAGGGATTCCTACTTTTCTCAACATGGGAAATCTTATTTTATCTGATTGTTGTAAGATTTTCTCGGCGATTGTATCGGGGGCTATAAATTGTTTATCGCTCGTAAAAACGGTTTCGACGTTGCCAAGCTTTCCGAAAACAACGCGACATTAGTAAAGGACACGCTTTTTTATCTTCAACAATTGCTACGGTATGCCTCAATCAAAAGAAATAAAACTTTAATACTCAATGAATAAGGTTCAAATAATTATGATTTAATTTTTTCAACAATGGAGGACATACTTAATGGAAGGTGAAATACTTTAGCCATATAAACATTTAAGTATGTTGCGCTGTCGATCTATTTGGCTTAGGACATACTGATTGAGACTGACACCTAATCGCGATAACATTGGGTAATATATGAAAATAATCCTAATATTTTTAGAAGTTATTCTTACTTTATTTATTAATTGATAGACCTGTCTAGTTCGAAAGTGCGTGAAATACAGAAATTCATTCGTTCCACGACTTCATTTGTTGAAGCAACGATCCCGAATGAGTCGGATCACCAAATTGCCCACATCGGATGTTAGAATTGCCTCTTTCTGAACTTAACGAGCGCCCATCATGCCTGTGAATAAGGGTTGCCAGCCGACCTAGAGTAAAGTACTTTATTTCTGGTTTAAATCTCTACTAATATATAAAGCTGAAGAGGTTGTGTGTTTGCATGTCTTAACGCGCCTATCTCAGAAAATACTGGTTCGAATTGAAAAATTCTTGTATCGGTTAGAGCAATTATCGAGGAAGGCTATAGGTTACAAAACATTGTGATGTGACTAATAGGAGCGAAGAAACAGCGAGAAAGGTAGAAAAACGGGGAAAATTAAATATTCTAGAGGGTATCCAATTGTACAAATTGGAAACCTCTTTAAAGAATCAAAAAAAATGGCTGCGTCACAATATATCTATTTATTGAGATTAACTTGCAAGAACGACAGGAGGCGACCGACATTGTGAGTAAATTCATAAAGATAAGGTGGATACAAAAACAAATTTGGATGTCTAAAATAACTATTCTACGCAGACGAAGTCGCTAACACAAAAAAGCAATATATAGTACTACAATAATGTTAAAGTACGGCTAAATATATTTAATGTACTAGCTTATATACTATACTTAAGATACCTAAAACTAACATACAATTTTGTTATTTACATGAATGTTAAATAAATGTCTGTAAATCTCTATGGACATGTAGGTACTATATTTTTTAATTATCTATTTATAACATACTATATTTTGCAGACGAATGCTGGCAACCCTACTATGAACGGTCTGTCTAAATTACAGGCGTTAGCAATTATCGTCATTCTTAAATCGACCCAAGTAAATACTGCAATGTAAAATGCGATGCATAGACCAAAAGAAAAATATTTAGTGAAACATTAAGTATGCGCGTAATTATTGTATTATTTTAATTAGATTCTGGTGTTGTATAGGTAATCGCTTCAGCTTTTCAATTATACTTATACATTTTATTCTCTTTACTCAAGGGTTTAAAGGTCTTTGACCGATTGTCGAGGAGAGTTGTTTCTGGAAAATCAAAGTTATGTTGATGTTCTTACAGATATTCAATTCCAATAAATCCGTTGAAACAATAACATTTTGAGCAAGCCTTTGTTTTAAATAATGTGTACTGTGTTTCACTTTACGAACAGTTTAAATTAAATTTTAAATATGAAGATACCACAATATGTCAAATTCTTTTAAAGATCGTAACTATAAGTTTTATCTTGAATTTCAAATTACGTATACATTGCAAAAAAGGTCAAAAAACCTAAGCTCCAAACGCGGTGGTCCTTCGTTAAAAGCGGTGCATTCCTGGGATTAAACTGTCAAGCCTTGATTTTACTGTGCGCAGGATTGACGTGAAGAATTGAGATTTTTTAACTCTTATCCCAAAACTGATTTAAAACGACAAGCTCTTACAAATATTACTGCGGTTTGTTATTACGCAAATCGTTTACTGCACTGTTTATTTTTTTTAAATAAATGTTACGGAATTTTAATTTTATAAAATATTAACAGATTTTGTATATATGCACATTTTTATGTTGTACAACATATAATTATTTCAATTCTTTATCCACCTACGTACTACGGTTAAACGTGTTGCCTAGCAGTACATAAAGCAAGAGAGGTCCTGGGTTCGAATCCCAGGGAAACAAAACATTTTTTTAGGTTAGACAGGGTACAAAAGTCTAACCAACTACGTGCCTGTAAATAAAATCGATCAGTGAAGCGGACAGAGAAATGTGTTCGCCCCATGCCCCCCAAGGGTAAACGGGATTTCATGAGAACGACGACGATACTATAACGTTGGGATGAAAAACTATTTATAAAATCAAACCATAGACATATAGAACTAGCTACCTTAGATACATAAACCAATCCTCATAAGTCTCATAACACAGGGAAGCACAACTTATTGCTCTCTAATCTATGGATAAGTAGCAAGACGAAAAGGAAATAATAAAACACCGCACGCACCCAACAGTGACAGCCATAGATAAATAATCGTTGACAATATGGTTTTCCTCTGATAAAAATAAAGTCTTTAATGCCCGCGTCGATTTATTCCCGCTAATAATAGTTGTTACCGGTCAGGATCGCCGTGGGAACGTTGAATATGCAAATATATAGACACTACATAAGCTATAAATAGTCAAGAAGGAATTATTGTACGATATTCAAAGAATTCTAGCATTCTCAGCCTTTATGGAATTATCATTTTATAGGCAATAGAATCTTATATACATTTTAAGGAGTAAAATCTAACTAATATAATACGCAATCATACATGTGTGTGAGAAATCCCGTTTCCCCCTCGTGGGGCACGGGGCGAACGCATTTCTGTGTCTGTTACACTTATCCGTTCTTTAACAGGCATATAGTTAATCAGACTTCTGTGCCTTGCCTGACCTAAACAATTTTTTGTTTCCCTGGGATTGTAACCCAGGACCTCTCGCGCTTAACGCAATGCTAGGCAATACGTTTAACCATTTGACTACAGAGGCGGTCGGTATGACCAGTCCTAATCATACATACACTGGTCATATTGCAAGCTGTATATTATAAAACTAAAATTTCAATGTTTAATATAAAACCCATTGGCATATAGTATTATTTGATAATTAAAATTAATTTAGTATTTTTTTCAAGCAATCTCTTTGATGTGTTTGTTCATAATCTATTTGTATGACTTTATAAAATATTTTATTCTTTTGCCTCAAACTATCTGTAGTTTACGCGAATGGTACACATTTAATTAAAACACTTTATCGGTTTAAAACGCGATATATATTATTTAAACTTATTTAAAAATAATTTGAACTACGGCCCGACGTTTCGGATGCTTTGCAGCATCCCTAGTCTAAAGGGTTAAAGTGTTTTATTTAACTTTTGCCTCATTTCAGTTAATTAAGTAATAAGGCATTTTGAATAAGTTTAAATAAATCGAACCCCAACGAACTACAAATTAAACTACAATCTTAAAAACTTAAGCAGAATCTATCGTAAAATTTTTAATTTCTATATTTTTTAGCACAAAGCTGAGTTTATGACAAAAAAAATCTGAAACTAAAGTCATAAACAGAATTTAAATATAAACGCAATAACAGTCTCTAAATACGTGCAGGTGCAGAAATATATCCTAGTATCAGCCATAAAACGCAATGAACAAACATTTATGTAGCTTGCGACCTTAATTTATGCGGATTGTTGCTTTATTTAACTTTACAGAGATTTAAAAATGTATAGAATACGTTACAAATGTCTTCCAACATGTTTTCAAAAATAAATATCTATTTTTTTTTAAAACATACACTTTTATGGACATCCAGATCTCAAAATAGCTACTACTAGAGAAAGAGCTGTGAAGTTTTAATCCGCTTCAGAAGGATTTACGAATGTCCAACGCCAAAAAAGGTCGACAGCACACCTTGTTCAGATGAACCCTTGTAAAATTAGCCCATATCTGTCCTCTTCTGTCATGTCTTACAAATTTCTCGACTCTTCATTGTATCATAGTAATCCTTTAAAAGTTGATTGAAATTTAAGAATGTATAGCGGAGTGCACAAATAACAAAAGTTCACGACCTTCTTCCTATTTACTTCACAAGCCACAACAGTATTCGAAACAATGAAACAAGACAAGGCCTCTTATCAAAGTTAATAGTTTAGTCGCCAATTTGCGTTTGCGTCTGCGCCGCAAAGTCGCGAGTGAAACAAAAGACGATAACTCAGAGAAGGTCCATTTACCGAGAAAAGGAGTTATGGCATATTATGAAAAAATTAAAACGATAACTTCGAGTTTATGGCGCGCGGCGGTATTGGGTTCTGCTAACCATTGTATCGGAATAGGGGATAATGTATGGATATAAAATTACATTGTTTTGTCATCGAGACGCGGGGACAGAGTAGCTAGTATATTCAAGTACTGAAGTAGGACCTTCACTTGAAAACCATGCCCGCAAACTTGTTGGTAAGTGTAGACGGTAGAACGCGTCACTTTCTGTCTATTGACGACTAAGAAGACTTCGACACTTTGATATTATTACTAAAATACGTTAGCATTTGAAGATAGGATAAATTTGGGACATAAATATTATATAAGTGGAATTAAATATGAAATTAGCTCAAATAAATAAAACGCGCGATCAAAACCCACGACTCGTATATTAGAGCACAAAAAGACAATAAAACAAAATATGATAATTTATAACGCGAAGGCAACCGCTAAATCCGTTTTTCCAAATTAATCCAGAGCCTAAACAAACAAAGCTGATACGTGCGTGATTCGCATCGATTCTCGAAAGGCTTCAAAAGGAACAAAAAACCACGCGACGGGGGGTTGCCATCTACAAAATAAAACACGACTGGCAACTGAGAGCCGAAAAAAGGGAACAATGCTAAACTGTGACGGTGACGGGAATGAAAATAAGGCTGGCCAAAATGCCAGCTCAAAGGAGCCGTTTCGCTTCTCGGAAATCTTATATGGGTTGAGCTTGGGAGCGGTGCGGTTGAGCTAATTAAGGAACAAATCTGTACGACGCTGATTTCGAACGAATAGCAATTTCAACTAGAATTTAAAATGAGAAAACGATTTCGCTCCCCTGAGGCATGCAGTTGCTAAATAGAAAAATCGATTGGAACAAACTCAAGTTATACTATACTGGATTCGAACCCAAATACTCTCATGATCGTCTGAGGATTAAATCTTAACATAACTACAAACAATATATTCTTTCATGTTATATTATAGAAAACTTGTATATTCAAATAAACAAAAACTAGTCATTGTATTACCTCCGGTACTAAAAAACAATGGCTCTTAACACTTCCTAAATTATAAGTACAACATAGTTATTCGTAAACATTAGAGGCGTGGTTCTAACGACCCTGCCGAGGTTGAATATTACATAGGACTTCCGGAATTACTGACCATAGTGTATAACTTATTGAGCCGACTTAAAATGGAAACGAGTCATTGGTAATCTGTGAATTTACGATCATACAGCAACAGTATGCATTTAAAAAACAAATGAACCTTTTTGCGTCGCCTAATAAAAATTCTAACACATAAATTTCGCCAATCGATTCAAATTAAACAATGAATAATCGATTTCTATTACGCAAGAAAGCATACGCCACTAATTCGATTGCACCTTAGCCTGCATACCATCACGCGTGTGTCGAAATTTCGCGCGATATAAAAAAGGTAATCGCTCAAAACGAGAAACGATTAATTGCTCCAAGACAAATTAATCGAATTGCGATGTAAAGCAAATGCCGACACGATCGCAAACGCTGACGTTATAGTACTCGCATTATCTTTAACGATGTTATTGGAATCGATTTTTGGCGACCGATATAGAATACCAATTCGATTCGCCGATATCTGTTTTTACCGGATTTTTTGGGGCCGAAATCGCGGTTCTCGTTATGAGACAAAGGCGTATTTTTTCCAAATTTAAAATCATCGCGAAGGATCGCTTTAGTCTTACCGTAAGGGGAAATTAGCCAATTACTTTCGACCGGCTCGCGTAATTAACGACGTAATAATTTCTTGTAATTGGTTTAATAAGGTTTTAATTACACGTATCCAGTTAAAAGCACGGTGTTCGTTTCATTGACCATTAAGTTAAATAAGTTACCTAATCATGATATTATTTGTGTTAACATCATGTTGAAGTAGAGTGAGTTATTTACGAATTAACAGCAATATTAATTTCCTGGACATTTCTGGGCTCCGTAACGTATGTTATCCAAAGCATAATTAAATATATAACTCTACTTCTAAACATGTTTATTAAGTGAGTATTGTATATTATTTGCAAACCACAATTACATTTCTCTCACATAAATAAGTGCAGTAAGCACTTATGTATGTGAGAGAAATGTATCGTTTGAGGGAAAGAAAAAATTTTAGTTAATAGATAAATACCTCTAGTTTTAGCGGACACATTTCAGAATACATCTTCAATTCTATGTATAGACATCACAAATATAGTCGTAAAGTCTACACTACATAATGTATAACCACAATAAAATGATAACCGTTAAAAAAATAGTGTTAGCGTAAACAGCGATGCCGCCATCTTTGATTTCCTTCTTGTCAAATGTCAAGTTTGACATATATCGGATAACTTCTTCAAGATTCCAATTGGATAGCTTTTTAATGTTGTAAAGTGTATTTAGAGGTAATTGTGAGATGAAAAAAATATTATTAGGTATTTATCGCTAGTAAAACCAGAGTTTATATGGATTTTTTATGTCTAAAAAGAAACAAGACAACAAAAGGTTTTATAAGAATAGTATCGTTGTAATTATTCTATAACTTCAAGTAGATTATATGTATTTTTAAAGAATATAGCTATCGAAAGAGGTTTTTCTTACCACGCCTTGAAATATCCTTGTAAAGTAGCAATTCAGAAAATATGGAAAACGTAATCAAAGAGAGCGTCGTCAAAGCCAAAGTATTTACAAGTTGGCGAACTTTCGTCGCAAGAAAGATACGTTTTTATAGTCACTCCAATGTTGTTTTGGCGGCAAAAAGGAGACTCAGGAATATCGTTTGACCCTTGTCAACGACTAGTCCTGACTGCGAATAATGATGGATCGCTGTTCCGGGGTTATTTCGGAATAACGTACGTCGAAATAGTGAATGAAACTTTGAGATGATTCATATTCGAGGTACATTATTTACACTCATGTTTTATTACGTGGTTGACGTTTACTGACTTCAACCGTGTCGTTTTGCATTGGTCTTTTACAAAAGCTGAATAATTTATACAAAAAGCGAAAATAAAAAAAAAAATGTATAATAAAATATTATTATAGTATAATTCGTATTAGACATATAAAATAAATAATTACTTCAGATTGACACAATGAATTGAATGAGAAAAAATGATTAAGGAGATAGCTTTTTGAAAACATTAATATTTTTCACATGTTATTGCACATATAATTTAATAATATAAAGGCAGTATATAATTTAAAAATCGAAAATAAATTGAAAAAATGTTCGACTCGGGCAGGACTTGAACCGGCATCGTCAGCTATATAGCTAGATAGCTTTTTCCCTTATAAAACTGAGTTCAGCATGTATTTTTCCTCCTCGTCATACATTTTATCCTATATTGCTTTGATACAGTTACATTCATTTACGATATTACGATAACGATAAAAGGACGTTGGCTATCCTTTAATCAGGTTTATTTAATGACCCGCAGTCGGATGGAATAAAAATGCGAGTATAATCACCACTTCAGGTAAATAAACGAGCAAAAGACCAGTCCTGCCGCTTTTTAAGATCTATCAATGACAAATTTAATTAATAAGAGTATTGAAAAACTCACTTGCGCGGGAGCATCTATTAGCGACATTTAAGACAGCTCGTGAACGACGTGTAATAATAGTTTTGATAATAAAAGACCACTTGTTTTATATACAAAAACCTTGGATAGTGTTTGTAGTTACAATTTTAAATTATTGTATATATTTATGGTTTGTTATAGCCAAATTAGAAATCTATTAACATTGAGAAAATTTGGCGACACGAGCGGGACTTCAACCGACATGTACGGCATTCTGTCCTGCTACTCCAACCAATTGAGCTACCGTTTCGTACGCGTAACGTTGTGATACATGTGATTTTCACATTATAATTTAAAATTGTGTTATCTTTTTCAATCTAAATATATTACAAGTTTACAAGCGCCCTTTTTAAATTTAGTAGTAGTAGTAGTAAGGGCATAATATATATTGTAACATTAATTGTATCTGATGTGAAGCTGGTAAAACAGTGTAG
Source organism: Leptosia nina (assembly GCA_963661955.1). Taxonomy (NCBI): domain Eukaryota; kingdom Metazoa; phylum Arthropoda; class Insecta; order Lepidoptera; family Pieridae; genus Leptosia; species Leptosia nina. Next base: position 1,038,255 of record CAVLEF010000040.1, read on the forward strand.
CACAGCTAAATAGCTTACAGATTCATCGATCTGCTTCATCTAGAGCAATTTAAATGCATTCCGATTCAACACTAAAACCTGTATTCGGTTAAACAGTGTCGTAATTGGTGGCGGCGGTTGTCAACGGTTCGCCCCGAGTCCTATATTTGTTGTTCGCCGTATTTGCGAGGGCAAATTGCGGACTCAATCGAGGGTCGCCCTGCTCTCGACACTGGGTGAATGCGTTGTGTGCCGTATTGAACTGTTGTATTGCTGTCGACGGCTTTTATTTGTTTTAGATTTTTTAGATGGTAGTATTTCTCACCACTGTAGGCATAGTCGACGTGGTTACGACGACCTAGCATTGGGGCCTAATCTATATAACCAGGGCTCAGCATCTACTTGCCTGTAGAATAACCGATCTGTGGGACGGACAAAGAAATTTGTTGCCCCAAGCCCCAGTGGGGGAAGTGGAATGTCACTTTATGAATTGTTAGTGCCCCAGTATTTCAATGGTACTTGTCCCGGTTCCGAATTCCAGAAAAACAAAAGATTAGATACTATCTATAGTTTACGCGAGTAGTACACATTTAAATAAAACACTTTAACGGTTTAAAAAGCGATATATTAGTTAAACTTATTTGAAAATGATTTTTAACTTCGGCCCGACGTTTCGGGTGCTTTGCAGCAGCCGTGGTCACGGGGAGACTCATTTTCAAATAAGTTTAACTAATATATCGCGTTTTAAACCGTTAAAGTGTTTTATTTAAAACAATAGATTGTTTTAGTCAGACAGGGAACAACAGTCTGATCAAGTACTTGTCTGTAAAACCGATCAGGCTAACAGACATATAAATGTTTTTGTCTCATGCCCCATGAAACATTCATTTTAAGAGTTATGAGCGCCCCAGTATCTCAACGGTTACTGCGTGAAATAAGGGCCTGGGTTAGGCTTATAGTATCAATGTATAGCTAAAACGAGTCGAAGGTTCGATTTCCACCGAGAGCAACATGTTTCTAAAAATATATCGGCATGTACCGTAATTTTTCTGAAACAAATTAGATTTCGTCTGGTAAAATGAGCGTTTTTAAAGGGTGGTAGGCATGTAATTCTTCCCGATCAGAAACCACGTCCACTAATGAAAAATCCGTAATGTAAGCGTTTCCGTTTAACTTTGTGGATTTCCAATTATTTTACGTCAATATAGTATATGTAAATGTTTGTACATACATATAGATAGAATATATATCAAATGACCGAAGATTAGTCTATCTATGGCTTCGCTATAAGTTTAAGCGTGGGAGGATAAAACCAATAATGCGTAACGAACTAAAGCCAACGTGGGCGTGTCGTTAAGACGAAAACTCTTTTCATCAAAAGATTTAATCGCTTAAGTATTCACTCGTCCGAAAATAAAAAAAAATTGGAAAAGTCTGTTTGTTTGTGTAGTACACTACCATCAGAAGAGGTAAGTTTTCTATGATAAAATTTGTCGAAAACACGAGAAACTTCAGTACGACACAGTACTGTTTACGCGAGTATTACACATAAATACTTTTACACTTTTAACTGTTTAAATGGCGTGATACTTAAGTTTACTTATTTAAAATTTATTTTCACTACGACCCGACGTTTCGGATGCAAAACATAGGACGGTGGTCTCTGGACAGTAGCACGGCTGCTGTAAAGCGTCGGGCCGTTAGTAAAATAAATTGTAAATAACTAGAACTTAGAACTTCAAAATGGGTATCAAATGTAATTACATAGCAATATACCTCCCTTCCTCTTCCTAGCTTATATTAGCTAATCTTCAGTTAATAATGTCGCGTGTAGTTTACGCGAGTAGTACTCAAATATATAACGCGATATATATTATTATTAAATGATCTTTAAATAACTTTAAAAAATATATATTGCGTTTTAATCCATTAAAGTGTTTTATTTAATTATTAACTCTTTATATATTTTTGTATCAGAGCAAAGTAAGGTAGCGTAGCTAGTTTAAATATGCCAAAAACAACTTTATGTTCCAGAACAGCTTGATGAAATTCCGCCAAATATTACGCAAGTAAAGCTTATTGGCAATTCAATTTTATCTCGAAAAAAACAAGGTTTAAGTGGCTTAGCGAAAGAGATAAGGGAACAATTAGAGCGCTTATTTTTCGAGCATATTGACGTAATGTTATAATAACAATAATAATAAAACACTATATTGCACAAACAAGTTAATACAAATATAGTAATACTAAATTAACTATTAACATAAAAGAGTTAGTGCAAAGGTCTTATCACCTATGGCGATTTCTGCTAGGCAACCTTTGTATAAAGAAAAGGAAAACAAAATAACAATAAATGCGTAAAAGCCAACGAGAATGAGAGAGAATATGCAATAAATTGTAAATTACAAATGCTAACACAAGAGAAAACGTTAACACACTAAATAGTAAAAACTTAAGATTAAATTTTGATCTTACAAAGATGCAACTTTATGAATAATAAAAGTATAAACCAATAACATCAAGTCTGAACAGTACTTTTAAGAAAATATTGTTTGCTTTGGCCTTGAAGGAGTCTTGTAAAATATTGTCACTAAATAAGTTTCACACATACTAAATAAAGTACATTTCTATTATTAGGAAAATCTGTGTGGTTTTAAATTAAACAATGCGAAGACACAGACCAAAAATTTGAATCTGCAATGTTATTTTATAGTTAGTTCTTAGGTTAGTTATTAGATCTTTGTAATTATACATTATTCCAGGCTGTTAGTTAGTTGATTGATAATAGTTAACTTAGTTAGTTCGTCGTTCCTGTTAACAGAATCATTATTTATAACAAAACACGTTAAACGTTAAAATGTGAAATATATTCTTCTTTTTGTTATAAATGGAGTTTGTTTTTTTAAATGGAGTAAAAATGGCGAGGTGTCCTAAATGAAAAACCATATCTGTTACCCAGCGTAACACGATTTGGTGCTTCGTTATCATTTTTAGAATTGTTATATTTTACTGCCAGATTGTCATAAGTATGTTTTGAATTAATAACTGTCTGTAGTTTAGGCGAGTAGTACACATTAAAATGAAACACTATTAACGGTTTAAAACCCAAAATGTATGTACGCTATCATAGCAGTTTTTACTTTGACATTAGAAGCACCTTCCATCTTTAATTTCCCCGTGACCGCGGCTGTCGGTAAGTAACCAAAACGTTGGGTAGCAGTAAAAATAATTTTTATGTATGTTTAGCAAAAACATTCCGCGTTTTTAACCTTTAAAAATTTTCCTTAAGTAATTATTATTCAAATCTTTAGTGCCCAGACAGACCAATCTCGATAATATAGATCCATACTCGTATCCACAAACACCCTCTATTTGTCACGGACTACTTACATTTCAATATGAAAGAGGAACGGAAATTGGTTTCCAACTGCTGAACACGCTCGATGATTTGTATCTACTGATATCGGAGTAGTCGAGCCATTATCGACTTAACTGTCATGGACATAAGGGCGGTTGAAATGCGATTTTCTTGTTTCTTTTATCCAAACGTAAGTAGGATGTCGGAAAATGATTAGGAACAGAATTGTTTCCTTTAATGACGTGATTAGACAATGCTTTTGTAATATAGAGTGAGTGTACTTGTATAATTGTCTTTGGATGTGTTTATTTAGTGTAATCTTAGTTGTTCCGTGTCAATCTAAACGTAAGTTATGTATTGGCAAAATATTATTTCGACGAACGGGCTTCTTCATATAATGGTAGCAATATATACCAACAAGTCGTAGATTCGATTCCCGGGTATAACGTATTTCTAAACAATTTTTAAGTTTTTTAATGCATGTTAGACTTCGTGTGGAAAATGGGGAAATTTAATGGAGAGAATATAAAAATTCCTCCCAACTCATAGACCGTTGTCCATAAATAAAAAGCCGTGAAGTTTATTCACGTATCAGTTTCTGTCTGTGGACTTTCAAATGTCCAAAGCCAAAATAGGTGACAGCGAATCTTGTTTACATTTTATATGGCTGAGAAATTTCACCTCTCTTCAAGTAAACGCACTACTTGTCTATCCTTCTGTGTCACAAAACTCTTATGTTGCCGCCTTTTGTTCTATTTATAAAAAAAATATTTACATAATCACTTATTTTTCCTATCTATTTTTTATATCTTCCATACATATGTCAATACATTCTTGCTCATCAACGCAATATAAAAACAACGCAAGTCCATAACATAACGGTAATAGCTCATATGGAAGTCGGAAACCAAGATTCCTTCAGACGTCGGAAGGAATCCCATCAACATGTAACAAGAAAACGGGCAATTCAAGACGTATGTGGGCATTCCAACGAGTTCCGTTTACTATGTGTTAATTGACAGCAGTGAAGTGACCAACGCAACGTCTCTTTTGAAGTCGAGTTATTAATGTACCCATTTTAACATGGAAGGAGAATATAAGGTACTAGCTGTGTCAACGACTTCGCATTCGAAGATTTATTTTGGGCATCAAAATTTGTTTTTGCAAACCTCCTATTCAACTCTTTTCATTTAAGCTGCTACCCAATAACGTCACCCGCGTCCCGTCGTTCTTGCGAGTTAATCTTATAAGAAAAACATACACTGTCGCGGACACTTCTTTAGATCATTTAAAGAGAAATAATTCTTCACTATATTTTGGGTATCTTGCAGCGTTTACGCAACGAAAAACGACAAGGATGAATAATTCACGTTTTTCTCATTTTCCGCCGCATCCTCCCCCCCCTTTGTTGCCGGGGCATGTTTTTTCCCCTTTTTTTCGGCCGCGGCCCCCCCCCCCCCCCAAAAATTTTTTCCCCCCCGGGGGGGTTGTGGTTGGGGCGGGGAAAAAAAAGGGGCCCCCCTTCTTTTTTTTTTTTTTTGTTTTTTTTGGGGGGGGGGGGGGGGGGGGGGGGGGGGGGGGGGGCCCCCCCCCCCCCCCGGGGGGGGGGGGGGGGATAATAATATTCTTTATCAATTAGTGAAGAACGACATTGGCTATCGGGGAGAGCGCCGGATGCTTTCATTTATACGAGATTCATATGTTTGCCCGACTTACAGCGATTTGAAGTAAATCAGAAATCGTTTTTACTATACAAAGTTCATAATAACCTCGTAGTGTTTTATTATTCTCCGGTATAAGTTATATTTGATTCCATTCTTTACATAGAAAAGTCAAAGTGAAGACTCAATTAGAATGACAATCTAGATTTCTAATTTGAAAGGCATTTTATTCTTTTGACTTCCAGTTACAAATATTACCGCTATATAACGCTATTATTACTAAATATTACGTTATTATTACGCAATATTACGCTATTACAATTTTTATTAAGAATAGAATTTGATATTACACAATCAAAATAAGCATTGCATTCATATTATTTTAATTCCAAAAACTGATATTATGTTGATAAATCGCTATAACTTAGCTCATTAAAATCGCTTGCCGCCTATACTAAGGCAGCACCCCCAGTATCGTGTTCTTATCTATTCTTCTTACGTCAAGATAGGGGACTACAGGCATACGTTCTAAACGCCGCAGTAATTTATACTTGCCAATAAAATGTGATTATGTCCTGATAGCACATTGCGTAAAATACCTTTTTTACAGACACGAAACAGGAAAGAAAAAAAATACAAACTACATAAAACATAACTTTGGATGTAGCTCTTACAAGCGTTAATAGATAATAAAACAATTTATTTTATAATCTAAGAAAGTCTGATAATTTAGTAAAAAGTAATTGTTTTACTTGAAGTAGAAAGTAGTTTGCAGATGTCCGAAAGAAAAAGCGCATTTTAGTTTATTTCACTAAGTTACTAAAAAAGGTTTGTTCGGGTGTTATTAAAGTAGAACATATATCCAAAGCCAAAATAGGTCGACCGCGCATCTTGTTTAGGTGCTCTAGACTGGCTTATTTCACCACACCAACCCCGAGGTTGTCCGTCTGCCTCTATTTAAAAAAATATATATATATATTGTTGAGGGTCTAAAACGTGAAATATATTCTTTGTATGTTTTGCTCTGGATGTATAACAGTTTTATTTAAACTCAAGAAGTACCACTGAGACCCAATAATAATAATAATAATAGACTGTACTACTTAATTATACAAATTCATTAATATATAAATGAATAAATAAATACAATTCTTCAATAGCAGTACAATCACACAGATAAAGTGAATTGCTTTCTTATTTTAGTAGTAATAACTTTATCCTAAAGAATAAAATTAATAGATTATATGAAAATAAATTGAAAAATTTTCGACTTGGGGCAGGACTTGAACTGGCATTGGCAGCATTCCGTGTATTCGCTCTACCAATTGAGCTACCGAGTCCCACAAGTCATTCTCGAATTTTTTCAACTTATTGATGCATGCTCCTGCGCGAGAGTAACACGGAAACACTGACGTTGCCGGTTCAAGTTTTGTCCGAGTCGAATTTTTTTCAATTTGTCTTTATTTTTAATCCTATAAGTGTCATCATGTGCAATAACAAATAAAAGTTTTCAAACTAAAATAAATGTAAATCTTCGTTAATTTGTGCTCCTAAATGTGAGCAACATTATTCCCATTGTTATAGGTGACAATATGATTCATTTAGTAGCACCAATATTACACTGGTCCATAAATCCAACCGCAAATGGCTATTATATGAAGGCCTGTATTATTTGAAGTGCATTAATATTTCGCTGTTACCGGGCGCTCTGCCAGGAGTTGGGAAGCTTTATTGCATCAGGTGCATCTTCATAGTAAACTTGTACATTGTATATTCAAAATGCTAGACGTAATTTCGCCACGTACGAGACAAGTTACTCTTGTAACAATAATTTGGCTTTAAATAATTGTAATTTTAGCTTTTAATGTAATTAGACAGTTTTTTGAGTGTTATGTAAGCTTAAGCTAAAATAAAGATTTATATATGAAGTAAATATACTGAAGTTTCATTGCAATTCGTACAAGATGTAACAATTGTTCACGAACGAAGATAAAAGAACTAATACTTCAAAGTCAAAATTTTACTGGTAACTTAGATACGTGTAACGAGACTGAGAACGTTTAGGAGCGACTGAATAAATTTTAATAAAATGTTATCAGCGGTTCTGAATAAGCTAAGGTTGAACAAAATAGATAATTAATCCTTAACTATCGATAAATTATAGTTGTTTTAGGTATAACTAATTTCCCGCTTTGATTTGTCATCTTAGTTGTCTTTCCCATATGCTAATAAAGTAAAGCAATAATAACTCTGGTCTGAACACATTATGCCTTTATATAATAGTGTTTTTAAATATATAATACAAATTTAAAAATCTAAAATCACTCCGTTCTTAATATCTATATTAGATTTCGTATTTAAGTTTGTACATAAATTTTATATATTTTAAAAGCAAAGTTGTGCATACTCTAAATACACAATCGTCACATAAATTGTATTATTGTTAATAAGATCAGGTTTTATTATGTATTTAGTTTCTTAGTAATTCTAACAATCAAGTGTTATAATCGAATTAAAAACGAATCGACTATTTAAACCTCAATAAATATCGTATCAGAGAATTCGGTTCTCGACTCGAAAGTGTACGTAAAACGTACCAATTGTGGGGGGTTTAAAATTCGACGCACACCCTCGATCACATCAAACGTTTGCTTTAAACGATTCAGTGCACATCGCGTGACTCGAGCGGAGCGATTGTAAATCGATTATTGCTCATTCGAATACTCTTTGCGATGTATTAGCATTCGATTACTCTGTTAGTGTCATTTTAATCAAACACTTTTCATTGGTTTACAAAGAAAAATATTAATTAACTTATTTAAACTACGACTCTATATATGACCCAAAAAGTCGATGTTAGGTCTGTAAGGGCCCCGCAAGTTTCTTAAATACAGACATAAAACAGATGGCGCTAGCGTAGCGTGAAAAGGCCGCTGCAAAGCACTAGGAACGTCGGGTCGTAGTTAAAATAAGTTAAAAATAACATTAATATATTTCGCGTTTTGAACCGCTATAATATTCGTTGTTTTTTTTTAAATTCCGCAACTGGAAACAACACATAATATTGTAAGTCATATTTAGTTCCGATTTATTTTTTCATTATCTATCTTAGATCATTTTATTTATATATTTTTATTTGAATTATCATCTTTATATTATAGCATTAAAAGTTATTTTATTGGTAAAAAACCTCCCACTTGTGTCAATAAACTACGTTATCCGGTGAAGCAAAAAACTAAATTCTCAGCGTCAGCAAGACTTGAATTATCGCCCGACGCTTTTTGTGGCGTGGTGGAAAAAGTGCACTCGTAAGTCAATGAAACAATTGATAACCTCTCCGCGCAGCACGATCACAGAAGAAACAGAACAGTTGGGATGACCAACATCATAAAGTTTATTTAGGACGACCAGTTATTAAAAAATGTTTAATATACGAATAAACATAATAATAATTACATATTATTAAATTATTCGTGTAATGAAAGTACAAACGCTCTCACCTAGTACTCAATTAAAAGAACTGTTATTATACAGATTTCTTATATTTTTTATAGTCCTACTGTTTATGTTGCACTGTGACCGAGACGAGACTGGAATTAAGTCAGGAAATACTCCTGCCTCATATCAAACAGACGTAATTACAGAAGTTTTCACGCTTGCTTTAAAATATAAATTCGAAAAGGAAACTTGAATCTTAGAAAATTTAATTAAAACAAATTACACCAACATAAATTATACTAAAAAGTGTTATAAGTTATTTTTAAGGTTCTATATAGAAAAAGTAAACCGTTGCCTAATATTAAAACTAGTCTGTCTGACGCCATACTGCCATCTGTCATATTAAATTATCACAGATAACAGAATAAATTAAAAAAAAAATACAGTTGTGTACAGCAAACATACGGTTTTTGTACAGATTAAAAAAAACTCTTGCACAGACTTGTCTCACACTTGGCCCATTTATTTTGTCATGTAACTGTTATCGACATTTAATGAAAAAATAAACATGCCTTTTGATCGCTTAAAGCTCAGCGCATGTCAATAGATCGAAAACCGGTTACAACCCCGCACAGTTGCAAACTTATTATGCCTGGACATGTACAGATAAATAAGCGACGCAAGGTGTTGGAATATTAATAGAAATACTTAAATAACACGTTTTAAAATATTGCCGCGCTGACTTCTTATATTCATAAAGTAATGTCGGCGACGGCTACAGGAAATGGTTGTTTGGAGATAAAATACCTTGCAACCTGTGGGCCCTTGGGTAAAATACGAAGCGTAAACTTAGACACACGTTAATGAAAAAACGGAAAACGCAATAAAATTCGTAAGTTATTCAACACGTCTTTTGAAAAACACATAGCATTGTAGATGGATATATTATAAAAGCCTTCGATTTATTTATAATTTTATTTGAAGTATCCAATAGTGGGGAACTCATTTGTCTACTTACTAAATATTACATATTGTGTATTATTAAATTTTAAACAATATTAATTACCTTCCCTGTTCCTAAAGTATTATATACTATCTCAAGTATTTCAGAAATTAATGTGCTAGCCAAGGTGATATAGCATCATTTTTGATTTCCAGCCACCTACAACTAATCATCTCGGAGTTCTGGTCAATATGGAAACCAGACTGCTGGTACTAGTTTAGTTATTTAATATATCGTTATGTCTTTATTACATACCCTACTTTTATAACAGTACTTAGTATATTATATTTATTGCTGATCTTCTAGCAATTCCTTATTTTTATTGTAGGATCTATAAAAAGGACTATATCTATTGATCGCACTAACTATTTGCTAAATCGTCACTTTATTATTTTTATTTATTTAACAACTCGATATTATGAAAATTAAAAAGCCATTGTATATCTTACAGTAATAAACATTTATACAGCGTTATATTTATTTAAATTCTGATCGTTAATAGAAGCGCCGCTTTTAAATAAATAATATCTTTACAATCATAAGAGATATAGGATCAAAGCGAAAATATGTTGAGCATAAACTCTCTTTGATAAAGGAACCTTTTTGTTTTATGAATATGTGTTATGGATAATTAATTTGTACAATTGTAAATCTGAGAGAAACCTTTGACATGGGTGTTCACACGTTGCACAGATACAAATTTGTTTAAAACTATACAATTCACAGGAGGTTTACAAAATCAATTTTTTATGCCCAAAATAATTAGATAATCTACGCGGACGAAATCGCAGACATAGCTAGTATAGAATAAAACTATATTTTTAACTAATAGCCAATTAGCCAAGTTTAAGTTATCCCTTAAATAATAGCAGTAGATTGATAAATACGAACACATTTATTCGAACTAAACTATATTAGAAGCGTACCAGGCGCCCGCATTAATTTGAGAGTTAGCGAACGATTCTCAAAGGCTTCCCGGCAATTATGGGGTGATTTATTACGATAATACCACCGTTTAATGCTAGCCTCGGTCAGTTATATGTTAATATTGGAAGAAATAATATAAGCCGTGATACTCGATAAAACAGGTAATACGTTTTTTTATTTTAAAATATATTCATTTAATTTATTTTTTTATTCAAATATAATGTAATGTTTGTTGCTGACCGTACGTCAAAACCCCAGCGTAGTTTAGGAGACAAGACAAATGAAAGTTCGCCACGAGTACAGCAAAAACAGACATTTCTAAAGAACAAAGCGAAGTAATTCTGGCCAAAAGAAAAGTGGATACGTTTTCGAAAAAGCACAGCGTCACAAAAGGTTTGCAATCTCTGCTAAAAAGCTTTTTCGGAAAGTATGATATTATAAACGATCGCTAAATATCGCTGATTTAGGAGTGGGCGGGATTGATAAATCCTCATAATCGCAGGTTGTGGTTTTTGCTTAACCAGCTGATTTATAACACGATTTTTAGGAGCAATTAAGATATTTAAGGGAACGCAACATTTTGTTTAAATTTTACATTTTATAACTTTAGATTCTTTTTGCTAAAGGCAATTTACCTAAAACATTAATAACTGTTTGATCTAAAAATAGCTCAGTATATCTTAAGATCTGATATTTTGGTCCTTCAGAAATATTAACTTAACAATATTAATGTCATAGCAATTGTAACCACTACTCTGCTTTAGTTAGTTAAAACAATAAAAATGTATGTGTATGTACATAATGATAGTATAGACGTTTTATCATTAGTATGTATAATATGATGTATCAAAATAAATTATACGTCTTCTGTGAGCATACACTTCTAATGACAGAGCAGGATAGATAAGCACTTGAAAGAAGTTGAAGTGATCTAATTAGTATGTAATCATCTACCTAATTTTTGGCTTGAAAGTTACGAAACATCTGCAAGATTTTAAAAAAGCTCTACCATAAATGAAATGCAATGTATGGCTAATAGTTAACGGATCGCGGATACGATCCCCACCGAGTCCAATCATTTTCTCTGAAATAATTTTTCTGAAACATGTTGGAATTCGTCTGGAATTCCGTTTATTAAATGGGTGGTAAGAATATTGATGTTCCGGCCGGGTAATGAACCACCGACCACGGACGGAAAAGCCGTTAAGTTTAATCGCGTTTCGGTTTCCGAATATCCAAGCCAAGATAAGTCGATAGCGCATCTAGTTTAGATGTTATATTGCTGGGCTATTTCACCTACCAAGAGGACCCCATGCTTGTCTGTTCTCCTCTATCATAAACAAGATCACATATTCTAAACTACATCTGACGAGATTCTAGCGAGGTTGGTCGAAACCCATAGTTGCGGTCTCTTAGTCCGCTCCACATTACGCAATGTACTAGTTCCCGTTTGGTAATTTGTTATACAGTTTATCTAGACAGGAGCCTATTCGGGAGTAATTCAGTCCCGTTTAATCCCGATAGTTCATATCTAATCGAGATAGGGATCGAGTATTCGTAATATGTCGATAATACTCGTTTATGTACGTGTGATAAATATTACAACTATTATGTTAACTGTCGTACTTATTGGTTTATTTCTCTGTTCTGTAATAAAAAAGGTATAAAAATGTATAGAATCAGTGTGGTTTTAATTATAGTACCTGAAACTCAAACAAGCAAGTATTTGAAAAACAAAAATTTACCAGTGTCAAAAGCCATTAGGCAACTGTCAAAACATTTTTTTTTTCTTTCGTGGGGGAAGGTTTACCTACCCAAAAAAAAATTTTCTTTTTTAAAAATGTTTTCCTTTGGGGGGTTTTTTTTGGGGAAAATAATTTTTTAAATTGGGGGGTTGGCCCCCCAGCAAAGGGGGGGGGGGACGGGCGGGGGGGGGGGGGGGGGGGGGGGGGCCCCCCCCCCCCCCCCCCCCTTTTTTTTTGCCCAGCACAGTCATCTGATAAACAAAAGACAGAGGTAAGTGATGATAATGAACAATTTCTTTGCAGAAAAGAAGCAGAGCGTATGTTGTTTGTTGTTATGACCTACAGGTACATAAATGCCCACAGGATACGACATACTTATCAATATACAAAAGATAAAAATAATTCCCAGTCTGGTCTAAACAAGGAAAACCTGTCCCATTTAAACAAGTTGCAAGCAAAAACTAATCTCCCGTCTTAGAAGACAAACAGAGATAATCCGATCACTAGATGGCGCGTCTATTAAACGCACAACGCCGGCTACCCGTTGTCAGTTGGTGTGTGGGATAAGTCTTAAGGTATGAGCGAATGCAAAGTATGAGTAATTTGCTACAGAAGTCTTCAATTATTAATTTTTTATTCTATTTGAAATACTGAACAGCTTGCGATGATAAACAATTTAATAATAAGAAGTAGATAGTAAAGCTTAAGGAAGTTTTCACTTATAGAAAAAACTAGATCTAGTAGCCTTCATTCTCGTTTAGATTTGTGTATATATTTGTAATGTTTTTCTAGAAATACAATAATTATTGAGAGTTATGTTGCAGCCCTAAGATACAAATTCATAGTAATGTTGCTTTGTAAATTGTGATTTTTGTTTCAGCTTCCTGATGTGTAAAAAATACATTTTTAATTCTGAACGTTCATTTCTCTATATACTTCGTTTCATACAGTAGCGCACTTCTATACGCAAATATAATTAAAAAAATATAATACATGACAATCAAAAATCACTTAAAGTTCTACAAGCATAATGTAGGCATTAACTTATATAAAATATTTCTAACCCACTAATTCTTACAAATTGGACCACACGGGTGAAAACCAATTGTTGCCGAGCTTACGTATAAGCTTTTTATTAAACGTGAGCAAAAATCGCCGCACATAAAGCTAACAATCTACTTTAGTTGAATGCTCAATACCTAGTTATTGCGTTTCTACAAAGCCTTTGTGGCTGGTATATTTTTATGCGTTTGTTTATTTACCTCATATGGTAATCGAGTACCTTCTTAGCACGTAACGCAATTTTTATCTCTTGTGATTGAGTTGCCAAAACTAGAAGCCGACATCGCATCTTACTGCGACATGAAACATTTCCGTTTGAGTAGCGCGTTAAGGGCGTACACTACTTACCAACAAATTACCTAAATCGATGCATATTACTTTTGAACCCCCATTATTGTGTTTGTATTAAACTTTCTAAAGTAGAAGTATTAAGATGTTTTTAGTTCCTGTCTCTATCCCAAAATTAAATTCTATACCAATCTCAAATATACGTCTATCCCAATATATATTCTATTCGTCTAATAAAGTTAGTGTTTTAATGTTATATAGTAAAAATTATACTAAAACAGTACGTCTATCTGACCATTGCCATGTTTCTGTTGAGCTTAAAGTGAAAGCATATGGCGAACATATTTCTGTGTCCGTTTCAGTTATCAGTTTCTTTTAAAGGTTGTTGTTCAGTTTGTTATTCAAAGGAATGTACTCCGCCAAACCTATTTTTTCACTGAGTATCGAATCTATACCTCGCGCTTAACGCTTGTCAAGCAACACGTTTATCTATTACAGCTACAGAGGAGGTTTTAGAACTTAGTGGTAAAAAGAAGATATACATATAAAATTTGTTTAGTCTTAAAGGTCATTTTATCGTAAATCAGTGATTATTTATTGTGATAATGATTGAAGGTAATCCTGAGAACGTAATAAAGACACTATACAGTGTGTCGTATTTGACGCTCCATAAATTATTATTACCTCTAAGATGTGTTACAGTGATGATAAATAAAATTTAATCACTAATTCAAACTAATAGGCTTATTATACGCCTGAGTTATACTAATTCAGAATTCATTTAAATAACGTCATAAATATTTTAAATTGATTTTTCGTATCCCACTCGTTTAAAACAATGTTCTTAATAATAAAAATTCTATTTAAACACTTATGTTTATCTGAAAAGTCGAATTTATATAATCGCAATTAATAATTAATATTACGTAAGAAAAATATTGAAAATTAAGGACAGCTTTTGATTATTTCATTATAAAAAAGCGTCAGTGTCAATTTTAAATTCTGTTAAAGAATATTATAATACAGTTGGGCGTAATCAGTTTCTGTAGACATGGTGTAAGGCTTTGCCGGAAAAAGTTAGTTTCGGATAAAAAAATATCTTCGTCTCAGGGCCACCTCCTGCTTCGGGGATACGTCCATGATAATTTTAACTTTGATCGAGTTATTTTCATGCGTTTTTAGAACACGCTGTATATATAGGATGTACGCATGAACTACAAATTACTAAATAATGCAATCTAAAATAAAATCTTCAGACGAACATCCTGAGTGCATATGCAATTTTTTACAGACAAAGAAAAGGCTATTGTTAGAAATAATGGTTACAAATTAGGTAGTTAGTTCCGTGCATTCATATACTAAGTATCTATAGTTAAAGCCATCGACTATGTTAAAGTTTCAAGTGAAAATTTGAAGCGCGTTGTTTAAGCGCATACTACGAAGCGGAATTCGATGCCTGGTAAAAAAAGTTTAAGTTATTGTTGACATAAAATTCCCGACCTCTGAGGTAGGAAGATAAAAAAAATGTTTGTTAATTTAATTTTAATACGTTTAACAATTAAAACGCGGAATTTATTAGTTATATTTGAAAACGACCCGACACTTGGTTTGCTTCGGAGCAGTCATGGTCACGGGGGGAATACATTTTGTGTATTTTGGCATCTTTTTCTCCCATGTCTCTCACCTGTCTTGTTAAGGTTATAAAAATACAAAAACTGTCGAATTCTCCTTCTGATAGAATGAAGAATTACCCCACTCATAAACATTGAACCTACATCATAAAGTGACAGGGAATTCCCCCCCCCCCCTAATGAATATTCAACTGCCTTCCAAAATAATTTAATATAGAAATATCATCGTATCAACTTCACCCTTTTCAATTGCGAATTTTTGTCATTATTTATTCTGAGTCGAGATAAAATTGTA
Organism: Leptosia nina; assembly: GCA_963661955.1. Taxonomy (NCBI): domain Eukaryota; kingdom Metazoa; phylum Arthropoda; class Insecta; order Lepidoptera; family Pieridae; genus Leptosia; species Leptosia nina. The sequence continues at coordinate 1,053,642 of CAVLEF010000040.1, forward strand.
TGTATTGTGACGAGGTTGCCGCCTGGAAAATTCGCTTGAAAATTTGCCAGATGTACGATATAAAGTTGAAATACCTTTTACCAAGCTGTGAATGAAGCAATGTTTTTGAATATCCTACTTTGGTTACATATGTCGTTGGAATTCTAAACACGTAACCTTTCACAGTTTTTGAAACGCGGTTGTATTTGTTTTATTAAGATAAGTCTTATTTAAAGATAGTCTGAAATATTTCAAATTTTAATAAAATACCAATTTACTAGCCAGTAATATGTGAGACTTGGCGATAAAAGAAGTGACGACGAGTTTATTGCCAGTTCGTTCGTTCTACGCCCTTGATTTGAGAACTGGTAGTGAATTTTAAGTTAGATTCCTTACTTACTTATTAAATGAATAAATGATTTTGACTTTATACTATATTACAATCCAAATTTGGGATAGTAGTTCTGACTCTAATTTGTTTAAGTTGAAGTGATAGAAAAATCTTCAATTTAATAAGAATTTATCACCTGTCTAAACTTATTTCTATGTTTGTCCCTAAATGTACAGAAAACTCACCTTTCTACCCTGAGTGTGAGGTAAAGGAGCGATCAGCCGCAAGGGCGGCGGCGCAGGCGGCAAGGCGGCCAGCAAGGGCGGCACCAGGGGCATTACCCCGCCCATGGGCAGAGCGACTGCGAATTTTTGCATGCCCATGGTCCAGGGCACGAACCAGCCGCCCCCCGCCTGCATGGCCCCACCGCTGGGACCGTACCACGCCAGCTCGGCGGTTACCTCATCCACACTCACACGACACGGTACGCCAACATTTACGTTTTATCACAGTTATCACATGTACCTGGGGACAAGAGAGCAAATAGTTAGTCATTTGTATATATTATTTTTTTTTTTTTTTTTTTTTTAACTTTTTTTGTTACACACCCCCCAAAAAGTTTTTTAAAAAAAAAATTTTTTTTTTTTTGTTTTTTTAAAAAGGGGGGCCTTTTCCCCGGGGGGGGGTTTTTCCCGGGGGCGGGGGGGGGGGGGGAAAAAAAAAAAAAAAAAAAAAAAAAGGGGGGGGGGGGGGGGGGGGAAGGGGAAAAAAAAAAAAAAAAAAAAAAAAAAGGGGGAAAAAAAAAAAATGAAAAATTTAAAAAAAAAGGGGGGGGGGGGGGGGGTTTTTTTTTTTTGGGGGGGGGGGGGGGGGAAAGGGGGGTTTTTTGTGGGGGGGGGGTTTTTGAAAAAGGGGGGGGGGGGGGGGGGAAAAAAAAAAAAAAAAAAAAAAAAAGAAGAAAAAAAAAAATATTTTTTTAAAAAAAAAAAAAATTTTTTTTTTTACGGGGCGGGGGGGGGGGGGGGGGAAAGAAAAAAAAAAAAAAAAAAAAAAGGGACCCCCCCCCCCCCCCCCCCCCCCCCCCCCCCCCCCCCCCCCCCCCCCCCCCCCCCCCCCCCCCCCCCCCCCCCCCCCCCCCAAAAAAAAACCCCCCCCCCCCCCCCCCCCCCCCCCCCCCCCCCCCCCCCCCCCCCCCCCCCCCCCCAAAAAAAAGGGGCGCTATACCTAAGTAGTAGAATTGTTTACATTTTTTTTAAATATTAGCATAATGAGATATAACTTTTTATGTCTATGATCGGTTTGGTAAATTTGATTTATAAAAAGCTTTCGCGATCATTTACCAGTTTCGTAGGTTTTCGTCTGGTTCGAACAATTTCTCGATCACGTCGGCCGACATCTTTTTAGTATACTAAATGTTTACAATAAATATAGGAAATGCCATCATTTTATCAACTTTTGTATTCAAAATACAAGCTTTTGTAATAACGACGCAAAGTACAATCGCACGTTATAGATTATGTAGGTGCGATACATACAGTGAATAAATTAAATTTAACTTAAGCTGAATATAAATAATCTTAAGGTATAGCCAGTTAGTACATACAGTTAGATTCTACATGGCGACGCTTAAAAAAGTTTCACCAGTGAATACTTTTCTTAAAAGTAGCATCATGAACCTCCATAAATGCGTTATATTTAAGGTATGCCATTCTAGTATCATCCCAGTACATCTCCAATAGATGCAATCTAAAACAATTTAGCTTTATTTGCTGAAATTAATGAATTCTCGTTGACATTGAGTTCCGGCCTTCATTTGACCGCACCGCTCGTGTCCCACAGAATCTCTTTGATCTATAAAGTTAATGATCGCGGAGTTTACGAGCTCCGCGTCTCGTCTATTCATTTGGTGAAATGTATTGACGTTACGCCGGTCACCTTGTTACTACATCGTCGTAAAGCGTTGCTTCTCGATATAGGTCAATATTCATTACTTTGTCTTAATGCTTTTGATTCTTAGTCATAATAATGATCTTATTTCATTTTTACACAAGGGCTGCCTGGCAGAGATCGCTATAAAGAGATAAGGCCGTCCATTGCACTCTATAACTGGTAAGAATAATTTAACTTTAAAAGTTCTATTATTAAGAATATTTTTAAAGAAGCATGTGTATGTACTTTGTGTTGATGTCTGTTGCAATAAAGAATTAAATAAATGATCTGCGCAATTAACTTAGGCAAAAATTACTTTGTACTATTATTTTGGTAAAAATTTTCGGTTACTGTGCTCCTGTACATTAACATCTTTAGACTATGACAATATACATAACTCAAGTCATAAAATAGGAGTTAGGCTCAGATGGCTCTAGCGCTCTCATATCGTCTATTGTGTGATAGTTAAGCAAGAGGTCTTGGACAGTGGGATAACGGTAGGAACTGGACACAGAAGTTGAGAGTGGTTCGTGACTTTGAGAAAATTCTAATTTACCTTCTTCCAACATAACTTTTAGATTTTTCAGAGCTTGTTTTACAAAGAATATAACTTTTTTTATTTTATGAAATCATGTTTAACCCGGGTAAAATTGAACCCAGAAGTATTTTATTGTAACTATTATGGTCGGATCTTTGACTGTAGTTACTTATATACCTAGACAAAATTAAATACGTGTCTAATCGTATATACAATATGCATTGACAGTTCAGTAAAATAGCCCGACGCGACCTGGTTGAACGTTGACGGGTTTCGAAATAAACGAAATGCGAAAGAGAACTAGTGCGAAATCAAGTTATATATACAACATACAACAAAAGTAAATAACAGCTTCTATAAATACATAAGGCCAAGGGAAAAGGGAAGGTATCAACCTCATTCGCGTTTACATATTCAACAATATTTATGTTAATTATTTAGGTAAATACATCCAAATTCGGGTCAAGTGCCCTTAATGAGGTGTCATTAGACCCAACGCCTGTTATTAGTGGAAAATGACACGCTGAGTTCAATGCGGGTCTAAAATTGTCCCTTGCGAGACGCCGTATGATATTGTGTAGAAAAAATTAAGAAAGATTTTTTTCCAGTGTTGATTTGTATAACACTTATTAAATGGTTTAAAACGCGAAATATATTAATTGACTATTCTTCTATTATATATTTCTTGTATTTGATTTTTTTATTATACAACTACATTAGGCATTAAAATTAAATTGATGATTAAAATATAAAGTTTTTAGATACGGAAGTATAGTATTAGTAAATTTAAGAGTTTATTAAATTTGTGTTTTAAAATTAAATACGTAAATAAATACGTAAAGTTACGGGGCAGACTATTGCCTAACAGTATTAGATAAGACGGTGACCCAAAAAATTAACTAAGAAAAACTATTTTTAACAACTCCTTCAGAAGTTCTTCAGTAGCTAATCTCGTCTTTAATGGACCAGTGCCTTTCTAATTTCAGCCAATGGTCACGGCCTGTCAAGATTATAAATTGCCGAGTAGCTGTCTCAATTTCTACTACGCCGTGTTGCCAGTCCATTGCAACATTTAGTACAATTGAATTCAAAAATTAACTTATAAATGATATCTTTACACAGAAACGAAATGTTAAATTGCAGGAAACTATACAAATTTAAATAAAACACTTTTACTCGTGAAGCGCCAAATATATTAGTTAATTTGTTTTAACTATGGCCCGACGTTGTGATAAGTCAAATCTGTCGAAATAGATGGCGCTAGCGTTACAGATTTGACTTAGACATGACGGACACCCTCCATCTTCATTCCCCCGTGACCACGACTGCTGCAAAACATCCGTAACGTCGGGGACTACTAACTGTTTTATTTATATAAGAAACTCCATATCCACAGTGCCATTAAGAGAATCTTTAAAAAAAATATTGAAAGAAATAATTGTTTTGTCGCAGAATAGGTGTCTTTGTTAGTTAAAATAAAAATATAGCTTTGATCACCTGATCATCGGGTTATGTTCAACAGGTAATGCGATAACTACTTTTATCACAGGTTTGTGTAAAGACTTGACACGATATAAAATCCAACACAATAAACCTAACGATCGTTTGTTCTGTAGAATCACACTGATAACCGAAATGTACATATAAATACGGTTAGTACAATTCATGATGAACACTTGACATAATCAAAAAAATCGTCTCCGACGAGCGATCCATCACGCACTGCGTCCTCAAACGGAGATATCATTGTGCACGTTATCTGGGTTCATGGCGACCTCACTTTTAGAATAAGGCTTTTGTGTATGAGCGTCATTGTGTTCGGGACCGTCTTGAGATTATTTGGGGAATTTTTCTGATGGCCGTCGAGATTTCGACTCGCTAGAGGGATGAATGCGTAATTACAAATATCTGGTATTCGGCTTTTACAATAATAAAATAACATACTGTCTGTAGTTTAAGCCAAGTAGTACACATTTACATAAAACGGTTTAAAACGTGCAAAAAGTTTTGCAGCGGCTAAAAACTTGAGCCGTAGTTAAAAAAAAGTTCTGTAAATAAGTCAGCCAAATTCAACTCATATATGCGCATGTAAGCTTCTGTGGCAGAAGAAAAAAAGTCTGTTGTTTTTATTTCTGGTACTTACTAAACTATAATTCATTCTTTTCTACAATTTTTTAAAGTCCGCCTCTGTAGCTAAATTATTAACGCCTTGCCTAGCATTGCCTTAAGTGTTTGTTTAACGGGATTCCACTATTTTTACCTTTGTAACTAAGACTAATAAAATGGAAAATTTACTTAATTTCAATTCTGATAAAATTAAAATAGCAGATGATTATATTATGTAAAGCGTTATATTTCACTAACGACAAAAGAGTCACAAATCAAATCTCTATAACAGAATTCTTTGCAAGCCACACAACACCAAAGCATTCAATAAACAATATTTATTATTATTTATGCAAAAATAACTGCTTAGAACTCTCGCTAACTGCATCGAGTGATGTTATTAAAATCTGCGCATTGACACACGCTTATTTATAATGGCCGAGTCGGGAATAAAATTATCTAGAGAAGAAATAAATGCATCGGAGTAATCAATTACACTCGATCGATAATAAAATGCAGTGTGAATGAACCCCACACGCATCCGCGCAGTGTGAGTGGACCCTATCATATTTCAATTAAGGACTACATGTATATCTTAGTATTAATAACTGAGGAAATAATTATTATATTATTATATACGCTATTAAAATAAGGTTTTCGTCGTTGATGAAGTAAACACCAATAATTTTCCTAAATCTAATTTTAACGGTTTAAAATGTAACCGAATACACATTAAGTTGTAGTTAAAAATAAACCGTTTAAATTTTTGAAAACATTAATATTTTTCACATGTTATATGCACATGAAGGCACTATATAATTTAAAAATCGAAAATAAATTGAAAAAATTTCCCCCCCGCCTCGACTCGGGCAGGACTTGAACCGGCATCGTCAGCTTTCCCTGCTTTTTCTCTCCCAAACTACCCCCCCCCCCCCCCCTGACGATCGGGGCCTTCCCGCCCTTTCCCCCCCCCCTTCGCCCCCCCCTCCCCCCCCCCCCGTCGAATTTTTCAACTTATTGCCCCCCCCTTTTTCAACTTATTGGACCTCTCGCGAATGTAATTTCTACCGAAGTAACACATTAAGTTGTAGTTAAAAATAAACCGTTTAAAGATTATTTACTTCTCGTGTTGATCCAAGTAAACACTATCCTATTCATAACTTCTACCTAACGGTTTAGAACGCGAAAAATTAATCCAAAACATCTACCTATTGTTAAAATTAAACTGTTTAAAGGTTTTAATCACAGGTAAACACCATACTTGAAATAAAACGGTTTTAAAGGTTTAAAATCAGGAATATATAAAACTAACTGTCTCTTCTGGTGTAAACTGTGTTTTGTACATTGTTATTAAATTTTGGTTGATTTTTCCTAAAAATATATTGAATTCTTTAGATGTATTATTTTATTTGATAAAACTTTCTTTTTTACTTTTGCATTGGCTAAATTCTGGCTGGGTAGAGATGACACAAATTTCAAGTTCCATTAATCATTTGGAGTGAGGGGCGCTATGTCGAATGGGCCAAAATCTCATATCCATTTGTGTGACAGAATGACAGGTGAACGTTTTGTAATAGGGCGAGACAAAAGAAATAACGTGAGACGTAAATAGGATACGGTGACAAACGTAAATATCTTAAATATACACACGACGACACAGCTCGGATAAAAGATTTGCCTGTAGTTTACGCGAAATGTATTGGTTAACTTATTTATTATTTAAATATTAACTAGTTTGAGTTTATATCGAAAACTCTTTTTAGGCAATAATGGCTTCCGAAAAGCGCATACCGCATCGATCTGAAATTTATACTGTATCTTCTCTAATCACGAACCCGATATCGTTATGCTTACTAATATTATAAATGCGAAAGTAACTCTGTCTGTCTGTTACTGTTTCACGCCAAAACTACCGAACGGATTTGAATGAAATTTGGTACACATATGGCCTAGACCCTGAGAAAGAACATAGGCTATATATATATACTTTTTATTGCGAAAAGGGTTGTAAGGGATTAAACGGCGGGGTGAATGTTTGTATGGAAATTCGTGGTTTTTGAAGCTGATTGTTTAAACAATGAAACTTTCTTCTTTAGGAATAGGAGTGGGAGCGGAAGTGGGAGTGAGAGTGGAAGTTAGAGTAGGAGTGATGTGAGATGAGAGCGTTGCGGCAAAGTAGCACTTACAACATAGATTGGCTGCGATAAATGCGCAATTACAGAAATTAATAAACAGCCTAAATAATGAATAATTCTACCCCAAGTCACTTTTCCACGCGAACGAAGTCGCGGGCATTGCTAGTAATAGTTTGGTTTGGGTTCGATACCGGATTAAGCACTGTTCTACCTAAATAATCTTGACAGTAAATCGCATTAAAAATAAGGTCACTATTCAAAATCATAAGCCCCACATTCGGCCAAAGAACAGGTATACCCCGTAGGTAGGTCCCGACTTTGAAAATAATTTAAAATCTACAAATTAAAGCATGGATGGATGATATTTCAAATGAAATGAAATCATACCACAAACAAATAAACAAAAAAACAAACATTGTGGAAATAGAATACACCACTCAGCTATTGCACATGAAAGTAGGCACGGCACAGCCACGATTTTCAGTGATACGAGAGGGGGGAGGTGGGGGGAGCGGGCTTGACATTTGTAGTAGAATAGTACATACATATACAGAGAAACAGCACAGATGTTTTCAATTGTGTTAATTAATAAAAAATTATAACTACAAAAATAAACAATATTGTAATTCATAGGTTTTTGTATACGCGACTAAGACCGTACCAAAGATCTAATTTACATTTAAAAGAATAGAATTTGAGAGTTCCCAACTACGAAGGAGGACATGAAGGTCCCGCCAATCCCGGAAAATTCCACGCAAAGGCGTTCAGTCGACTCCAGCGACGGAAATAAAAGCAAAAAATTAATAAAAGCACGCTCAAGAGATGCCGTGAACTATATTGCTAGCGATCCCAGATAGCACTAATTAGCGTAACAAAACATTGTTATGTTAACAATATTAATTTGATACCATCAGAGCGAAATATTACCGAGATTGTTTGTTCGGTGTTACCAGTTATTCTTATTACTGTTTTTATAGTTTGCTGACACGAATATTTTTTATGTTACAACGTGTAATTTAAATAGGTCATTTTATATAATTTCGTAGTTTACGCGAGTAGTACACATTTGAATAAAATACTTATCTATTTAAAATCTGAAACATAGATAATAAACCATATAACAACTACACGAGTTGCGTTGTCGACCTGTTTCAGCTTTGGATATTCGGAAATCCACAGACTGACAACAAAACTAGATTAAACTTCACGGCTTTTTTATCCATGGAGGGGTTCGTTAAAACGCGATATATTAGTTAAACTTATTTGAAAATGATTTTTTGACTTTGGTCCGACGTTTCCGGATCTTTTGTAGCAGCCGTGGTCACGGGGGTCCACTGTTGCTGCAAAGGATCGGAAACGTCGGACCAAAGTCAAAAATCATTTTCAAATAAGTTTAACTAATATATCGCGTTTTAAACCGTTAAAGTGTTTTATTTAAATGTTTAATGCTGATAAATTTATTATTTTTAGTATATAGGACAATTACTACAACAACACCGAAATAATGCAACATGTCTGTATGTAAACATTTGTGCGAAATGAGACTGACCAGAGATATTGGCAATGACCCAAAAGTGCGGTACTCGATCAGCAGCACGATGCAGCGAATTATTGTACAAGGTTGAATCACTTAGCGTAATATATCGCGCTGGGCGCTTAAATGGGAGACGCCTTAGGCCCAATCTTGACTATAGCTCTCGGACAAATTGTATGTGATTTACGTATTTACATAACAGCAGCTGTGGTCACGGGGGTCCACTGCTGTTTCAAAGGATCGGAAACGTCGGGCCAAAGTCAAAATAAATCTACAAACAGTTGAATTGTTAAGAACTTCTATATTATTTAATATCACGCTGCTATCAATAGGCGCGAAAGACAGTGTGTGTCGTCGTGTGTAACAGTTTTAAGTTAGTGAACTATAAAAATTTCACATTCACATGGAATAAAGTCAGAAAATGCCGTAAAACGACGCCTTTTTTGTGTTAATTATAACTACAAATTGTAGTTATAATTAACTACAATTTGTAAGTAGCTAACATTTGCTTAATAGGATATTTGTTATAGTAGCCCTATAGTGCGAATCTCAGCTTAAACACTTAAAAAATCGATTCGAATCGACTTTTTCAAAAAAACAAACACACTTATTCATCCATCGTACTAAACGTTTTCTATAACAAATTCATTTTGCTATTTCAGCTGAAGACTTTGTATATTTGACCGCGTTAATCTCAGAAACTACTAGTTCAAATAAAAAAAAACATTTTTCTTGGTTAGAGCATCTATCGAGGACGACTATAGACATCTAGAGATCAAAACATACTAATACTGTGTAAAAACAGCAGGAATTGTGGAAAAAAAGGGGAACAATTTGTTCATCCTTGTGGATTTCCGTTGATTCGCTAGAGTGGCCAACATTCAAGAAATCAATACTAAAAACGATACTACCAACATTCCTACAACAGTCAAAAGACCAGGCCATAGAACCGTACGTATCCAGCTTCGGACTTCATAAATAATTTTATCAATAAAAATAATATTGCCTCGCGCGTGTGCTCCGTACATTAAAGTCCCCTTAAACTAGTAATAAAGTAAGCTAGAAAGCAAATCGATATCATTTTTATGTGAGGCCGTATACAGCATAGACCTAGGACGTGTAAGTTGATAGACCAATAAAATTTACGATTCGCAGATATCGTAATTATTTAGTCTGTGCAGTTGAACGAACTGATAATCCTGTTTCTATCTATACTAATGCTGGAAAGATGAAAAGTCTATTTGTTTGGTTGAACGCGATTTATTTAAAGTAGGTTTAGTTTAAAAAAAGAATTGTAATCTTAATGTATGCCCCGTATATCTAAACACTTACGTCTTTAGTAACTAACAGTTAAATTTAAAACTGCTTTCCACAATTCACATTCATCGACCATTTTCTAACTGAAAAGAATTGTTTTTAACTGTAGGTCTATAAATAAAAAATCTATTTAGGTTTAAATAAAACACTTTAACGGTTTAAAACGCGATATACTAGTTAAACTTATTTGAAAAATATTTTTAAGTTCGCCCCAACGTTTTTATCTATTTAGATTGAAAAATAAGTACGACACGGACCGGCATCCACGGTGAGTCCCTCACATTTTTTAAAATTCTAGTCTAAATAAAGTTTTAAAATGTATAGTAAAAAATAATGTATACTTTATAGATATATAGACACATGTAATACCTCAATTGCTCAATTGATTATATTATAACATATTTTGCTTTGCATGTTCCTATAAATAAAGTAAATCAAATCCCGACTGTATAAAGCAATAATTTATTTTCATATTGCATATGTTGAATCAAACTGCAAATGAATATAATTTAATTCCGCCTTTGAAGTTACTCACACACTTGACACGTAGACTCTTATAAATACTGAAAATACTAGTGAAGTAGTACATAATTATTTCAGTTAACAAGCCTACTAAAAACTTCGTCAATCACTCTCTTTACTTTTTACCAATTGCTATTAAAACACTTACTCGTTTGTTTTCCACTATTCACATTTTATTACTGCACTCTACGACTTGATAAGTTTTTATTTGTTTTATATTAGATGCTTCATGTGATCTTTCAGAGCGAATAAAAGCAATATATGCTTTAGTTCGATACTCACTTTTGCAGTAACGTCAAACTTATCGTTACTAACGCAATTAAAAAATACGTCTAAGTTTACGCGAGTAGGACACATTATCCCCCCCCCCGCCGGGGGGGGGGGGGGGGGTAAATCGATAATACCAATCAACATTGTAGACTATTCAAACCCACTACACCACAATTGTCTATCAGGCTTTTATAGATAGAGCAGGACCGCCAAGGACGATGTTCACTTGATTGTAGGTGATATACCACGTCCTATAGCATCTAAACAAAATACGCTGTCGACCTTTGGCTTTGGATACTCGGAAATCCACAGACTGAAACCGGAACGCGATTAAGCTTCACGGCTTTTTCACCTGTGGACGTCGGTTCGTGATGCTGACGGAATTTCGATATTCCTACTATCTATTTAATATACAGGCATCTAGACGAAGTCCAGCATGTTTCAGAGACATGACAAATTGAAAAGTTAGAAACGATCTCTTGATTTTTAGCCATACAATGTTCATATAAGACCAACGGGCCTTTCAATACATCTATATACTACATTGTGGCCTGTCATTCGAATCTTAAAATGTCTGCATACTTGCAGATGTGTGCTGTTTCTTAAACATATTTGAAATTCTGAAAAAATTGACTCTTTTGAATACGTGTATACGACACCAAGCTAAAAACACTTGATGATTCAGTAAAAACAGGTAATTTATAACGCGGATTACAATTTTCTTGTTATAACTTTAAGTAGAAGAATAAATTGCATTAACTTTACCGCATCAAACATGAAGTGACATCACCAATAAGTGAATGAGGTAATATATTAGTAATCCCTATGATTATTTATCGCTTTATAAAGGAATAAACACCTTTGTGTATATTGAAGACCTATGCTTGATTTCATTCTATAAATATAAGGGGCCTTTTTTCATAATAAATTTGGAACGGAAAATACTTTCCTTTTGTTCGTTGTAGGAGTACATTATGATAAATACCTGAATAGAAACATTAATTCATTTCGTTTGAAGTATTGACTAGTTTACGTATGTAGTACACATTTAAATAAAACACTTTTAACGTAAAAGGTGTGGTTGTCCCCCATAACCATAACTCAGCGAAGCATCCGAAACCTCGGGCCTTAAATAAATTGTTAATACGTATAACCAATACATTTACAAATGATTTGGTTTTATTACAAGACCTAGATATTAAATTGAATTTAATATTAATATTATTTATGCCACAGACAGTAACAATTATTAATATTTAGGATCGTCATCATGGAAATTACTTAAAAACAGTTATATCCAGATAGTTAAACGTTTCTTTGAAACCTCCCTCGATTCCGACCGTAAAATATAATATTATACGGTTCATTTCTAAATTGAAGCCGGGTATTTTAATTCCAGTCGGTCTCAAGAGGCTGATGAGCCATGGAACTAATTATCGTAAAAGCGTCTAGAAAAATGTGAAACTTTTTATCGATATTTCTAAAACCTCCACGATGTTGTATTTAAAACATTTTAAAATAACTTATAGTCAACAGGCTTTTATGCACGATGTTGCTTCAAATTATTAAATAGATTTTTGTAACCTAATAAACTCAAGAGTCACGAAAACTAGTCGTATTTTAATTCGTTCAAACTAGTTTTATTTTTAACGTGTACTACTCGCGTGTACTATTCACCTATTTTCGACACATTAAAAGAAAAGAAAAGATAATTATGTTTAATTTTATAACAAAAATTTAAGGGAACCCGCCTTCAATGGTAAAATTTTTAAAAAAAATTTTGTTAAATTTTTTTTTTTAGGGGTTTTTTTTTTTTTTTTTCCCTAAAAAAAAAGGGGGGGGGTTTTTTTTTTTTTTTTTTTTTTTTTTTTTTTTTTTTTTTTTTGGGGGGGGGGGCTTAAAATTCAATATTTATGTATGGTTGTGACCTGGCCCCATAAATTATTCGGACTTGATCTGCTAATCTGGAGATTTTTCAAATAACTTCCAACGTGTTTCGGACAAATATAAATTTATAAGAAACATTTTCGACCCGGTGGAAACAACCCACGACCCGTTAATTATTAGCCATAAGAATGTTACCTACATTGCTAACATACCACCAACGAGCCGTTAAAAAGTGATTACTTATTCTTAATTGTTTGTTGTTTATCTTTCATTGTCCGTGAATTACCCGAATCGGAGTTCAGCCCTTCGAAAGATCTAAGAGAATTAACAACAACACAAGGAATCATCGGTATTAGACATGACACCGCATAAATCGTGACGATGCAGGTCATGATAACATGATTCCATCGATATATTTAATCCGTCATTATAATGTGAGATGCGTCCAAGTACGATACTCGGAATATCGATTGATCGTGCAATCGAATAATTATAATCGATTTACGCTGTCTGATGATAATGCGGTCTGGAAGCAACAAATTTAGGATATAATTGTGGTTTTACTCGCATTCCGGTACACATGTTGGTATTTTTATTTACAATTGTTTGTGAAATCATAACTATTATATTTATTACTATCAGGCGGGAATTAAGGATTTTTTTTGTATAAAGAATTATAAAAATTTTAGTATCAAAATCGGTTAAGTGGAAAGACGAGAAATCTGCGTACCTGCCTGTTATAATACTTTATTAGTTGTGTAAAATCGAATATTACTAAAACACTTTTAACGGTTTAAAATCCAAAATATATTAGTTAATTGAGTTTTTATTCAATCACGTTAAATATAGTCATGGAGGGACTACGGCTGCTGAAAAACCTTCAAAATGTCGGGCTGTAGTGAAATAAAAAAGTCAACTTATATAATTCGCGTTTTAACCCGTTAAAGGTCTTTTATTTAAATCTGCAGGGACGAGAGATTTTAATGGATAATAATACATTACATATTTTAGGGCCAAAATATATATTGTAATAAATTAATAGCGTCTGAATAATTACTCGTAATCGCAGTCACATTTAATCGTTTCAAAATGGAAACATTTATGAAACGCCCCGAAACAATTTTTCCCAACATCTCTCAAAGTTCGTAGCGCAGTTGTCTCATTTGTGTAAAAGAGATTAAGCGAAAGATTGTTTTTACAACTCAAAGCTCCTACACGCTATAGCAACCGGCCATCTCTGAATTAATCCGAGTTTCCTCTCTTCATTAAGTATTCAGAACTTAAATGGTTCGGAATCGAAATATAAGATGGATTCCCAATGTTCTAAATGAAACAAAGGCGAGGAAACAGGAACAATGAGATCAGACTTCAAAAGTCATCTGAAACCGAGTTTGTAATATTGCTGAAAGTAAAAGATACGATGTTTCATTATTCCCGATTCGTATTGTTAATGGGAATATGATTTTCTCGCGGGAATTATGTTTGAGGGAGGATGAAAATTCTTACCATGTCACAAGATACAACATAGATGAAATCAGAATATACAAAGCCAAAATATCATCTTTCGCGTATCTTGTTTGTTATGGCTGAGGTATTACACCTTCCATCAATAACTATTATATAATACTAGATGACCCGGCAAACGTTGTTTTACCATATAAATAAATTTACTAAAATGGCTATTAAAAAATAAGGGTTGATTTTAGAAGGGTGAAAATTGAGGATTGTATGTATGTTTGTATGTTGTATCATAAAAAAATAGAAATTACAATTTTTGTCTAAAATAAAAATAAAAAATTTAAGGGTGGACTATACGAGAAAGATGTTGGCCGATTCTCAAGAAACGAAAGCACAAAAAATTTCATCAAAATCGGTCAAGCCGTTTCGGAGGAGTATGGCAACGAAAACTGTGACACGAGAATTTTATATTTTAGATTAAAAAACATATCAAGCATCTCATTTATACATGCTTACTTTGTAATTTTTCATCAATGATAATAAAATTTAATTTCTTAATATTCGGGTTTCAATTTCTTGTAATGCCATTTTAATTAGAAGTAAATTGTGATTCTCCTTTTGCACCTCAGCGGGAGACGAGTAACGAGTGACATCATTAAATTTGAGCAACAAAAAGTAGCCACCACATATACTTATAAATCTTCGTGGGTCGTAAACATCTCCAAATATTTATTTGCTGCATTACAAAGCAGCGTCCTCATATAAATTATGGTTCTGCTTTAAATTTCACTTTTTGCGCACATCATCAAAATGGCTTCAAATTTAATTTACCAGCTTAACTGCGGCGGAGCCAAAACGGGGGTTTTATGCCAGTGTACGTATTCTCTAGTGTAGCGTTTGAAAGACAAGAGACAAACAAAAGACAGAACTTAAACGATTTTTTTAGTTATTGTAGTACTATAAACTACTTGTATATTATACATATAAATAAAGTATTTAAACAAGTTTTCGTTTACAAAACAAGCCAATGTACATACAAGGCTCCTATAAGCTACCTGCAATTTGAATCCATTTCGAAGCCAAATGAATATTAATTGCAATCGGTCCTTGAACTCTGCAGCGGAGGGAATCGTTGCACCGCACTAAAAAACAGCTTTAAATATTCAAGCTCCAAATTCGAAATGTTGACAAAACATCGTATATTTAAACGGTCAACGTATTCCTGTATTCCATCTAAAATGCACGGGCCGATCCTCGCGTGTCGCCGCGCGGCGACCATTCCGCCGCCGTAACCCGAAAAGTAAATGTCAAACCTCGAAATTTATTTCGCCCGTATCCGCCCGAGTGTATCTCATTGTAATTTATCGGATTCGAATAAGTTTCGAGGGAAAAAGTGGAAGGGCCAGCGCGAACACGCTCCCAATTTGCAAGCATTATGCTTCGTTTCGCGTTCGCATTCTGCGGACTTTTTGTGTTTCCGATCCGGGCGCTTTTTTCGTTTATTGTGCGAGGTGCCTAATGATATGGGCACCTCTAATTGAATCGAGGCTCTTTCGATTCCATTTATTTTTATTCAAAGGCAAATACGTTTGGTAAGCTGAAACTAATTCGGTCTTTGTTTTTGCTCCGGTTTCCTTTGCTGGATATTATTAACTTAGTTTTTAAATGCACGCTCATTAAACAAACTCCATTTTAAATACTGTCTATAGTTTGCGCGAGTAGTACACATTTAAATAAAACACGACATCCGAAACGTCGGGCCGAAGTTAAAAATCATTTCCAAATAAGTTTAACTAATATGTCGCGTTTTAAACCGTTAAAGTGTTTTATTTAAACTCCATATTTTTTGCAGAATTTATCTTTTGATGGAACGTAAAGATGCTCATATATTGCCTAATCAAGGTGTCCTATCGACTTTGGTTTTGAATATGTAGACATCCATAAACTGAAACTAAAGTGCGATTATACTACTTGTTTAAAAAGGTTATAAATTGTTTTAAACCAGTCGAATATTAACATTGCTTCCATCGACCAGCGAGCCTGTCAGAAGTCGAAATAGTAGTCGCATCATTTGTTGATAACAAAACCTAGGCGTGACCTCTCTATACACTACACACAATAAGATCTGTTCCCACGAAATTTAATTTGAACACGATATACGAGCTTTGTTATTTGAAGGGATCGGCCTTCGGGAAGTCGTAAATTCCGCCCGAATAATCACTGTATCCACGGTTTGGATTCTTTTATCGCCTATTATAATGTATTCGCGTGGAAATTGTTGCACATTAGGTGATTGGACGTGTTCATTATTCCCGAATTTAGACTGAGAGGGAATTCTGGGACTGTCGTGGATTTAAGACCTTAAAATTGTAATGTTTATGATTTCCCCTAATTGTAAAAGATATTGCACGCGTTGTAAAACATTCCAAATTACCTTTGTTAAATGTCAGAACCATGTTTCCAGTTTCGATTTAAAAAAAGCTGAAGAGTTCTTAAAACTTTATTATTTTCACATGATATAAATCATCATCGAATCTTTTCAATCTTGATGCCCTTTGATCTTTGTTTTAAGCCTAAAACAAAGATATTATTCAATTATAATTGGTTTTTGTGTTCTTATACCTAATATATTCCAGTCGTCCCTTAACTTCAGAGTGTAATGTAGAAATAAAAATAAATAATAAAACCAAATTAAAGCTGTTAATTTTTCAAATTCTTCTTTGATTGGTCCGCACTTGATCGCGACTCCGATGGTTAAGTCTCATCACAGTCGTTCATAGCAAAACAATTAAAGATTCTACACGCGTGAATATCTATAAGGATACGTTTTTTATCTCGTCCACTAACGAGTTCATAATTTATTTTTAACAATCATCGTGTTCTAATCAAGTATCGATTACGATTCGATTACGTCGTACCGTCGACTAATCGGCGGCGAACAATAGTTCCTTAACGGCATGCGGTGTCCCACAAACAATGACCCCGATATGACTTGGACAATACCAACCGGCTTGGATTCCTAAGTATTTGAGCCCATTTAAATTGTAGCCTCCCCAGACCTCTAACATCAATCGAACACAATCTAAAACCGACTCTGTACAGTTGAGCATAAGAGTTAATTTTGATAAGCGTGATTTTCGGTGGTGTAAGTATTATCGATAATAAAAGGTATCGATTTGGTTGTTGAAAGATTTCGATACTGTTAAAAGGACGTTGAATTGTTCGTTTTTCGAGTTTGATATATCAAGCGGTTTGTTGAACTTGGCTTTTTGTTGATATCGGATACTTGTAATGGAATGTGTGAAGTATTATTTGTAGTTCGGCGGTGCATGGGCACTTAACGAGTACGATAATAGATAGCTTTTTTGGGTTAATTTTATTTTTATTTCTCGAGTAGAATTTAATTAATGCCTGTTAAAGTTACATACGTCATTTATCAAGTACGAGTTGCTTTTGTTAAGCGGTCCTAAAGCGAACGGATCACAATATCTTTTTTTCTACTTTTCTGGTCTGGTCTTTCCGTGACCAGGACTGCTACAAAGCATCCGAAACGTGGGGTTTACGAAACGCGTTTTAAAACGTTAAAGTGTTTTATTTAAATGTGTACTACTTGCGTATACTCCAGACAGTGTTTTTGTTGATTAGGCAAAATCTATTTAAAATTAGACACAATTTGTAGAAACATTGGCATGGTGAAAACCAGAGATTATTCACTTTTCATTTCATCACTTAATCCCACAAAACGAATCTATCTAAAATTGACGATATTTGTATTATCTGTATTGAAATTCAGTGACCGAATAAAAATCGATTGAGTTTGATTGCTAATCGATTGTTCGCCGTCCACAACGATTGTCGTGTTTTTATTATCTGATGAATCTATCACAATGCTGTTTGACTTTTGGTTTGCTAATGGCTTTTATATTTTAGCCATACAGCTACAGAATAGAGCCACTATAAGCTTAAATGCATTTTGTTTAATAATTTGTTGCGATCAACTGATCAAAATGTTAAGCTTTTGTCTTTTGATTTGAGTCATGTCTCAACCCTGAAGATGCAACTGATTTTTTTTTGTATTCCTCAGATACTTACTTCGACTTGTACATCATCTAATGATCTTATAAGTTTGTAAGAACAATAAGTCACAATGAAGACTGAACTATGTCCTTTAGTCAATAATTTAGGAATTATATAAATTCAACCCCGTGAGGTAATCATAAAACTAACGACAAATGATGCGCAGTAAAAATGATTCCCTTCCAGTAATCTGTATCAATAAACGCAAGGCATCACCGCTCTAGAGCTTAGCAACAATAAAATGTACGTAAAACGCGTTTTATAGTTTGTTTAAGTGCAGTTTCGCCTCCAGCCAATTTGCGTGTCTTAAATAATGGCGAGTCGAAATTTCGAGGCTTTCATGTCCATCAAGGCTCTTTTTGTTCACAACTTTATACGTGAGACATTGTTCTTTGGGTGGTCCGTTTCAATTGGAATATTTCATTAGCAACGTAACGTTTTGGAAAAAACTAAATACATTCCGTAAGTTGATCTATATTTAAAAAATATCCTTTACTGCTGCAAAGCATCCAAAACACCAGACCGTAGTTAAAATAAATTGTAAATTAGGAACCTACTATGTTCACGTTTTAAACAATTAAAAATACTTTATTTAAAGTTGTGCTACTCGCATTAACTACTTTAAAAGTTTAAAATGTTAAATATATTAAATAAATTATTTCTACTGACACTCTACTTTTTATAATAAAAATAATACACTATTTTAAGATAATTTTTTAATACATTCCAAGCCTTAAGGTTTTTTTTATGATAGAGGAGTACAGATAAGCATAGGGTACTATATAAGTATAGTAGTTACATCAGCCTACAGCATCTAAAGTAAATGCGTTGTCGACCTATTTTGGCTTTGGATATTCGGATTTACATACGCATAGTGTTAGTTATCTAGGTTTACTTCTGGTTAATTTTAGAAGTCTCAAGTTTATTTCGTTGTAAATAGACTCGCGAGATATAAGTCTTGATCAAAGATTCCTCTTATCTTATGATTTATCTGAACAGAGATCATAGAAATTCGATATCGAATCTCAGTGGAGCAAATCTATCGAATATAAGTTTCGTTCATACGTGAAATTGATAAAGCAGTGGAGTGCATGGCATGCGTTTTGTCTTAGTCTGGAACAAGATACACTTCTGCCTTTGACTTTCCATTTAGGATTTAATATTGCGATCATTTCTTGGTACAGAAATATATAAAATTACTTTGAGACGAGCTCGTCGACTTGACGGGCTGCGCGAATGGTTAATAAAATGAACTTATAATGTTTTTTGAAAAATCTTAAACTACATTTGAGAATTTTGGAAATTGGTGGTAGGAATATCGTAATTCCGTCTGGCTCATAAGCCACCATAGATAGTGTGATCTATAATCGCGTTTCGGTTTCAGTCTGTAAGTCTATGTCTACTTACAATACGTCGACAAAGCGCACTGTTTAGGTGTGGCTGGGGTATTTCACCTTTATTATATTTCACCTTACATCAAGTAAGGGGGGGGGGTTTGATTCGAGGTGAACATATTCAGGTGTGTCCCCCCCTCTGTCATAGAGATAATTCACACATTAACTAGTTCTCTGGGTTATGGTTTTACTATGTTAAAAAAATACTATTAATACTCGGTCTGTAGTTTACGTGAGTAGTAGACATTTAAATATAACACTCTAAGGTTTAAAACACGGTTTAAGTCACTGTTTCTTGACATCGAATATTTGAGACATATTGTTTTCTACCGGGGATCTCTAAAAGTAATTATGATAAAAAAAACTCCGAGCGTGAACCAAATCATCATTAGACACACGCCATTATAATTACAATAAAAACTTGTTATTAATAGTTCTTACTACAATCGGTTTCAAATATATTTAATTGGTGTTAGCAAAAAAATCGAATCGAAGCAAAATAAACTTTAATCTTCAGCGCATGGAATTGCATTTTCCTTGAACGCTGTATTTTCCTGTTAAAGCCACTCCAGTAGATCGGCGAAGAACTAAGCAGTTTTTTATTGGTTCTCATAGTTTAGATAACATATTGGTTATATGTAGCTAAGTATCGTTATGATTCAATTAATTACCGCGGTCACTGACCCAGTCAAATGTATACACAGCTGTACAGGCAAGTAATTTACATATAAACTTATTATACACGAATAAGATACAATTTTTATCAGGTTTGTCTTATCAATGAAAGCATTTATATGAAATAGATTTTTATCTTATATCTTAAATACCTATTAAGATAAATTTCCAATTTTGAACCGTTAAAACATACATTATTGAAAAGTGGCAAGGGGTACTGAGATAGCGATGGTAGGTGTTACTAATACAAATTCAAAATCTGCTACTACATCTTTCTGGTAGTTGAAATAAATTACATACAAAAAAGTTACCTGATAAATTTCGCGTTGTACACCGATAAAAGTGCACTACTCGCGTATACTACGAATATTGCTTAAAGTACATTACAGTGTTTTAAAAAAAAATCTCTTTCCCACGAGATACAGTAAAAAAGTTGAAGCGCGCAGCGGGCGTCGAGGTAATAATAATCTTGTTATGACCGGACTATAATAGAACTCACTGCACTTATTACCAATGTCAACGCAATGCAATGAAAAAACATTTCAACATATTTTACGGATTCGCGTATACAATTCCCACGGTGCAAGGTTCTGGACTTATCAATACATAGGCTACGCGATTTTATGTCTTATTCCAATGAGAATGGGGCGATAAAGGCAACCTAGATAACCAACAGATGTCGGACATTGTGTTCATAGCAACGTGAAGCTCTAGGTATGTTTCAGAAAGTAAAGGTCGTTTCACATGAAACGGAATTACAAATTTAAATGAAACCCAATGAACATTAAGATTTTGTCGTACAGTAGTCAAATCCTAGTAATTATCATCGATATAATAACATATTTTTAGAAAAAAAAAAACTGCACAGATTTAGATTCAAGCTTACGACCCACATTTCGCTACGGTTGCGTTTTGTTTTATATTTAATAAATTTATAAAACTTGGTGTAGGTTTTGTGTATTACATACCCATGACATATAATTACGTATTTGAAATACAATATACATTAGTGAAACAAACCGACTGACACGCAAGATCGTTTAGATATTTCCACCTTTGATTTGATGCCAATAAGTTTTGTACGACGCCGTCAAATAAATCACGCGTTACACAGAAATACATTATGACGTCACCGTGTAATTAAATCTAACATCGTTACTAGTCTGAACCGCTGTTAGGAAAGGTAAAAATATAAAATGAACAAACTACCGCGTATAGCGCAAATAAATCTTCATAAAATTCTTACGAATTGTATCTAATGATGTAAAGTTAGATTAAGTAGTCATAAATAAATGTCTTTTCATCATAGTTAAGTTGCATCAAATGTTAGTTTGCCATTTTTTTGCGCAATTAAGTGTTCTTCCCTTCGTTAACCATCCTGAAAAAACGCAATGATAATTAAAATTGACACTGAATTACGAATGTTGTTTGTTG
The DNA here is from genome assembly GCA_963661955.1 of Leptosia nina. Classification (NCBI taxonomy): domain Eukaryota; kingdom Metazoa; phylum Arthropoda; class Insecta; order Lepidoptera; family Pieridae; genus Leptosia; species Leptosia nina. Next base: position 1,075,228 of record CAVLEF010000040.1, read on the forward strand.
AATTAAATCGTACAGTAGGAGATATCATTTCTTACCTAAAACACATTGCATTTAAAACAAAAGACTGAAGCTGTGTATAGGATCATATCTGTCACTTGGGAGGTGTGTGTCGATAGCGCTAGCGTAGCAGTTTTTACTCTGACATCAGGGGCACCCTCAATCTTTACTCAGCTGCTGCAAAGCATCCGAAACGTCGGGCCATAGGCAAAATAAATTGTAAATAAATTACCTAATATATTCCGAATTTTAATCGTAAAAGGTATTTATTTAAATCTCTAGCAATCGCGTAAACTGCAGACCATACTTAAGTGTAAGTATTTCTTTATATCTTTGTTAAAAAAAAACAGCAGTACTCTTTAATTTATTAAAATAGTTACACACTCGTAAGATATTGAGAATAAAACACAATTCAACCGCTACACTTGTATTATTCGTGTGTACGCGCCCTTATAATCCAGGTGCATTTTAATTTATAACTAGGCCTATAACCAGGTTATTCATATCGTAATTGCTACCAGTCATACGAAATAAAAGTTTTAATTTGTATTTACGGTGGCGCAGCAAATCGATGCGTTAATGACACTTTTGAATAAGAAAAAAACAACGCCTTATTAGGTTTTAATTAAAAGGTAAATGATATTTAAAATATTTTTTGCACAGTAGATAAATGTGAGCAACCAAGAGAGGTTCTTATTATTAAGTCAGACTAGAATACATACACTACAGACACTAAAGCGTAGAGTGATACTTCTTTTAGATCGTCTTCGAGTTTAAACTTTTTACTCTCATGTTTTGTTATATAATTTAAATAAATCGAAAATAAATTAAATATGTTTGACTCGGGCAGTCTTTGAACCGGTATCGTCAGCGTTCCGTGCTCTACCAATTGATTTTTAATTATATAGTGCCTTCATATGCAATAACATGTGAAAAATATTAAAGTTTTCAAACAGTTTTATTATGTTTAAATCTTGTTATTTCTAACTTCAATTTTCATGGTCTCATTGGTCTAATGGTAGCAATTTATGGCTAATAATCAACGGGTCGATACCCACCGTGGCCACCATGTCATTAAAAGTTTTGGGCTTTTCTGAAATATTAGACTTTGTCTGAAAATATGGGAGGTAGCACTAGTCTTCAGGATAGACTCGGTTTTAGTCTATGGATTTCCGAACATCCAAAGCTAAAATAGCTTGATGGCGTATCTTGTTGAGATGTTATATAGCTGGAGTATTTACCTTACTTCAATGAAAGTCTTCTCTTTATCATACAGTAATGATGTAATTATGGTTTAACATTACAGTGTCGGTAAATACACAATTCACCAAAAACATGTTGCACTCAACAATTTTGTCGTGATTCTTATAAATAATTATTAAATACAAACGACTCTTGGCCGATGGTAGACCTACCTAATAATAGTTTTTATTCTTATGTTGTAATGGATGTGATGAAATCTGCCCCTGACCGATATAAGCTTAAAATCTTCGTGTTAGCTTCTGATTGTATCTTAGACCTTGGTTCGCAACAAGGTGAGCTTAATACCTCAAAGATTATTGTACAGGAAACTAAGTACATGCATATTCCAAAAGGTTATTTACTCATTTACATCGAATATTATCTGCTATCCCGGCATCGTATTTAAAAATAAGTTGACTAATTTATTTCACGTTTTAAACCGTTTAAAGTGTTTTATTTTACTACTCTTTGTTACTGTTTAAACTTACTATTTGACGAAAATATGTGCCCTACTCGCTTATTGTACATACATACAAAAATAGATAAAGTGAATAGGGTGGATTTTAATCTATGGATGTGCTTTTTGAGTTATGTAATTAGACCTTAAATCGTAAATTACTGTTATAAATAACATCAACAATCTGTTTAAAAAAAATGTAACTTATCTCAAAACAACCAATTATCCAAAATTTAATATTGTTTGACAGTTATCGCCTTTAAATAAAACACTTATAACGGTTTAAAACACGAACTGTATCAGTTTTACTAATTTATCACTCATTTTAAGTTAACATTTTACGCTTTGAAACGTTGAAAGTCACTTATTTAAATATAAAGGCATTACTCGCTTAAACTAAAGACAGTAGATACTTAGTTATCGCCTTCATCAAAACCTGTTTAGCGGTTTTATACACCATAACTTTCGCTTAAGCACAACACAGGTGAAGAGGACACGGGGACAATAAAGAGTCGAATTAATTTATGTAAAACATACCGATTTTTATTCCTCCGTGTGGGTGGAAAAGATTAACATAATAATACGGTTGACGCCCTTAGCACAATGTGCATCCTTCATTAGAGCCATAAATAATAAATGATCTCGTATATATTTTCAACTTCATTGGCCGCTGACTGACATGAAACTAATGTTATACTGGTTAGATGCCTCTATACAATCTATTAAGAAATGTATTTTATTGAAATACTTGTTGATGTTTTTAAGTCTTTAAATAATTATTAATATTAATATTTTTATACGTTTAACGTTGTTTTAGTTTTACTCTTATTGTAATGCCATTTTTTGTAAAAATATAGGACAAGCTTGAAGAAAGGTGAAATAACCTAGAAATACAACTTGTAAACAAGATGTGGAGCTATTTTGGCTTTGGATGTTGGACTTACACACGCTTTTTCATCTATGGGCGGTGGTTCATTACCCGGGAGAATTTTTTTACATTCATATCATCGGTTTAATGTCCAGATTTCCAGACGACGTCCATAGCGTTTTTGAAAAAGTATAATTTGATTAAAAAAATTTTGGCCCCGGGGGGGACCAAACCCCCCCCCCTTTTTTTTTCAATTGTACGATTAGAATATGTAGAATCACGACAGATAGACAGACAAACATTTTTCATTTTCTTTTTTTTGACGAATCTAAATATTTTTATTTAATTTTAAAGACAATGAAGTATACTTTTATTTTTTATTTCATTAGACCAAAGAGGCCGTCGTCGTTTTTGGGTTACATAATTTGTAAGATTGTTAGCATGTAAGGTTGAACACAGACTATACAATATAGTTTGAGAACCGTTTTGTTATATATCCACAGACTTCCGTTGTTCAATATTTCGCGCAGCGGTCAACGTAATTAATCACGAGTCAAATTAGTGTTGCCAGATTTTGCAGCGCGTCGTAATTATGTTGTATTCGATTATTCCGTCGCATAATACGTGTTCAAAATTAGTTAATGAATCCATCTATGTCATTATTAATTATTATTATTGAGAGAGGTTATGATTACGAAACATGAATTTTGAATTTCAAATTAGGTACTTGTCTGAACTAATACTCAAGTTTGTTTGTGTATTTGAACGCGCTAATATACGATTCCATTGCTCATTGACGAAATCTTTTCTTTGTTAGAGCATTCGAGGAAGGCTTGTATCGCGCTGCACTAATACACCAAGAGACAGAGGGATGTGACTCAAAAAATCGGGGTTTTTTTAATTTTTTGGTAGTTGCGAAAACTGTTACAAGATACCACAAAATATGTAGAACACAATAATTCCTCGTTAATGAGTGTTACAGATGAGGTAAAAGGTTTGCAATTGTTTTTAAACCCAAAATTTATTTTCCTAGGCAGACGGGGTCGCCCCCCCGCCCCCCCTGACATACTATGTCTTTCCTCTTAATGTACTTTCATAATCAAAGAGTTGCGAAATTGAAAGTCTTTACAGACAATAACTAAGTCTTATTTTCACTTATAAATTTATTAATACCAGTTTCACTTAAAAACATCATAGAGTACCCTTTCTTCTAAACGTAATTTTTAGGTCCGAAATACAAGAAGAGCGTTACTTTTGAAATATACGATATCTGAAAATTGTTATTACACTATATTATTTAAATGATTTACCCGTAAACTTGCTTACTTGTTAAATACTTATGTTGAAATTTAACCTTAAATTAATCTCGATAATTCACAGAATGATCTACTGATATTGATAAAATCTTACGCAGTTAAAACGTGGTTGCATGCAACATATAAATATGACAGCTTTCTTCACGTACGTACAATAAACAATATATGTTTCGTTTGGCTGCTTGTCACGTATTTTCCACGTAATAATGACGTAACAATAACAATATTGGTGAAGGACAGTGTTTATATTATGTGTTCAAAGGTTGGATTTAATTTATAAAAAATAACAATCGTCTATTCATTATAATGAAGAACACTTTATAATAAACCGAATAAAAATAAAACGGCTCTACTTTGCCTTTCTGTTTCTTGTATTTTCGAGTACATAAAATTACTTTAACTGTAACAAGATTGTAATAAATATAGTTTTTATTAAAACCATGGAAATATGTCTTAATAAAAATTAAACCCATGATGTACCTTTGTTCAATTTTCCACAAGGGTTGCCTGGAAGAGATCGCTCTATAAGGCCGCCCGTTACACTCTATATCTGGTTTTTAAATTTTTAAAGTTTCTAAATTTATCTTTAAAAGTTCTATTAAAAATATTTTTAAGGAATCATGTATAAATCCTTGTGTTTGTGTGTGTTGCAATAAAGCATTAAGTAATAATAAATAAAAGTGTTATTATTCATATAATATTATAATGACATTTACAGCCTTTACTTCTAACTGATAAGGGGAGACCCTCGACCTAACTTTTGGCCGCTGGAGGCAAAAAAGCTATAATTATTTTTTTTATTTTATCGGTACAGTGAATAGTGAGAAAACATAGGAAAATTACTAAATGGCATAAAATTAGGGTTCATAGTGGAAATTGCAACATAAAACAACTATTGAATATATGATATGTAATTAATCTTTCGTAAGATCCTTTAACGTTTGTAACATTTATAGTATACACTCTATACAAGAAAAGTGCCATCTATCCTCAATAATACTCAAATTCAGTATTGTCTTTAAAACACTTAAGACCCCAAATTTAAATAAAACACTAACGGTTTAAGACGCGATATATTGACGTCGGGCCGAAGTTAAAAATAAATTTAACACTACGTATCGCGTTTTAAACTGTTTAAAGTGTTTTAATTAAATGTATACTACTCGCGTAAACAGTATTTAAGATCCTAAAGTTAAAAAACTATATATTTTTTTTAACTTTTTAACTTGCTCATCTTCAAAAATACTCCATTCGCGTTTCCAATTGTTACCAAGAGATTGGAAATAGTCAATTAGGACAATCGATGTTTTTATTTTTAAAATTTTTAACGTAAAAGCTAAATGCTAATGGTCAGTTATTTTTGTAGACAATGTCAAAATAAAAGATAATCTAAAGCTCGAACAAATAGACCTAAAATCACACCAAAACACCTGTTAGTTACCAATGAAATCCTAGACACCAAGTTCAACCATAAATAACGAAATCCATTGAAACATAGTGCTATATTTCTAGAGCCCCTTAAATAAGGATGCCTCACTAACAAGTGTTTTTCTACTGTCAATTACGTATCGTAAAGTCTAATTTTATGGGGATATTTACGAGTGGGACGTAAAACGTATTGCCTCGTTATAAAACTAAGTTAAAATACAATCACGTATTTGTTAATGATGACCTTATTTTAATATGCTGAATAAAGTGTTTGTTCTATAAAATGTGCGTGCGAGCTGTTTTAATAGCGATAATATGCACGTCGGATTCGTAATTACTTAAATATAGGTATTACTTTGTTCTAGAACTAACCAATTTTATCTTTTCAATTACTAATGTATTTACGAATAGGAAATAAAAATTCAAGTTCTATTTGAGACAGGTTGTTGTGACAGAAAAGTGGCAAGAGAAACGAAGACAGATACTAAATATGAGGTAAAGTGCTTTATAAAACTAAATGTCAATAGAAATGTGTTGTCAACTTATTTTCGGTTGAACGTACATTTATATGTATATTACATCTACGGGTAGATGGAGACATCGACATTCTAATTTAGTCTCGGATATCAAAGGATGAGACTAAATCGATCTATAATCATCTATACTAATATATTAAGCTGAAGAGTTTGTTTGTTTGAACGCGCTAATCTCAGAAAATACGGGTTCGAATTGAAAAAATCTTTTTGGGTTGGTTAGAGTATTTATCGAGGAAGGCATATAGAGAGGCAATAGAGTATTTATTATAGGCTGTTATTCATCATTATGGGTGTCCGATGCATACGCCGCAAAAATGGTTTACGATACGTAACAAATATGTATGAAAGAATTATTTTTCTTTAAATTTATTTTTAAAAAAGTCCACGACACCATATGTCTATCTTGTCTTGTCCTATCTTTTAAGATTAACTTGGAAGAACCACGGGAAGGGACGCGACCAACGTCATCTGTAACAGCTTCAGTTTATACAGATGAAGGGGTTTGCAAAAACGTATTTAGATGTCCAAAATAACGATTCTCGCGGAAGAATTCGGTGATGCAGCTAGTACTTGATAAATAGAGTATGGATAAGGTTAAAGTTACTACCGAACTTATATTAATCGCGTATAACCCCCCCTAACATTGCATTCGACCTTAAATAAGATTAATGTATTGATAGAAATCTTGCACTTGCGTCCACGTAAACAATAAGAATAGATAATTCAGTAGCGGAGTTAAACTGAGCTATCATCTGAGCAAAGTTGCATACATTTTGATGCATGCCGGAGATATGGGCGGGACAGAAACGAAGATTTATTCAAAATTATAATTCCATATTGGAAGCCTTTTGTCCTTATTTAAATACCATTTATAATTGTAAAATGCGTGCTTTTACATAAATTATGATAAAATGTTACTTTAGAGGAGGTAGGTACTTTAAAATAAGATGATAAAATAACTAACGTTAATTTTTTGTCTCATTGGCTTGATATTTTATTAAACTGATTTTTTAGCGTTGCGCGAGTATTATATTTTTTAAATTTTAGTTATTAAAAATTTAAGCATTATATATACACACACCCTAGATCTAATAAAGAGAAAACACACAGTGCTTTTGTTATTCAAAATGGATATTACTTAGTTGAATATCTGAATGTCTGTTGAAATTTAGATGTTAACTTAGAAACAAACATAGTCAAAAGAACTTGCTAGTCCATAAATATAAAAAGCCATAAACAAACAGCAATGCTGTTATCGGGAAAGTACATTAAACAAAGCGTAAACATGGTAAAACAAATCTGTTATCGCCGATACGTTATTATGTAAACGATATTTGTAGTTGAAACCGGTGAAATGCTTTGAGCTCGGTGTAAACACATCGGGAATATTATTTGTTATAGTTTTGACAGGTCGAACGATATTAGTCATGGATATTGGAGATGACAAAAGCGTTCAAAACATCATACATTTAAAGGGATTTATTACATAGTACGTATGTATTGGAAATAATAGGTTTTCAGTACTGTCTGTAGTTTACATGAGTACTACACATTTGAATACAAATTTAAGCACTTAAGCACAGTTTAAACTCAAAACTTTATAAATTAAGTTATTTACAATTTATTTTAACTACGGACCGACGTTTTGGATGCTTTGCAGCATCAGTGGTCACGAGGGGGACTAAAGATAGTGATCGGCGCCGGTTATCGAAATAAAACTGTGCCATCTAACAGTCGTAGTTGGTATTCGGTGAAACTGGCTGGTAGGTAACTCAACTCATACATTTTGTTTTTAAACCGTTAAAAGTCTCTAATTTATATGGTTGCCATTATGCCAGATAAAACGACTACCAGACAAAAATAAACTGCCACCTGCATCCAATTTTATAAACTACTATTTCTATGTATATAGTCTCTCACGCTCCTTATTATATAGATATATTAATGTAGTCCAATGTGTCCAAAATTAAACACTTAAACGCGATATATTTTACCGATAGAGTATTTTTTTTAAATGTATACCACTTGTGTACACTACAGACAGTATTTAATGTCAGTGGTGTTAAGAAGTTCTCAACACTTAAAGCTTGACTAGAAATCTAGAGAACGTATCACAGTTTTGAATTTGCTTAATATTGTATTTTAGTGAATGTCCTCAATACAAAAAAAGACTTTATGAGATTTGAAAATCCAACTCATATTTTAAATAACATCGTATTTTTAAGGCTATCTTCAGTGTTTACAGAAAACAATGAATGCTCTCCGTGATGCTACGATACCAGAACAAGCTATTTGCGCAATGTAAAATTAATCTAAAGCTTCTATCTGAGAAAATAGAAAAGTCGAGGGCGAGTTTCGTATTATATCTTCGGATATTTTTAAAACTAGAGGCAAATGAGGCCGGTTAGTGAAATACCGAAAGATCGGTATGTGATATAGAGCTGAGTACCTACTGGGTCGACTGGAGCTAGCTGGAAGTTTTTTCGATGACGTCCACCTTACTTTCAAATCCAATCAGGTCCTAAAAGTATAAATTAGAGTATTTGGATTCTTTCTCAGAATACCTTAAGTCAAAATGGATCGACCGCGTACGTACCTTATTAAATGTTATATGGCTATATGGGTATTTCAACTTCCGTCAAGTCAGCCTCAATATTTTTCTATCCCTTTTTTAATAAAAAATCATTAATGATGAACTGAAGTTTGTACTACCCTTAAATGAAATGGGGGAAAAAGTATGTTTTACGTAACAGTCAAGTAAACAAAGTATGAATTTTAATCTTACTATTGTCGCAGTTTTATTTATGAGACTCGTTGACAGTAAGAACATTAATAAATTGTGTAAGGCTTTCACGGTCATTGTTCAGCATATCATTGTCTTTCGGGGTGTCCGGCCGACGTGAGCGATAAGAGGTTCTTAACGTTTACGAATTATTTTAATTCTTCGAGCGATCGAGTAGTTAACATCTGATGATGCCGTTCGCACGTGATGGCGAAACGGCGAGAACCTCTTCTATTTTATTTTTCTACCCCTACCTCTTCTAATTATTTTACTCTTTTATATAAATATATATAATCCATAAAACGTCAACTGCTTTTTGTATTTCATAGTATCAAAATTTCATTTCGTTTTACAATAAAACAATCCGAAATCCCACACTCGTGCACCCGATCATTACGAACGCAATCATTACAGGCTCCGAAACACTTAATAAAAGCGTACATCACCTGTTATACATACGTAGCACGTTTTACCACTCCATCACGTCCGTTAACCGTATTTAACTCGATAAAAATCCATTATACGCGAATTACTGCGCACACGCAAAACTCTATTACATATCATTAGTAATCTGCAAAACGTCCGAAATACTCGACGCTCAATTTCGCAGACCGTCAATTTTTCGCGTTTAACGCGTCATTTGAGTATCACAATTACTGGTAATTTTGAGTTTGCATCTGGGAACGTATGAATCGTTAAAGACGAGGCTACGAAGGCTGGTTATACACGGACGACTATACTACTAACGATGCAACAAGTAGGATAAACGAGACTCATATATTTTAAAATGTGTTCAATATTTATTTTATATACAAAAAGAGCAAAACAACAAAGCTAACTGTAGCTTTTTTTGTATAACATATAAATGAAATCTTACGTTAAGCATGCTTATTAATAAATCTACGTATTGTAATATAATGCATTGACTTATATTTAGCAGAAACAAAAGTAAGCAAAATTGACGAAAGTGATAAATCACAGATTTCTCCATAAACCATTGTGATACTTAAATTACACAGAATTTGTATATAGTAATATTATTAATAAGGAATGAGTTAAAACGCTTCGAAAAATACTGTATTGAATAAATTTAATAACTAAATATTATGTGTATATATATTATAAGTCTATATACTTTTTTATATGAATCTAAATAAATCGCAGTTGTATGAAAGCCTTACTCACCTTGAAATCAAGTTAAATACTATTCAAGTGATTTTTAATTGCGCACAAAGCAGTCACGAATAAAACTAATGGTTAATATTACGATGTAATAGAGATTGTGGGAATTTGATGTACTCGTTACTGAATGACTGTGCAAGGTTGAGTACTCATTAATCTTAAATTAGAATCGAGCATTATGCAGGAAACTAAAGAATTAAACAGATATTTGGTATAACACTTTGTAATGTGCAGAGTCAAGATCCGTATCTACTCTATACTGTATCCACTTTACTCATGCGGTGTTATACCCAACTAAAACGAAAAATGTCAGTCAAATAAAATACCCTAACAGTTTTAAACGCAAAATACATTACTTAAATTAAAAATTATTTTAACTAAAGCCCGACGTTTCGGATACTTTGCTGCGGTTGTCACGGGGAGACTAAACAAATATGGAGGGTGTCTCTAACGTCAAAGTAAAAAGTGCTACGCAAGCACCATCTGTTTCGCCGTAGTTGGTATTTCACTATCTTGTTGTCCAGCTTAAAATCCAGGCCTTTTTGTGCTTGAAGCAACTTTGCGACTCTGTTACGGGGACTGGTAGTGTGTCAGCAAAAACCTATTTACATTTTTCTTCAAAGATAAATAAGAATGTTTTTCGACGGTTAGACTCTAAATAATGAACATAAGCATTTCATTAAAAAAAATAAATCATGAATCCATCTCAAATCTTAATTTATTCAACATATAATATAGTAAAGCTATAATTCGACGACGACTATTTAATTTTGTTTCATATTAAAATCGTAAAAAAGTAATATAAAGATAATATTAAATCTATTTTGAGCAGAGCAACTCTGCTAATAAAATATTAATGAATAAATTTGAATACACAACATCTTGTGCTTTAATTGAATAAATATATTTGTATAAGGTGAGGTATTTATAACATGGCTAGCAGTTTTCGTGTATTGAAAGAAATAGGAAAGTCATATTTACGTCAAGTTCGAATATAAATTAATTTACTCTGACTTCACAAGTATGTCAAGGGTAAAGCAGAGAGATTGTAAACGAGATATGTTTTCTTATTTCCTGCAAAGTCAACAACATCCATATGCAAAGCCAAAATAAGTCGATAGCGCATCTTAGATGCTATAGGCCATATACCCCATATACCCCAGTATATCACCTACGATGAAGTGAACCCAACGCCATCTCTGTCTTCCTCTATCATAAAAAAAAATCTTCAGTTATGCTGTCATCTCTAAATCTGTTAGTCTGTCTACAGTATCATGGGACTGGCGGGATTGGAACCGGCATCAACAGCGTTCCGTGCTGTAGCTCTAACCAACTGAGCTACCGTATCCTACACGTCATCGTCGATTTTTTTACACCTATGGATGCATGCATCTGTCGTGTATTTTTTTTATAATCGATTCTTAATTTATAGTAAACATAATGTGCAATGACATGTTTACAACCATCTCATGCTCTTCATTTTAAACTAGTTTTAATATTAAATTATTCAAAATAAAAACACTGCATTTTATAAGTAGAAAACTAAGTTTGTTTGTCGTCGTGAATACTTAAAATGTTACAAAGAATTGCTAAGCATTTGTATTGGCGCTAATGCAATCAAGTAGTAGTAAAGATTTTGTGAATAACATTAGGTATTTCTTAAATATTAGTTTTATATTTGTATTAAAGAGATTGGCTCAGCTATTCATACATCTCATAATGGATGTTGATATAAATATAACTTCGTTATTGGTTAATCTGTGATTTTGTATTATTAAGATCATTCTTTCATTGCTTGTTATTGGCCTGGCTTAATAAAATGGTGTTATTATAGGAATTCGACTTTAAATATCAAACAAATCCACATCAAACAATCGTTACACAGAAACAGACAAAAAAATATTTCCAATGTTATATACGTCACGGTATCGCACATACGATTTTTTTTCTTCAAGTTAACATAAAAACCAAGAAGCCTTGAGTTAACTAATAACAGTTTGGCTTTTTTTTAATTTCACGGCTTTTAGTTCCATATTATATACCTGTTTACAATGTTTCTGTTGACGGATTATAAAGTATTGCGTAATAATTACCCGCCTATTGCTTCTTTTTTATATTTCCAAAATGTTTCTTTATTCATTTGATAAAGTCGACGTGAAATGCTCATCATTCAATTGCGACAAAGCGTGCAAGATATAAAAACATAGGTATAATAAAACACTTAATACTTAAGAAACGAAATATAGTAAACTTATTTACAATTTCCCCCGTGACCACGGCAGCTGCAAATCATCTGAAACGTAAGGCCGCAGTTGAAATAAGTTAACAAATATATTTCGTGTTTTAAACCGTTAAATATGTTTTATTTAAATGTGTACTACTCGCGTAAACTACAGACAATACCTAGGAATAGGTACAACAATCAAAGAGGTCAATTAAGGACACTATCACCAAGAATTTAAGTTATAGCGTCCATTTGTTATAGGTTATTTCAGGCTTCGAAGTTTGGACCTTCAACGCAATAAGTTACGTTAAAAATTGAGCTAGAGTGATAGTCATTATTGAAATTCCAAGACACCGCAAGAACAACTATTAAAAAGTTTCCAGTGCCATACTAAGATGAAATCATTAAAATTCTCCCAAGATTACTGGATTAAAATCAATCGCGAATCCCTTTTAATGCTTACCTGCTTAATTAAGTATGAGAAATAAGTGGTCAGATAGTAGTCTACTTAGCGGCGCCTAAGCTTCGCAAGCAATTGACTTATTTGAAGATAATCTTCTATCGAATAAGCCTATCAGGCGGCGGGGCGTTTAAGTCTTTCAAGAATTCATGCTTCTGTGTAGTAAACGCCAGACTGGTAAGAAATAAGTACTTTTTGTACTAATATTGCAAATAAGTTTAAACATAAAAAAATTAAGTTATATGGTTTAATTTTGTGTGCAGTGAAAATTCATTTGATACCCATATTGAGGGGGTTTAATTATTTAATCCGCCATTTTGTATCGGCAGCCATCTTAGATTTATAATGTTATTGATTGTATTATATTGTATTGTCATCTAAATTAAATGTGTGTACCACATTTCAAATCAATCTGGCAACGGGAATGTGCTAAAAATTTCAATTTCTAATTTTGACCCAAATATATAAATTCCGTACGGGTCAAGCTAAATAAAACCGTTTAAAAAACGATTTCCGGATCACACAGTATCGTTATATATTAATAGAGCTCTCAAAATAAGATCGCTAGCAACTTCACCTTTCCATGCTGTATGAAAAAAGGCAGTGAATATTTTCTAACAGCCTTTATCACAACTTGGTATTTCCAGTTTAATGCAATAAAAACGCACTCTTGGTTTCAATGCCTTTTAAATTCTTTATCTTAGTCTGGTTAACAAATTAGATTTAATTACTTTTCATTACGGCATAACATCTAATTATGTGGACAGTGGACAGTTCTGTCAGTCGGTCTAATCCCCCATTGAAGAGTTAATTGTGTGGATAAATCAAACTGTCCCGCGCACAGTGGTTAAAGGCTTCCTGTATAAATCTAATTAAATGGCAATCAAAGCGGTGTATCGCCATAAGTAGATAATAATTTAGTTCTTCGTGCGATTCCTTATATAAGGTTTAGAAAGAAAAATGTTACTTTTTTATATTTGACACAGATTAAACAAGAATTCAGATTTAGTTTTTAATTATAGATTAAAATGATTAATGATATTCTTGTTATATTTGTTACGTATATATTCTTTATTTAATATTTGCAACTAGATTGTTTTTAACACAAGTTAAATTTTGACTTCAGTATTGTCATTGCGCCGCGAGTTCAACCAGCCAGTATTTTAAAATAAATAATTTACACAATAAAAAAGAACCATGAACACAATCTGAAGGCATTACTGACTAGTAACATAAGGGCATCATAATCCAATGTTTCAGATGTTGAACCTGTACTAAGCACTCAATTAAAACATACCGCAGAACTCCAACGGGCACTTACCTGTAAGCAAAAAACACAATGATTATCTTAGTAAGGTACCGCATGATCTATGGTTAGATACAAGAATAAAGGTGCGTTCACACTATTTATTTATTTATTTACAGAAATCTATCTACACACTAGCATCAATTGAATTGTTATAACTAATATTACGAAAGGTCATTAATGTGTAGGATACCGGTTGTGTACTTCAATAGTAAGGCACGAGAGGTCCAGGATTTAATTTCGGGAATAGCACATTATAAGTATCTAAACTGATTTGGAAGTAACCTTTGTAACTATTGCAAGCTTCAATTAGTAAGAATAAATCCATTTCTGACAATTGTTCAATAAGAGGCAAAACCCCAAAGTAACTAAGCAACTACGTCTCTAACTTGTGGTTTGTAACTAGTGCTTGACTAAAATTTTATATCATACTTGTAAAAATTCCTTTCTCATGTTACATAATAGACGAAAGCTCTGAGTGAGAGAGCACCTTAAACATGAGATTAATGTTTAACCTTTTTATATTACTTTGTTAAGATCTCTCATAGTCTATGCTTCTTTGTTAACAATATGACTCATCTTGATTATTGTCTATGATAGATCGCAACAGTTCAAACAAAATAACGATGATCTTGTTTTGACATTTACTTTTAAAATAATGGAATTAGATAACAAGGCAGATATGATTTACAAGATTAAAATAACCTGGGGCCACTTAACGCCTTAACAACAAGTATGGATAGAACTGTACTTCAACGAGTAATGTTGCCAGTTTGTTATATTGCAATTTAATTAAAAATACGTTTCACGTTATTAAATATTTTTTTCATACTTGGAATAAAGACGTACGGATACCTGGACCTTTTATAGCACAACCAGGAAAAAAGTCGTCTAAAAACCCCTTTTACACTAACTAGGAAACCAATCAAACAAAAACTATAAACACTTTCAACTTCATCTTAAACGTTAAAATACTTTAGCACCATAGCCGTCTATTTGCTGCCAATTATATGGAAAAAAGTGTCTCCATACATGAAATACTAGTGAATCGTGTACAACAAATACCTGTTCCTAGTATTTAAAAAACCGAATACAAATACTCGTTACTGAATACTTTAACTTTTTTGTTAATCTGGACAAAATCAAATAAAAATATTCTTTTCACAGTAGTAACACATATCGATAGGTATCAAGTAGCTGACAAGATTTGCCCATACTAAGCAAACAGTACAAATTACATGATAATACTTAGGACCTAGTATCGGGAATAATAATAGGTACTATCCAGTATTTACTGTGAGTTATACTTTAGTACTTGTTGTAGTTCGTTCATCACATCTCTAATCAATACCATATACAGGAAGATTGTTGGAATGTCGCTTCATCGAATTGACGAAAAAACACTCACACGGTTCTTGTTAATGGCGAAACTAAGATGATGAAAACTATAAGATTCCGCAATGGCGACACTTATAAAATTTACAAATTCTACAACTTATGGTAGAGGAGGATAGACAAGCATGCTGTGTGTGTCCACTCAATGGAAGGTGAAATGCCTCAGGCATATGTCGATAGCACATCTTAACAAGATCGCTGTTTACCTATTTTGGCTTTGGATAGTCGGAAATCCACAATCTGAAACCGAAACACGGGGTTTGGGTTTCTCTTTCGTTTGTTGATAGTTAGTGAATCGGATCCAGATGACCAGACGATGTCCAACGTGTTTCACAATTATACATAGATTAAAAATACAAAACCAGATAGGTGGGAAATTGGGCCATTAAGGCCACTACGAAGAAATTAATCTGTATATATCACATAGAAATATTGCATACAAGAAACTACCAGAATATGCAAGTGATACGTACGAATATAATAAGCTATAAAACTTGAGTCAGTTGTTGGCGCGAGTATTATCGACGTATTCCGTAAATATCTTTAACCAGTCGTGTCGAAATAAAAAATAAAAAAATACTTAACTACATAACGAATTCCTTTTTAATATGTTTACAATGATACAGCAACAAAACTCGTAAGTATCCCTTTTACCATTTACCATGATAATTATTTGTGTAAAAACAATTATAATTATAGCAACAGGTACTGTACAAAGCCAATAATGACGAGTCACGACTTCACGACACGCTAAATTAATTAGTAAAAATGATTACCGCTAAAGCCAGAAGATCGCATACAAGTAGAATGACGTTTACACAACACTGGTTCTCGAGAGGAACCGGTTCTGCAAGGTCTCGATACTCGATGACTGACATATATTTTACGAAATTGTGTACATCTGGCGTCTTAGATAACAATATCGACAAATTAACATAAGATAGAAGAAATAATGATTTTATAAGTTGTTCAAGGGTTTCGTTGCCATTTTTAAACGCTACTGGGACTCAAAAATACCGTTTTATTTTTATATGGTAACAAAATGATTTTAGCAAGAAAATTTGTTTAAGTCTCCAGTTTACGCGAGTTTAATTAATACTCTTTTCACGGTTTTTGATTAGTTAACTTATTTACATTTTTTTTAACTACGACTCAAACAACTTTTGGGATGTTTTGCAGATCCCTACGTGAACTGCAGTAAAATATTATATTTCGCGTTTTAAACTGTTAAGTGTGCTTAAAACTTGTACAAGGAAACTTATTGTTTCGTAGCCATTTAAAAATTATCATAGGGCTACATCTTGACCCTAAGTAACACATTTTTAATTTGTTCATAATATCACTAAGCTAATTAGGTACATTCATTCACAGACGGAAAAAATATGCGTGGGATTCTATGAGATATAAATACTAATGATATAAAGATCCAAAATTACAATAATAACTAAACTTTAATTGAAACAACTGATAGTTCTAAAACAAGAACATTTAAGTTCCTAAGACCAATGATCAAATTTATTAAACGGAATCATGACTTCACTTCGAGAAAACATTAATTCAATACCATCTTGCTAATAAAAGCTTCTTAATTTTTTACCGAATAACGATCAATGGCTGACATAATGGCTTAATCATGTCTTAGAAATAAATAAACCGCGAGTACGTAGTATGATGTAAGTACTTCTCGATTATAATAATAAGCTATTCTTAGAAGTATGAGTGCGCATGTGTTCTTTGAGTGAGGTTATTTTCGACATAATTCTTCCATTAAAGATCTTTGTACTATTCATATTAGTACAATACTAGCCGGACCCGCAACTTCGTCTGCGTACAACTTAGACATAACAAATGATAAGCTATATAACTAACTTCAAATATGTTCTATTGCCTTCATTTTGCCCACACGTTTGTTTTAATAAATGTAATCAATGTTTAGCTAATTCTATAAAATATTTTTAACTGTTTAAAACGCAAAATATACTATTTTACTTATGAAGAAATAATTTTAACTAACACTAAAAATTACTGTAACGTAGTTAGAATAATTTGTAGACAAGTTTGCTAATATGATTCGCGTTTAAAACCGTTAAAAGTGTTTTATTTAAAATGATATTTCTTTAGTTTATATAAAATATAATCTATTTAAAAAATACGATACTTTTTTAGTCTTACATATTATAATAAACATTTTGGTTTAACAATAAATTATATAATAATAATAAATTAGATACTTTAATGATTGCTTTGCATACAAAATACATAGGCTCGTTTAAGCGTACTCAGCTAAACACATTAATGTTTTCGATTTGGTTTAATTGAGGTATTGTCTCCACTGGGTTGAAATTACTTATATGAACCCTCCAAACATAGCCTTATTGGCGCTATGCCAATGAAACTCATTAAATAAGTCAACTTGGCAGACTGTTCAATTTGCTAAATCAATCTAATAACAAACACCTATTTAAGTGACACTTAATCCCCCCCCCCCCCCCTTTAGATCTACAACGCGTTGTTAAACTTAAAACGGGGTACGGGGTGATTCATTTGATAAAAGGGGAAGTTAGTAAGATACGTTTCGTGCTTTAGGAAATGTCATAAAACAAAAACCCCTACAAATTTCCACGAAGTTGAAAATTATTCGAAACAGTGTTTTCATGAATCCATATTTGATATATATAATCTGATCGGATATATATGATTTTTCGCTATTAGGTACTTGTTATTTCCAATTTCTAATGCGTAAAATGAATCTATGAACACTGGAACAATTATTTCGGCGTAGTACACGAAGAATTAATCAGAACAATAATTATAATCGATTCCGGTGTTGGACAACCATTTTTCTAATCCATTCATAATTGTTCTGAAACATGTTGCACTTCGTCTGGAAATCGGGATATAAAATGGGTGGTAGGAATATCAAAATTCCGTGCGGCTCCCGAGGCGCCGACCACAGATGAAAAATCCATGAAGTTTAATCACGTTTCGCTTTCAGTCTGTGTATTTCCGAATAACCAAAACAAAAAGAGGTTGGTTGGTATTTCACCTATATCCTTAAAAAAATATGTAGTTGAATTACATCTTATTGCAAAACTATACATGACTACATTCTGTAACTGTAATAATATAACAGGAATTCGTAATAAGAAGCACTCTACACTGGTAAATGGCCTAAGCCAAGCCAGAGATTTCGTAATCAAATATTCCAAACGTATCCAAATAAGAATAATCCAAGTAAAGAATATGTACACATTCGGCGTAAAGCTAAACTCAACAGAATTATCTACCTCGCCGAGTCTGTGCCTAACTCGGCGCTAGCAAACATGAATACGCTGTTGTGAAGATATTTATTTAGTGTACATGCTAAGTCACGGATTATTAGAATATTCTTGTGGGATTAATACTTGATACAGGATGATTTAAAACTACGTAACTAGACAAACGTTATATTGACCAACAGCATGTTAGCACATATCTAAAATATGGTTTGACCGAGATTCTTCGATGTCTACACACTTACACTCCTTGAGAAAGAAAAATTCTTGTGCTATCTTAAATACTGTCTATAGTTTACGCGAGTAGTACACCTGTAGAGTAAACACCTGGTGTAGAATAATTTGAGGCCATCCTCCCTATTGAACACCTGGGATCCCATATTAAAAACTCTGGATCCCAATAAACAGCATACCGGCAAACGCGAAGACACCGTTAGTCAATTCTGTAAGGACCCAGCCAGTTTCGCCAAATACCAACTTCGACGGAACAGATGCCGCTAGCGTAGCAATTTTTTACTTTGACGTCTGAGACTAATATTTCGCGTTTTAAACCGTTAAAGTGTTTTATTTAATTGTGCTATCTTGTTGTAGAAATTTTTAAACAAAATAAATTTTGCAGAATCTTTACGTTGGCCACATAATAGCACAAATGGAACACGATATAGCACAAGCATTAATTAAGCTACTTTTCAAAAAAATCAGTACTAAGTATGTAGGGGAAAATATCCTAATTTTAAAACTTTAAATCTAAGAAACCAATGTATACAATACATTTCTTATACAGCACAAATAAAATATTTTGCTCAAAAAACATTTTTAAGTATGTAACACGATTTTCGTGGTATCTTTTTAGCAGAGAGCATGATACAAGTAAGATCAAAGAATCGTCATTAACTAAACCAAATATATACGATACCATACACTTTATAGTCATACTTTCGTAAAATCCATTAAAACAAATTGATTTAATTCTTAGATTAAACCGTTCGATTGAAGCTAATCAGAAGTCGACATCAAAACGTCCAAACTCCACTTGTTCGTAGTTCATACATGAAATATCAGTTCTGCAAAACTTGATTGTAGCGTTCGATAGCCCGACAGTTATTGGGGTCTGACAACCGAATTACGATGTCGGTTGACGCTAATTTCTGTTCCGCTCAAATAGTAGCTCAAACTTATCGGCATCCGATTTGATCATACCGTACCTATTTGTATACAGTATGTTCATTTAAAACACTCAGTTGCCACATAGATTTTGTAATATGACTTTTGACTAAATAGTAGTGGCAGTAGATTTCTATATTTAGTAAAGTAAAGTTAAAGTGTAAGCTACACATAATCATCATCAATAACTTATAATACACAAACACCCACATTTAAAATCAGCACTTGCACAGCTATTTTCTACTTAAAAGGCTTCCAGATGATTGATGTAAAAAATCTGCTACCTGAATAAGTACTTTTTTATTGTAAAATGTATGTTAAAATCAATTTATATACCGCGTTTATTTAATTACGTTTAGAATGTAATAAAATATAGAGTCTTAGATTATATTTTATACTATACGTATAAAGTACTTTTTTAATATTGTTTTAAGCAAGTACTTTGTGCATGAAATTAAAGCCTTAGTTTCACTTGATTATGTCTCTAATAGTTTTTAACTTCGAATAATTATCTATGTCTCTACGTCTTACTATAAACATTTTTTTAACACACGCTGTATATTCATATTATGAGTCTGCCGCAGAAATCAACTACAATATATACTTCACGCTAGTTGTTTTGATTCCTTATTTACTGTTTCGTTTCTTAAATTATTGAGTATTGTGAAACAATATTTAATGAACATATATAAATACAGTATTTTCTGTAATTACGTGGAAGTAGTAACATTTAAATAAAACAAGTTAACAGTTTTAAACCATTTTAAACCATGACCGTGTGACTACTGAAAAGCATCTGAAACGTCGAAACGTAGTTTAATCAAATTAAAAATGAGTCAACTAATATGCTTTCGTTATAAACCGTTAAGTGTTTTATTTAAATGTGTACTACCACAGGCACTACTTGTTTCCGAATTTCTTATCTAATTTTATATCTTAAGATCAATATCTAAAATATATTATAACTATGTATATATCTATATTATATACTTAAGATCTTAGTAAATATTTGCAACAAACTTATCTTCATCATAGAGTCGTGGGAAACAAACAGACAGTAAAAGATGCAATAATGTATATGCAGTAATATTACTTAGTATAACTTTTTATAAGTAAAAACTCATTTCGCAGAAACGACCTTATGCAGAAGACTTCGCAAAGAATCGCATAAAACAAATCATAAAAATATTTATTACCATACACAATTTAGAGTTGCCGCAACATACACGTGTACATACTCATTGTAGAACGATTTTATGTCAGAAATCAGGACTCTGGTTCGCTCTCAGCGGATATATTGTGGGGAAGGCCATATACTAAGTATTAGAGATGCGCCGAGTAACGAGTACCGAGATTTACTCGGTTCAAGTTTTTTTTCAACCGAGTACTTGGCCGAATACCTTGGTCAAACAAATTCTCACTTCGCGCGCGTAAACAATTACAAACAGGTTCGCGCCGGTTCAGACGGCGGGTCGCTCTCATCTTCTCGTAATTTTGTCTCATGACTATTGATTCATTAGCATAGTGTTGATTTTATTAATTGAGATTTTCAAAGATTTCCTAAATTACTAATAAACACTTGGATTGACACTGCTGTTTTAATTACATCTACTTAAATATATACAGCTTTTTTAAACAACGTATAATCGTTATCAAATAACCGAGTTATTCGGCCGAGTCCGAGTACCAAAAATACCCGCCGAGTACACCGAGTATCAACCACAAATCTCTACTAAATATTAAACTACATAACTCGTACTGATCTTCTTTCAAAGTTTTGTTTCCACTGTGCTCTTAAGGTTACAAGAATCAATTGCCTCTTTTACTTACCAACTTAATTTGTGTAAAAATAACATCGATATAGACATTAGTTCAGTCACAGTTCAATTTTATATCCTAGTTCTAGAGGCATTAGATTAGACGCAGTTAAGCACATTTTTAATTTGGATATTTTGTTTTGTATTAGTTATAATTAGTATTATAGTCTTAGTTACCATACAGTATGTGTAACGTGTTTCTGTGTAATTGGTAATTGACATATCTGTTCAAAATTATTTTTTTATAATATTTATAAGTATCTCTGTAGTATAAATCAAATAAATGTACTCGTATAATATAGTAAAGTGTCGTTTTCTGTAATTATATATCTAGCTATTATTGCACAAGAAACCTCTATGCGCTCAAAATACAACGACATTTAGTAAACTTTATATATCATTTACAATCTAATGCTAAGTTTTGTCTTAAGTACTCGAGTCGTATACATTGAAATAAAACATAGTTAACGGTTTGAAAAGCGATATATATTAGGAAAACTTCGGTCAAACATGCGAGTATAACAGTGGAATACACGATCTTTGCTTTTGTGTGTTGCCCTAATCGCCGCCATACGTCTTCTTGTAATTAACTATCACACGTCTGGACGAAAATAAAATAACAATTGGCTCATTAACTGAGCGGCACATTCGCCAAAATGAAATTCAATTTAAAATTGACTAGTGCGTTGTTTGGAAGGTTTACAATAAATTAAAGTAAGAATTTAGACTGATATATGTACATTAAATAATGCAAAAAAATACAATATGCCTTAAAGTTGAACCATCTTATAATAAAAAAAATATATATTATCTATTTATTTACTTATTGAAATCCAGATTTTAAGCTAAGGGCGACACCAATTGTGTATTACTGTGTTATTAGAAATATTTGTATTTAAAATTGAGTATTCACTTAAGTCTCAATTATTACTTGGTACATAAATTGCTTACCATATATGTGTTTTGATATTATTATAATTAGTTATCTGGAAATTAATGTGTGCTAAAGAAAGAATTTTATTTAAAAAACGGGACATAATTTAGTTTTTTTTTTTTTACACTTGTTAAGTGAAAATTGATATAAATTTTCAATTTTTCCATATGCAAAAATTTCTTAAACCATTGCAATAGTATTTGTTTGATTTTACGTACTTTTTAATTACTTATGTGAGTGATTTGTAATCTGAGTGAGGAAACAAATAAGCTTGCCTGTCGACGTCTGTCAAAAAATAAAAGGTTTTAATAAGCTTTGCTACATTTTGTCTTAAAAGAGTGAGACCTACAAAAACACCAAATTGATAACTTACTGTGTATTGTTTGGAAGGACACTTAAAAACCGAACGAGTACGAGTATCGCCGCGGGGCGGGCTAGTGCAAATATATTTCGGCAGGATAATATGGCTGAGTGGATTGTATCGATACGTTCATTTGGAACTTTTACGATGCAAGAAGACGTATCGAATGTCGAACGTAACTCGATTTTAAAGGTTCGCCTTGAAACAGATCCGAAAAGGCTTTTCTCGAGATAACTTTTGTGGACGTAAATGGCTTTTTTATCTTGCTCCTTTCTTGTCTTTGACGAAAAAATAATAAATATAGAAACTTTGTAGTGTATATAGGAGGGAGTTTATAGTTTCTTAAATCCTTACCTAATTTTCAAGACACAGACGGGACTAGCGAGTGAAAAATAAAGTGTTACAAATCTAATGAAAGAGACAAGATACTAATTCATATATGCATGTTCATAGTATCTTTGCCCTTATTTTAAATACTTACATAATATACGATATAACTTAAAAGATATGGATCATAGAAATGTTTTAGAATCATGTTTATACAATAAGATGAGGGATTATTACGAAAAGAGTAATCTACCTACAAAAAATCATCTTAATATTACGTCAGTTTTTATTAGTTTAAATGTAATTAATTTAAATATATTTAAATAAAAAATACATTTTGTTTTAATGTTATTGCTATTATTTAATTTTAATATAATCGCGTCGATACGAGTTGTATATTTAACATACAGTTTTTGCCGAAATATCATAAAACTACTTAAGCCACACAATGCCCATTATTCATTTGAAAACGATAAGCCTATAAAAATCTCTTTGATCAAACGATAGTTTACAGCGAATTGTATTTACCAAGAAATCTCGATAAATCAAAACTAACACCGAAGCACCAGAGGCCCACAGACAACTGAATAAAACAGAAGGAGTTGACTTGCTCGACAGTAAGGCCGATACAATTACACCGAATTGGAGTAAATGTTTCTTTACTTCTAGTATTCAGGTCATTATATTGTAATACATGTAAGACAAGTTCCTTTTTATATATTTGATTCCAAAACGATGCGTTTAAGTAAGGACGTGGAGAGAAAATAACTCATGTTGGAATTATTATTCTGTAAGTATGTGTAATTGGTTTTTATTAAATAAAATAAATGCTTGAAAACGCCGATAAAAAGAGGGCGGGCAAAGCTAGGGCAACTTTGGACACTGCGCAGCAGAGTTCTAATCGAAATCTCCTTCTGGGTTTATCAGTATTCTGTGGAGAGTATAATAGCCAATAATCCAATAAAGCATTCGCCCCTGTTTCATTCAAATCGGTGCTGGCCAATATAAACAATACGAGTGACGTAAAACCGACGTTCGCAATGCAGAGACGAATGCAGGACAGAGATGATGGCTTGGACAGTTGCCTATCAACAATTATGAAAGACCTCGGCTGTTAGTTGGCGAAGTGTACCTTTGTGGAATATTATTGGGTCTAGATGATACCAAGTACAAAAGATCAATTCATTAAACCCCAACCAATAAACAAGCGTAACATGAAGCAACTTTAACTGGGGCGACATTTAAAAGTCCACCTAGGTACCTTACGAATGAATTGTTTTTGACATACCCTTTCTTAACTTTTGGTCAATTTTATTTAAAACCGTTAAAAGGGTGTCCTGTGTTCCCCCCCCCCAAAAAACAGGGGGTTGTTTTTTTCTCGGGGGGGAAACCCCCAAAATCCCGTTTTTTAAAATTAGAACCCCTTTTACCAAAAGGGGAAATTTTCCCCCTTTTAAAAAAAAAAAGGTTTTTTTTTTTAAAAATTTCCCCCCCCTTCTTCCTCCCCCCCCCTTTTTTTTTTTTTTTTTTTTTTTTTTGGGGGTAGATTTTTAAAAAAAAACCCCCCCACCCCAAAAAATAAAATTCAAACTCACTCTCCCTTTTTTTTTTTTTTTTTTTTTGTTTTTTTTTTTTTCCCCCCGCCCCCGGGGGGGTGGGGGGGGGGGGGGGGGGGGGGGTTTTTTTTTTTTTTTTTTTTTTTTTTTTTTTTTTGGCGTAAATTATATTATATTAAGAATATTAGAATTATTTTTTTTTTTTTTTTTTTATTGTATCACGGTTGCTGCAAAGCATCCGAAACGTCGGGCCGTAGTTAAAAATAACTTTCAAACAAGTTTAATTAAAATATTTCGCGTTTTAAACTGTTAAAGTGTTTTATTAAAATGTGTAATACTCGCGTATACTACAGACAGTATTGAACTAAGCTTTATTTTTTGAGCTAAGTAAGTAAGCTTATAAACCAAAAAGTAAAAGTTTAAGTTAAATTCTTAGTAATCAAATCGATGTACTACTCAATTTGGCTATTAACTAAATAGCTACGAAGACTCGTATAAGCTGCGAACACAAGGTTAAGGCACAGAATTTGGGTCAAAGCAATTAAGGGTCTCGATATGTATGTACAATACCTTTAAAAAACTTGTTTACATAAACACAAGTATGGACTGAGTAAGTTTTACGAAACGGTGCGTTTTATGTGAAGTAATTCGTCGTTCTTCATGTTGCACTATTCCTTGTTTTAGCAAAAACCTGTTTTTAATATAAAATAGTTAAGAGTTTATACAAATCTGTTCAGTCGTTTAAGATATTAGTTGGAACGAAAGACAAACTAAGGAAAAATAATACTTCTCATACATGTTAACAGCTATTCGTAAAAAAAGTGTAAATTAAAGATCTATTTCGATTGACTGACACGGGCGGGATATGAACCGGCATCCCCAGTGGTTAGCGCTCTAAACAATTAGGCTACCGTGACTAATCGCGATCGTATGTATGTATACATCTCTAAAATTGTAATTTCAAATTGTGTCATTTTTCTTCAATTTAAACAGATGTTTTAATTTAATAAAGCCATCACTGATTTAATTATTTTTATAGTTTTGTTTAATATTCGCGGATAATATTATAATCACATATAAAACGAAGCTCAGCTAATTAAAACACGATGAATCACCCGTTAAAACATTATACGTCTAGTGAGCGCGTATAATTTTCAATAGCATATTTATGAATCTATTTCGTCGAAATTTATTTTCGGATGTTTACGCTGAGAGTCAAAATGAGCGAAATACATCAAAATTTATATGCGCAAACATTAAACGGAGTGCCGATATTAGCATATTAATGAAACGATAAAGTTAATGCAGATGGCGCCTATTCTGTATTATAAGCTTTCGGAGTGAGAGCCCTTCACTTGGGGTATGGGCCACATTTCACTGGTAATTTTGAAGAATAAATATAGAAAATAAAACAGCCGATAATTCCTTAAGCAATGTTTTATCATGGTTATATTTAACCGCATTTATACATTTTTCTAATCAATTTATTTTTTTCTGAAACAGGTTAGACATATGGATATTGAATGGGTGGTAGAAATATCGTAATTCCGTCCGGGTCACGAACAGCCGCCCACAGATGAAAAGTCGTCATGCTTAATCGGGTTTCGCTTTCCGTCTGTGTATTTCCGAATATCCAAAGCCAAAATAGATCGGCAGCGCATTTTGTCTAAAAATGTTAAATTACTGGGGTCTTTCACCTATCATCACATACACACAATATCTACAATAAAAACATCAGTGTAATACACACATAATAATCCTTGCCCCATTCCCCACATTGGATGTTTTTCACTTGATCATTTTTTTTTCTCTACCGTAACTGTCCAAACCGATGACGTGAAACACGAAATTACATCCCGTAAACCGCCCGTTGACATAGTAACACATTTTTGTTGACAATGTTAGATTAGAATCTATATTTGATCTCGCCTCTTTTCAATGTTGAAACTAATTCTCGTATATGCTTTAAGACACGTCTCATAATTTAACGTCCTTACGAAAACACTTATTCGATCTTTAGATTTTTAGAATACTACATTTTAACGGGTTAAAAACGCGAATATATTAATTAACTTATTTAGAATTTGCGTAACTACGTCCCGACGTTTCGGATGCTCTACAGCAGCGGTGGTCACGGGGTGCACATAAAATATAAAGTTGCACAGAAATTTAAAATAAATTAACTAATGTATTTCGCGTTTTAAACCGTTAAAAGTGTTTTACTCAAATTTGTACCATTCGCTTAAAGTACAGAGAGTACTTGAGACTACTAAAATTGTATAACTTTTTATCCTATTATTGTTAACTTTATGCATATTAGTTAAATAAATATTGGAAATTGAACTTTTATTGTTTACAATAATTTAAAAGCACTGTTTTAATTTAAACACCTCACAGCCGGCACTTAGACATCAAAGGACCACATGAACTAACGTTTAAGATTAAATCAGTTGTGCAACAAATCTAACGTCTGAAGACACTTTTATCGTAGTATCTATTGAATCAAATACAGAGCCTATAACGTTATAAACTTTTAAAGCTTAACAATATACGTTATTGGCAATTGGCTTATTGGAAAAGCGAAGAGTCGTTTTTAAATGTTCTTTCGTGACTACGTCATATGATTTTCAATGTTTTGTGATGGTTATTCATAATTAATAATATCAGAAATCCTGTACAGAAAAAGGGCCGCGCTTCCTTCATTCGCGGATTAGAAAAAATGCGACCAAATTTCTACATACGCGGCAAAAAATTTCTCCATTTAATATACATAATACACATACATGTGTTTGATTTAGAGTTGCGCCTGTTAGCGCATGAGTTGTTTATTTTTATTCTATTTAACAGTAAATTTTAAACGCATATTGATTTATTTATTCACACTTCATTAAAAAAATGAACGACACTTATATGTATACTAAAAATATGGAGTGCAATGGGCGGGCGGCATTATCGCTAACGAGCGATCTCTTCCAGGCAACCCAAGATAAGGGGAGAAAGTTTACGGGAAAAACAAAATTTACACACAATATCTAAACTTATCTAGGGAAACTAAACCTAAATAAGATATTTTATCCTATATTGTCTCTCCAGAAGCGGAGGCGCCATAGGCCACTGAAAATCAGTGTTGCAACGCAAGTGTGTTCGTAACATTATGCTGAGTGGCTTCTGTTTTAGGAGTTGCCATAATTAGTTTTATTTTTTTAAAGCCATGTATATAAGTTTACTTATTAAGTTACTTATTAATTCATAGTTTGTACTTTTGTGAGAAACTTTTAAATAAACGATTTTTATTATTACATACATTTAAATGTGTATCTAACATAATAATCTTTGTAAATGCTGTCAAATGGACTAATAAAAAAGGTAAAATAGATCTCCTTAGGCTAGTCTATGGAAAGAAGTTTTAATTTTAAAGAGGTAAATTGCTGATGCGACTGTTGCGTATCAGTCTGAATTGAAGGAGCTTTTAAAATCTGCCAAGCAAGAGAAAATTAGAAAATTCTTCAAACTATTTCATGAGCCTGAAGATAAATTATCAAAATATTTAAAAACTTCAGTTAAATTTGATTTATTTGTCCTCGCGAATAAAGAGCCTTTACTATATTTATAAAGCTAATTAGATTTTAAATAGTCATTATTTATTAACAATGCGAAAAACGCGTACATAATTGGAAGCTCGTTACAACGTACACTCATAAAAATACTGTCACAAAGAGCTTCACCGCCTCATAAAATATAATGTGGTGAAAGTGACGTCGTTCAAGGTCGAGCACGTACGTAGAAATGGCGAGTGGTGCGGGGCGAGGTGCGCGCGGGACGGATGCGCGCGCGCAGCGCTTACGTAATGCAGCGTAATCGATTATGTTGACATTGATAATTTTCGTATTCTGGTTAAGATTTAGGCTGGGTTAAGGTTAGTATAACGGTTAATATTTCTATTTGTAGTGAAATGGTTAAATGTGGTGCCTATTATAGGTGGATTGCGTTTAGCGCAAGAAGTCTTGGGTTCGAAGGAACAGTAGATTGTTTCGGTCGTAATGGCGATCAGTGAAACGGATACGTGTCCGTCCAATGCGCCACGGGGAAAGGGAAATTCACATTTCTCGTGTGGTGAAGTAAAATTTTATTATATTTGTAAGCGAAAGTAGTTTAAGTTTGCTCCATTATGGGTTTTGATTTTATTGTTTAATTGATCTTTTATTTTAAACTGCATCTATCAAGAATGAAATCAATCAGAAGGCGTATAAATAGGTATTATAGAATTCCTAATGTCAAAATTATTAAGATAACAATTTAAATCTCAACATTTACAAGAGAGCCGATAAGGTAGCGTGTGAAAAATGTTTTTTCTTGAAACCAATTTAATTTACTTAAATTCCCGTAGGTTATCTAAATGATTAATACTTTACTTATTTACCGTTCACTAAATAATAATTAATATTTTCTATTCGCGTCCAAAACTACTACTTAATTAGTACAATTAATTACGAAACCTCCACAATCTCAATGAATCTAAACGAATTAGAGTACAGCCCAAATTAATTTTAAAAGCATCGTTAACCGCTGTTATGTCACAAGTATCAACCTTGTTGAACTTTTATCGTTGACTAGCCGTCTGCCGCGGTCGTACCCGTTTTTAACTGTCCTAGTTACTCCTCATCACATAAGCTTTTGGATCACGTGAAAAATGATTAGGACTAAGAGCTTTTAAATAAAAACTTTAACGGTTTAAAACTCGATATACATACATAAGTTAAACTTATTTGAAAGCCGAGGTCCACGGTGCTGCAAAGCATCCGAAACGTCTGGCCGTAGTTAAAATAATTAAAAAAAAATAAGTATAACTAATATATATCGCGTTTTAAACGTTTTATTTAAATGTTTACTACTCGCGTAAACTACAGACAGCACTCTTCCTTTTTTTAATATTAGTATAGATTCTAATGTCGTTCTAAATATTTGAATATAATTTAGAGTAGATTTCACCTATTGTCTCGGAGCGTCTGGCCAGCCTGGTAATGTGCCAAATGTCCGAGGTTCTATTCTTAGCTGGAGTGTTACTACGGTCCAGTCCAATCGTTTGGCTAACTATCCGAGAGCCTTTGTTAATATATTATCACTTCCTCTTGCTATTGTGCCAAATATTGGACCAATTAAATCGGACCTGGGAGTAGTTACTTTGACTGAAATCCTTTGATTTTTACTAATATAAAGAATAAATGTTAATGACAACTAACAAACAACAGTTCAAATACTCTTGGAAATAAAAAGTAAAGGACCAGTAAATTAAACATCGGACTCGGTAACGTTAATAAAATTTGTACAATTATTGATAATATTAAAAATATACTGTCCGTTCTCAATTTTAAAGGGGATCAACTAAACTTTTAATATTTTTTAAATTTTATTATTTAGATTGATAAACATAAAGTCACTTCAAATTGAAATATAATAAACGATATACATAATTTTTAAATTTAGCTTTTATAGTATTCCAAAAAGCGTCAAATCAGTTAGTGAACACTCAAGTTAAAAAATAACATTAAAAATTGCTTTTTAAAAAGCAACCAAATATAAATAAAAAAACCCGTAGTCAGACCTGTAATTGAATTAAACAAAGTTGAAAACGTCCACGAAATTAAAACAATAATAAAAACAAATGGTGCATGCAAACAATATGCATAAATATCTCGCGTTTTAGCACCGTTTTACTGCTGACTAAACAAATTAAATGCTACATAAAATAATTTACAACGTCATAAATATAGTGACAAACGTCCTTAATAGAATACGAATTTGATGATAGTGCGGTGACACAATATATTCTCGAAATCATATCGCGCTGTTTCGTCGAGTCGTAATTATTATAATATTATGATCGGTATGTTCTTGTTTGTGTTTACGATATGTCGACAGATTTAATTATAAATAAATATAGTAGATACTTGAAAACTTAATTACTTTTTACATGTTATTGCACATTTAGGCATTGAAGGCACTATAAATTTAAAAATCGAAAATAAAATTGAAAAAATGTTCGACTCGGACAGGACTTGAACCGGCATCGTCAGCGTTTCGCGCTGTCGCTCTACCAGTAGAACTCGGTAACTCAATTGGTAGTCAATTTTAAAATATAGTAGACAGTTTAAAAGTAGTGATAATGACGTGAGGGATTACATAAAAAAATAACTGAAGAAGATTTATATCTTAAATTTTAATTATCTAAATTCTATAATCAGTCGAAGTTTGAATTGTGAAAATTGTCTCAATTCTCGAACGTCCTGTTTATCTTACGCGGGCTAGATTCTGACATATAAAAACAAACAATCCATCAGCAAAAATAACAAGACCGACAATGCGCGCGCGCATCTATTTGCGTTCGTCATAAACGTCGGCTCGATTTGATCCGGTACTTCACAAAAATCGAATCTGGGTCGACGTTACAATATCTATTTTCATAATCTTTTATTGGCATTAAAATTCTTATCCATATTTATATTATGCTAATGTTAATGCATACGAATGAATGTTTTTATTGAACGCCGTCATGCTGTTTTAAAAACGTGTAATTCTGAAGACGAATCACGAATTTTTATGGATTTGCATTGTTAATTTAATTTAATAAAGCTTATTTGAAGTTAGTAGCATAACTGAGAGCGAGCTTTCAGTTTAGTACACGAGCTTGACTCGAATTCACGACCACTGCGCTGCGTGCTCCGTTAGAATTTAACGTTATCATATATGACATGTGAAAGGTAATAATGGTTCAAGTACAATAATAATGTCGAAAACAACATGTGAAAAGTTTATCTTTTAAAACAACAA
Organism: Leptosia nina; assembly: GCA_963661955.1. Classification (NCBI taxonomy): domain Eukaryota; kingdom Metazoa; phylum Arthropoda; class Insecta; order Lepidoptera; family Pieridae; genus Leptosia; species Leptosia nina. Next base: position 1,106,683 of record CAVLEF010000040.1, read on the forward strand.
TCAGGAATATTAAGGACTAGATGTTACGATGCATAAATCTGAGACAATGTCGTCGTAAAACACAAACAAATTTAAAATATTAATAAATTCATAGCGATTTGTTATCTTTTAGCTTAACTGTTTCACTAAAGCTTCGTCTATTTTATTAAGACCAACCAATACCCAATTTTCACATACATCCCAAAATTACAGGTAGCCATTTTAGATTGCAACGTAGAGCTATTATTATTCAAATGGATCTCAATCAAAGATTAAAACGATAATGATAGGGGTCAGTAAATCGAAAAGAAAAGCAAAGTATAATATCAAATTTGATGAGAATATGCAAGGCAAAAAGTGATTTTATTAAATAGTTTGATAATACAAACAACAGGTTAGCCATACCTATGGCTATAATATGCAAGCCTTTACGTTTTATAGGTATAAAACGTAAAGCATTGCGTGTTATATGAGCTGACGTTAAAATTGTAAATTTACGGGCTCGTCGCAAATAATCAACGGGTCGAGGATACGATTTTCACCGGATCCAACGTTTTTTTAATTTCACAAATTATACGTTTTCTGGAAATCTGGATATTAAATGGGTGTTAGGAATATGGAAAATACGTCCGGGTCACTAACCACCACGTCCACAGATGAGAAAGCCGTGAAGCTTAAGCTCGGTTTCAGTCTGTGGATATCCACACCCAAAATAGGGCGACAGCGTATCTTATTTAGATGCTACAGGCTGGGGTATATCACCTACCTCCTATCATTAAAAAAATACAAAAACAGTTGCGTAAGCTTTAAAATATAAAAGCTGATATATTTTTAGTAAAACCACTCTAACCGAACTAATAAACATTCGATACGAATTATATTAACGAACAATACAGGACAAAAAACTCCCTTCCCTTTCAGTGGCAGGTTATTTACGGGAACATGAGCGTCTGCGTTATATTTCTTGTGACCAACGGAGCGTTACGCTGGCCATCGTTTTGACCACGATCTGTGACGGTCAAGATTTGTGCTGACCTCGCCCCGTTAATGTGTGTTCAACATAACATAATGGCGTTGCTCCAATGATAATGTATGGCCTATAATTAACGGGTCGTGTATTTGTTTTCCACACCAAACGACGGTTTACAGATAAAAAAGCCGTGGTGTTTCTCGGTTTCATTTACGGTTTTAATCCGATTTCGGAATATAAGAAAAGGTCTTGTGAGATGTTATATAGTTGGAGTATTTCACCTTACATTAACCCTTTGCTTGTCTGTTCATCTCGTTGAATAAAATGGTAACCAAAACAGCCTACATTAAATCAACAACAAACAAATAAAAACAATCAAATCTATACTAATATATAAAGCTGTTTCTGATGCGAACGCTGCGAAAACGGTTCAAGATACCAAAAAAATATCTATCAAAGGACGATACCGTATAAAGTAATCTAAAAATAGTCTGCGAAACTATATGTCTATCTCTTAAGATTACCTTGCAAGAACGACGGGACGCTGTGACGGATATGCAAAAACAATTGCTTAAATTTAAGATGTAAAGGAGGTTTGCAAATACAAATTTGAATGCCCAAAATTACGATTTTAAGTTGCTACTAGTATTTAATATCACTTATACATTTAATGGATGCAATTTAAAGTAATTGTAGAGTTTTTACTTGGACGTCCATCTTTAGTCTCCCCAAGACCACGGCGGCTGCAAAGCACCCGAAACGTCGGGCCGAAGTTAAAAATAATATTTAAATAAGTTTAACTAATATATCGCGTTTTAAACCGTTAAAGTCTTTTATTTAAATTATACAGTGATTCAGTAGCAAAAGTAAAACATAATGCAGTGGTCTATTGACAGTGAGGTAAGGGACGGTAATTGTCAGATTGCGTGTAAGCAACACAAAGGAAATTTGACAATGTAACGAAGTTAACTCAAAGACTCCTATTATTGCCATTATTTATTTGAAGGCATTTATGCACCGTCACATCCTCAATGCTGATGTTAGATTAGCTTTGAGGTTACATTAGTATGCTAACTCCAATTGAACTGCGCAAAAACCAGGGTTGTAAGGCGGAAACAATATTAGTAACTTAAATTTTAACATTCATTGAATGTTTAATTTTAAATGTAAGTAATTTAATTGGAAGAGATAAAATAAGATAAGATGGAAGAGCTGGAAACCCTGGCGTAGGTATTATTTAAAAGTGTTTCCAGATCAAAGCTAGATTGATGTAAGAAATCTGTTTCCCGAATAAATGCTTTTTATTTATTTATATTCATGTAAAAAATTAAATTACACATGATAGCATTATTTATATTTATAATCTATTTAGATTTAAAAAAAAAAGTTTATTTTAATTTATTTTGACTATGCCCGGTTTCGGGTACTTTGCAGCAGTGGTCACGAGGGGACGGTCACGGCTTATAAAAAAGTGTACTGTTTTTTAAAACTTTAATAATTTTCACATATTACTGCACATGATGGCACTCTAAACATTGAAAATCGAAAATAAATTAAAAACGTTTATGACTAGGTTGGACTCAATTGGTAAGAGCAACAGCCCGAGTTGTAAATTTTCTAAATTTATTTTCGACCTTTAATTTGTGTACTACTTGCTCCAACTATTGACAATGCTTATTACTAATATTACATCGACCATCAGGTAAGTACATCGACAAATAATCGCCGACGCCCGCGCAGTAAAACTCATTTACTAATGTATAAACCGCGTGGCATTATGTAAAGAGCACGAACACAGAAACCTCTATGTCACCGACGTCACTGCGCCACTGACCCAAATACTAGTCACAAAAAGACTGCCTCCCGTATTGAAGAGATTCTCCCGTGGTTTAGGGTGACCACACTGCAGCACTCCCGTTTCTCAAAAAAAATATTTTTTTTGTGTATGACGTGTCTCTTCCAGGTTACAGACAATAAATAAAAATATCTAAGCTAACTTATGTCTACTTGCAATTAGCGTCTATTTAAGTGGATATGTTGTGTGTGTAGTGTGAACTTATTCTGCTATCATTTAATCCTTACAGGGAGCAAATCAAAACTAATACTGCTTACACTTAAGGCCTAAATACACCGAATTGTTCTCCGCCTAAACGCAACGGTTGTTCAGCGATCGCAAGTCAGTACGTCATGCGTATGGGCCCTTATGAATAATTATAAATTATATAATTAGATCCAGTAGAGAAGGAGAAATGAAGGTTAGTTTAATGTCTTTGTTCATAATGTAAGTAATAAGTTATAGTAGAGATTAGTTAGAGTAATTTTATTTTAACTGGTTTATTGAAATAAAACATTTTTCACGGTTTAAACTTATAACTTTTTATCAAAGTTATATATCGCATTTTAACCGTTAAATGTCATATTTCAGTTTGTTCTACTCGCGTAAACTACAGACAATGCCTCAGTTCTAAAGTTAAATTGAATTGGTTATTTTTACCGCCGATTAAATAAAAAAAAAATCTTTCTTTCTATTCATAATATATGAACGTATGACATATTATTATACAGAACAAGTAATGTGAAACCGTTTTTTCTCTAGTTTACACGACTGATATAGTAAACTTATTTTTAACTAGGACAGGATGAAATGTGTTTGAATATAGTGTAAGTGTGTGTTAATTTAGATGCATAAAAAAGTCAGTAAAAAGCTGCAACCAAACAAAACTGCTGAAGAAGAATATAGAGAAAATAAATTTAGTTTTAGTTCAACATAAGTTAAACGTACTAATACCCAATCTGTAACATCGAGTTGGGTACACCAGTACTTCCAGAACACACCTGGTTACCCTATTGGCATGAATCGTTGCAACAACTTTCATTTTTAAAGACATCTCGTTCATGGAAAGTATTCTAAATACGGCGAAGGAAAATGACGAGTTAACGTAAAGTGTGTTAGGAACTGGATAGACTGGTATTAATTTATTCACACGTAATTGGTAAAGGTGCGTGCATAGTTGTATTATAATGCAGTACTTCGTCGTTCTACTGGATAAAGAAGGATACACACAACAAATATAGTTAGATACTGTCCATAGTTTACGCGAGTAGTACACATTTAAATAAAACACTTTAACGGTTTAAAACGCGATATATTAGTTAAACTTATTTGAAAATGATTTTTAACTTCGGCCCGACGTTTCGGATGCTTTGCAGCAGCCGTGGTCGCGGGGAGACAGCATCCGAAACGTCGGGCCGAAGTTAAAAATCATTTTCAAATAGGTTTAACTAATATATCGCGTTTTAAACCGTTAAAGTGTTTTATTTAAACAAATATAGTTGTTCTGCGATAATGATTTTTTCTTTATGTTCTCTATATGAATAATATAAAGCTGAAGATTTCTCGTTTGTTTGAAAGCGCTAATCTCAAGAACTACTAGTTCAAATTGAAAGAATATTTTTGTATTGGATAGAGACTTATCAAGGAAAGCTTTAGGGTTCATATAGTATTAAATATTGCAGCAGAGTACAGCAAAAAGTGGGAAATAGGGAAAATTATTCATCTTAGAGAGCTTTGCGTGCGCTGCGAAAACGAGAAAGAAACAAAAAATAATGATTCTAAAATAATTCGCAAAAAATAATCGCAAAAAATTAATAACGAATTTTTCCATTAGAAGCAGCAGTAAACATCAATTTTTAGTTGTTAGGTCTTGCAAACTGACAGATTCAGATGTTTGACAGATGTTCAGAACGTTTTCCGGAAATGCCGCGACCGTGCAGATGCTGGATAATGGCGTCGATCCATCTTGGCTATCATAAAACAAAACCATATGGCAATGTTTATACAATTTAAGACTGGCCTATAATACTAGACTAGGTTAAAGTTTTAATTTCCTTATAAACTTTGTAGTGTAACCCAGGTTAAACATGCCTGTATAGTACTGAACACGAGAAGTCCCGGATTGGAATACTAGGGGAAAATTGATTTGGTCAGGCAGGGCCTACAAGTATGACCAAGAACATGTGTGTCGATAAAATTACGTCGAGAATTCACGCACGTAAAGAAAAAATCGATATTTGGCACTTGCAAGGACAGAAGATGTATTTCAGGTTCCCCTTGAACCTTAATTTTAAGTCAATTATCATAAACAGATATTTTATATTCGAACGTGTGACATACTCATTTATAAATCAGAGAGAAAACATAAACGTTTGATTGTAAAGCACCGGAACTGGTTGATCTAAACATGTACCTACTGTAGATCTGTTTCTCATAACAAATCTTCTCTCAACTGTATTCAAGTCAGAGCTCCGATAGTTTGACTTGTAAGTCACGTGATTTCCCTTTACATAAACACGCCTAATAGACAAACGGTGCGAGTGTGTGTGTGTGTAGACAAATGACACACACCTTCAAACATTTCACACTTCGTGTCTCGTCCCGAATTCTATAATAGAAAATACAAAAATACACGCCCTCGCTTCTGCTCGTCCCTACAACTTGCATTTCCTTTCAACAGCGGCGCTAACTCGAATATTGACACGCGAACAGGCAAAAAGCCAGGGGAATATTTATAAGAACGGGTTAGAGTTTACGGGAAATCTGTTTCGTAGATAACTACTAATATTCAAAAGTTGAAGAGTATGATTGTTTGATTTTTGATGATTGAGGCTCGTATTGACAGAGTGAAAACAAAAAACACGATTTTCTATAAGGACGTAAATAAATATGCGCAATTAACTTAGACGAATATATATACTATGATAATAACGTTACAAGTAGTCAATCTAAAAGCGATAACTTCAAAAATGTAGTAGTGTAGAAAGCTGGTGTTCCAATCTATACTCCATATTATAAAGCTCAAGAGTTTGTGTTTGAATGCGTTAATCTCAGGAACCACTGGTTCAACTTAAAAAATGTTTTGTCTGTTGCTTGGACTAATTACCGAAGAAGGCAATAAACATCAGGCTTGCGACCAACGGGAGCTAAGAAAACAGTGGAAAAGCGGAAAATACAGTGGAACTTTCAATTCTTTTTCTGGTTAAAGGATAATGCCTTGGTAACGACTGAAGTACGAAATAATACCAAAAGCAATATACTCCAACAGCCCTTGAGAGTCAACATAAAACCTATTGCTTATTGAAACATCGATTTGCGTAGTTGCCGAGGCAAGAAATTTCCACTTAAATCACACAAAAGACTCATTCAAATTTTCGTACCCAATAACAAAAACCGACGAGTCGGGATTATCAAACAGTAATTACGTCGAAACGAAATTAATGAATTTCAAAGTTTTTACTGCCGAAAACTAAGTGCGTATTACGTGTTCGCGGTAAGTCGTAATAATCTTGTACCCTATAATCTTATACGTAATTCGGTAGTTGCCTTCCGTGTTAGGTATTGTATTGATAGAGGTGAAATAATTTTACGAAAAGTGTTCTCGCGGCTTCGTTGTGGTAATAAGAACTTTAAAGACACACTTTAATCGATATAAAGTAACGCATATTAGTTTTAATTAATAGTGAATCTTCGTTTAACCTGTGGGTCATGGTTCAAACACTAATAAACTATTTCCTTTTTACGGATAACTTGGAAGAAATTCGATGATAACTTCTCAAACACGGTAGATGAGTTAGAGCAACACGGATCGTTGTCGGTGCCGGTTCATGTCCCACCAGTTTTACTGTTTCTTGAAGGCAAGTAGGTGACCCTCTACTGTGCCTTTTCCGACCGAAATATATAGAAAACAAAGGTAACTAACAGGACCCAAGCTCATTCTTTATCGCGAGGTGCTAACACCACTGAGCACTAACGTTAAAACTATGCACGCAATTAGTGTACGCCACAGATAACAAAACAATTAATACAATAATCAAATGCATCTCATAAAGATTAATACACCGCGCTCCCGACGATAAAATACAACGCTGGGCGTTATGACCCAATTTAAATTTAATGAAAATTGATTTTTAATTAAGATAAATGCGTTTAAAATGCGCTCAGGTAATTTTATCTTGCTGTTTATTTTATCGATTGGGCACTGAAAAGTTAGTGTACATTAAACGATGATAGTTAATAATATAATATAAAACTCGAGATGCTAGCGAGATTAAAAAAAATAGACGATGACGTGTAGGACCGGTAGCTCAAATGGTTAGAGCAACAGCACGGAACCCGTGTGATGCCAGCTCAAGACCTGCGTGTGTCGTGATTTTTTTCAAATTTTTATGGATTTTTCGAAAAATTTTCCTGCAACCTCACCACGGTTCACTACAGTGTCCTAGCCAAATGCGGACCTGGCAATATACCCACATTTGTGAAGTTGGTTAAACCAAGTCACCTCAAGCTATCTGTGGATCGCGTGCCCAATCTGCGGCACAGTTAATCACTGTCCGAGATCGAAAGGCCGATAGCTGAAACGCTACGTCTTGAGCGCTTTCATCCCTTCGCGGAACTTAGTTTATTTACGTGTACGTTTTACATACGTGTATGTGATCTGATCTATGCTATATACGAAGAATTTGGTTGGAACATGTGTAAAACAGGGTAAAACAGACAATGAGTTTTCTTATTATAGAGGTAGGCAGACAGAAGGGGTTAATTTGATGGAAGATGAAATAACACAAACATGTAACATCAAAAAAAATGCACTACCAACCTATTTTGGTTTTTGGGTATTCAAAAATTTTATGATGAGATGAGATTAAACTTCACCGTATTTTCATCGGACAATTTGGATATTCCTGCCACGATTTAATATCTAGATTCCCAGACGAAATATTCTTTGTAGTCTATGGCTTTCCAAATAACCAAAGTCGAAGGTCGACATTGCATCTTGATGAGGTGTTATATATAGCTGGGGTATTCCATCAAGTGGATCATGTTTGTCTGCCCCCCTGAATCGTTAAAAACAAATAAATAAAACCTAAGCATTTCTTGTGGCTCCTGCGTATTATAATTTTCGTTTATGACCGTAAGATGAAGCAATTGTGGGTTGCTAGTGTCACGTGGTGGTATCACAGGTCACTGGGTTAAGGCTTGCTATGCGTCGAACACGCAAATACCAGAGTAAATAAATGGTGTATTGAAGTAGTAGGTTTGCTATCTAAATAAACATGAAAAAAAGTTTTGTTTGGAAAGGGCGCGAATGTCAGATCCAGTATCTATTTTAAAAAAATGAAAATGACCCATTTAACATCCAGATATTTCTATCGGGATTTAACTGTACAATAAAATAATTTAGAAACATGTTTGCCACGAAGGGAATCGAATCAATGACCGTTGTAGCTCCAAAAGGCTTTTCCTTTTAAATAAAATACTTTTGACGGTTAAAAATACGAAACTAAAATTAGGTAACTGATTTACAATACGACCTGTTTCGGATGCTCTGTAGCAGCCGTGACTAGTTAACTAATATATTTTGCATTTTAAACCGTTAAAAGTGTTTTATTTATATGTCTACGCGTAAACTACATACAATTAAGAGTTTTTTATTTAAACCCAGTATTGAATCTAACAGTGGTAAGTACGTAACATCCACACGGCCCGACCTCATTTGCATCGGGAGTATTATAAAAAATAACGAGATATCAATACAGAATTAAATTAACACGAATGGAAAATGCAATTATCTTTCGTGTCATTAGCGCGCCATGATAATTGATAAATTGATGCAAATTGTACAAGCTGTTTTACCGGGGTCAAAACCAACCATTTTTTAATTGTACGTAATTTTAGAATATTAACCTGTCCATTTCTATAAAAGGAGGTTATATAGTTCGTACCATAGTATATCACCACTAGACTTTAGATAGATTTTTACGACTACTTGTAGTTAGGATCTGTTTGTTAGTTTAATTAAATGTTTAAATCAAATTTTTAATAACATTAAAATATGGGACACGAGTTGGTTGTGATCTAAACAAAAGACGAAATTGACTTCAAGCAATAATAGAAAAAATTCTAGACCAATCTTACATCGTACCTATATACACATCACCCTCCACGGATGAAAAAGCCGTAAAGCTTAATCGCGTTTCGATTTTAGTCCGTGGATTGCCGAATATCCAAAGCCAAAATAGCGCATCTTATTAAGATGCTGTAGGCTGGGCTATATCAGCTACCTTCAAGTTAAAGCCATGTCTTTCTGTCCTCCTTATCGTAAAAAAAAAAATTAAAAAAATTTTGACTTTTATAATTCGATTCTTATGTATATCTATCCAACGAAACTAGAATTGAGTATAGTTGATTTATATACCAAAAACGAGTTAATCCCATAAACAAAACATAAATAAAGATAAAATCAGCGAATTTCAAGTCACAAAGGCGACGCAATCAAGACGTTGCCGCCCCCACTCCTTCAAATCCTTTAGGAATTTACGTCCTTTCAAATTCTCCTCATATACAAGTAATTACTTTGTTATGAATGTATTCAAATGTTTATTACCGCGAATATCATATTAATTGTTAATGTAAGGTTACTCTTTTTTTTATTTAATATGTAAATTATGTACTTTGTGATAATAAACGGATTATTTATTTATTTATTTATTTATTTAATTGTGTTTATATAAGACGAGTTGCGTTTGCGCTGTTGACTTTTTGGCGACAAATACAAGAGACGGTCGCAACTCTTGAGGGGAAATTTACATTTCATCCTCACAGCTAATATAACATACAATGAAAATAACGAATAAAAGAGACAATTGAAAGTAACTCTGTAGATTAAAATAGTATTTAGTCACTTAGAGTACAAAGTACTTTACGACTTTCAAATGAAATTATCCATAATGCTAACCCTGCTAATCTTATATGTAAACACAGTTAACTCTTTATTATAACTCAAAAAGTTATTACTTCGGTCGTAATTTATATATAATAACCTTTTTACATTCTTGTATCGAACAGGAAAATTAAGAGGAAATAAAAAATCAAACAAACAGCTGAGATAACATTTAAGAAAATCGAAGCTTTAATACAAAACAACTTTTTGCTTTTTACAGTCGTAAGAAACTTTTTCGATTGTGAAACTGTACTCTAAACAATGTTTGTTGTCTACGCGAGTAGTACAGATTTAGATGAAACACTTTTATCGGTTTAAAACACGAAATGTTTTAGTTAAACTTCACACATTACCCTCGTGATCATAGCTGTTGCAAAACATAAAATAATTTATAAAGTTCCGCGTTTTAAAACCGTTAACAGTGTTTTATTTAATCTGATTCTATTTATCTACATTAATATCATTATATCGGACTCTGAAATTAATTTGAATATATATATTCCGATTCATATGTTCCTTCTATTTTTCTTCTGTCCTTTATCTAAACGAAACTATCATGTCCAAGATTCGAACGTAAGCCACACCATTGTCAACCATGCACAAAGGTCACAATATCATTCGGCTTTAATTTTAGCGGCAGTTGGCATGCCGTCACGCTGTTACTATGTTGTTGATAATAAATCATGTTTAACACATTTAATTGCATTAATTATATGTCTTGTTTCATAACTTATTTAATTCGCGGACACCAACACTTTTATTCTTATCTAAGATTTATTTCTGGACGATTAAAAGGGCCGATTATTTAGCCGAATCACCACTAGATGGCAATCAGTAATTTCATCCTTATTAATCACTAATAAATTAATACCTTATTTAAGTATACGTAAAGGTGTGTAAGTAATTCTTATACCTCGATTTTATCTGGGAAACTATGTAAGGAAATATCTGTACTGTATTTTTAACTTTCAATTCCTTATAGTGACGGTGATATTTCTGACTGTTTCCTGTACATTTAAATAACAAATTAAAACCTCTAGAGATTCTTGAGTAACAAGTTAGAAAGCTTTTCTTTATTGAAGTAATACTTTTCTTTACTTTAACACGAAAAATGAGAAACAGCGATAGAAAATTTAATATTAAGAAGGAGAAGAAGAGATAAAGTATCAAAAACCTGGGATATTGAAAATACTAGATCTTACTTAAGTAATCTCCCTAAATACCAACTATCTACGACAAAACCTAGCGTAGCAGATTTAACGTTGACATTACGTAGGTAGATGAAGGGTGTATAGATCTACAAGTCCCCGTAACCGTGGCTGACACCATTCGACACGTGGCAACATATTAAACATAACATAATTCCGCGTTTTAAACGGTTGTAGTGTGTTATTTTCAAAGCAAATGCTATATTTAAATATTCTGACGGTTTGTTGATATTTTCCATCTGTTGTGAGAAGATTACGGTAACAAAAACGCCATTAATTAACAGAACAATATTATGAAACAATGGTTATGGAGAGAAATAGGTGTCAACCGTAATTAATGTTATATGTGTATTGATGTACGTTTATAGACGAAACGACGCGGCGTGCATAAACAAACAGACTAATATAGTCGACTGTATACGGGTGTAGGAAGTGTAAGGTTAAAATGTCTGTGTGTGTCTAGTTTAGCTTAGCTTCAATCAGTTAGTTAAGTTCGACACACGTTGGAGAAACAATTTTGGTATACTAAGATTTTGTCCCATTCTTATAATATCTAATTTTAACTTAAGATAAAACTCGTATGGTGTTTTAAAATCTTAACTAATATATGCCGTTATATTGTTTTTTAAATTGTTTAACATCGAACACGTATTTTTATATCATATACAGCAAAAAATGTTTGAAATTCGATGCGGGATGTAAGTTCGAATCTTTGGGAAATAGAAATAAAAAAAATATAGCGTGTCCAAAAATACGTTCGTTTTACGTTTCTAGCTACTAACATTCCGGAGAAACTATTATAAAATGTTTCAATAGTACAACCTAAAAAATCAAGTAGAATTGTATTAAAATACTTTGTCAATTAAAGCCTCGAGATTTATATACAAACCGGCTGTCCGTTTTGCACTAAAGAAATAGACATAGACAGACAAACGACCGTAGCACTCGGAATTTCCTCTCGAAGCATTTAACGAAGCAAAGAAACGCATTCTCAGAAACCGCGACATCGGAATCCTTAGAATGCTTTTAACTTAGAAATATTTATTTACGACCGGTGAAATATCATCTAAGGTTCCTGCATGTTCTTTTAGTTCGTCCTACGCGGTACGCCCTTGATTTGAGATTTGGTAGTAAATGTAGTTAGATTCTCTAGTCTTATGACGTTCATAAGTGTACATGAATAAATGATTTTTGACTTTGACTTGTGTATGTTAGTTGTATATAACTAGTAAAGTATACTAAAGACTGTTATAAATTTAAAATCATTGATACATTAACTACCACTAAGTCTACCTACTTAATTTCAATAACTTTAGGATTGTACACGTTACCACTTTTGGAAGGGAGAGAAATGATATGAAGTTGCAGACATATACAACACATACTAAGAGCAATTTACAATTTGTTTTTGTAAATTGCTCTTAGTATGTGTTGTATTGTAAACGCATTGAACTGCTACATAACGAGATATTACCCGCATCCTCGCCACAAGGTCAAACGATATCTTTTTATGCATATTTCTAAGTAAAGCATGACAATAAAGAGTTAGTCGTCAGAAGTTTGTAGTTTACGTGTTACAATTTAAATAAAACACTATTAACGGTTTAAAATGCGAAATGTGTCAGTTACCTTTCTTTTAATATGACCCGAAATTTTTGACTCTTTTTTAATGCTTTGCAGTAAACGTGGTTAAAATAATTTAAAAATAAGTTAACTAATATATTTAACGTTTTAAACCGTTAAGTGTTTTGATTTATTGTATGTATGCAACGTTGTCCTTATGAGTGCAAAACAAATCGTAGCCCTGCAATAATTTACAGCTGGGACGCGAAGTATCTATTAGGATATACAGCAATTTTAAAATCTATTTATTATTATATGCTTTATAAATAGGTAATTGCATATGATATTGTCTCTGATGTATGTTCGTCCGTGCGGTAAAGAGTGTGACGTCACCTTTAGGACTACACAACGTTATTATTAACTTATAAGCCTTAATAAGGGCTAAACTGCAATAATAATTACTATATATAAAATGATATCAGTAAACAAAATATTACACTCTATATTACAAGCAGTGAAGTGTTTTTTAATCTATACTTAGAGTTCATTATCTAATAATCGTTCAAAGTGTAATACATTGAATGGCGTTGTTACAATATATACTTATTTATTTATATAAATATATACGACGGGCATTACCAACGTTTTATCAATTGGGTGTAAAGTGACCGTTTCAAAGAAAAAGTGTGTAGGTAAAACATAAAATGCCTATAACAGATATCTTCATAAATTTTGGGGCTCGGAAGGAAAACAGACAAATCCTCTGCCTGTAGTCTACGTGAGTAATACACATGAATATAAAACACTTTAAACGGATTTAAATGCGTAATATATTAGTTACCTTATTATTTATTTAATTTAACTACGGACAAACGTCTAGAATGTTATTCAGCAACCATGGTCGCGGTGGATTCAACATGGAGGGTGTCCATAGTGTCAAAGTCAAAATTGCTACGCTTCGTCGTTGTTTCCAGTTTCTCCAAATACCAACTGGCGTTTTGTCTTGTTTGTTGTGATTTGGTATTCATTTAGTACAATGCTAGATAAGAATAGAAGTAATTACAATAAAATAATAAACACGAAAAGTTTAATTTTTATTTGAAGAAAAGTGATGCCAAATAGGGTCTTATAGCACAGTTATGCTACAATATTCAATGTCATCAAAACCCTACTGTTCGTCTGTTAGACAAGTAAGTAAGTTAATAAACTGTTGCAATTATTGGCCTAAAATAATTATTTACTAAAATTAAACAATAATTAATTTGGTCGAAGGTTACTTAACACACAGTTTGTAAAAATACAGCAATAATATGGTAGATATAATGCTTTGCGTAAACAGATATGTATGTAGCGAGAAATGACACTTAAGTGCTAAACAAGTTAAGGTCACAAGGACAAGACACCTAACTACGTTTAAAAAATAAATTTAAGTGTTTGGAATTTTATTGAACAGCAGAATTATCGAATTATAAAAAGTAAGATTTAAGTTATTACACTTAATCTTAAATCTTTTTATTTGTTTAATTTCCTTTCAATTTACCCAAAAAAGTACTTAAGTACTAAAACTTGTATTGACAGAAATCGAACTGACAACCAAGATTCCGTAACAAGACTCCTGCGGGTCAGTCATGAACCGATGAAGGGCCGAACTTTTGGGTTTAACCCCGGTATGTCTAATTCTTAGATTAGTCTGTTTGTCTGTAAATACAATTGTGGGTCGACAACAAAGAAATATGTCCGCTCTTGCTTGAAAGAGCTCGCTACGAAAAACCTCACCCTAATGTCTAAGAATAAATTCTAATCAAACGATATTATACGTAACAATGCCCACCATAAATAATGATTTCATTATACGGGAAGCCATTTATAAGGAAAATATGACATTATTGTTATTATGTAATGGAAAACGGAAATCGAATATCAGAAATACTTAGTTAATTACATAGAAAATAATAAACTCGAACTTTTAAATGAAACACTTTAACGGTTTAAAACGCGATATATATTAGTCAACTTATTCGGTGATTATTTTAAATACGGCCCGAGGTTTCGCATGCTTTGCAGCAGCCATGGTCACGGGGAGACTTAGAAAAAATTATAAAATATGTTTTTCCCTGACACAGGCAGTACGCGTTACTGTGTTTCAAGGCAAGTAATTCTTTAGACTTCTATAGGCCCTAGGCCCGAACTAAATAGTTTAACATGTCCGCGGGATGCGATCTTTTGTTGTTAAGCGCGGTGCCTGCCAACACGTTTGATTATTAAGCTACAAAAGCAGTAAAAAAACTTTAATTTTTATATCCACATTTTAAGTAGCTTAACAAACTAATTGAAGATAATATATGAGGCTGCTAGAGGCAGAGTAGCCTAACTGCAATTTTATGACTTCACTTATTTATATATTTTCATAGTCTAAAAATATTAACCTACAAGAACATTGAATGAAAATTGTTAAGATAATTTTTACACAAATAATAGTTAAATTCATTTTTACTTAAGTTAATTGCGCATTTTCGTTTTCCTCCTTATTGAATCTTGTTTTTTGTTATTAGGTCACTCTGCCTCTAGCAACCTCTTATATAAGTGATTAATATTAAAGCATTTAATTATTTAATACCTTTTTTACTAAACATCAAATAGCTTCTCTTAATAACCTTGCAAGGTCAAGATAATAACTCACAACTAATTATATTAAATAAAACTGTATGACGTAAATATCCAAGTTTAACAAATTAACTTAATTTTGTTCTTTAAAACTAGACTGAATCACGAGCGTAACGAAAAATTCTCGAATGCAACGCGAACTGTAATAGTTAATGATTTATTTTCGACCCGACGTTTCATGAAAAATGGTTACAACAAAAATGATTTGGTCTCTCAAATATAAGAATGTCAAATTGATTGAATCTATATTTTTTATGATAGAGGAGGACAGACGTGTACAGGGTCCATTTGATAGTAGGCGCAAGAGTATATAACATCTAAACAAGATGCGCTGTCAATGTATTTTGACTTTGGATATTCGGAAATCCACAAGCGAAACGCCATTAAACTTCGCGGATTTCTCATATGTGGACGGTAGTTCGTGGCCCGGACGGAATTTCTATATTTGTACCACCCATTGAATATCCAGATTTTCAGCCAAGTCCAACATAATTCAGAAAATAAAAAATTGGTAAGAAACATGTCGGAACCGAAAGGGTTCGAACCCATGACTTGTTGATTATTAAAATTACATTGCTACCATTACACCAACGAGCCTGTAGAAATATATTATTTTTCTCGTACTTAATATCGTTTTGTAAGTGTACACGTTTAAATAAACACACACAACGGGTTAAAACGCGATATATATTAGTTAAACTTATCTGAAAACATTTTAATTACGGCCCGACTACTGACTGACTACGGAGCGACTAAGATATATCGCGTTTTAAACCATTAGTGTTTTATTTAAATGTGTACTACTCGCGTTAACTACAGAAAGTGTTAATTGATCACGTTATAAAAACACATCGCCCAAAATCAGACACCCTTTACTTTGAATTGTCTATCCGTATGAATAAAATACTTACCCCCAAAGCAATCTAATTTCATAGAATTAATTGTATTAGGGAACCTTCTATCTGATCAAATTGTGACTCGGCAAAAACTGGTGACTCTCATTCGCCAATTCACTGTAGAAGTTTTTTTAGCTAAATTATCTTTTATATAGAAGCTTAGGAAGTTCACGTAAGTAATAAATTTCAAGTTAACGCTCTAAGGAAATCCTATACAGATTATATTATTGTAGTAGTTTGATTTGAGTATATTCATTACAACTGCTATTATAGTTTGTTTATTTATTATTTCAAGAAACATTACAGAAACCCTAAAAGAATACAATTTATAATACTTTTCCCAGATAAGAAATAATATATAAAAGTAATGTAAAACAACATTAAACAAAATATTAAATATATAAAACACAAACTAAAAGTAGGACATTAACATTGTCTATAGTATACGTGAGTAGTAAATATTTAAATAAAACGTTTAGAATAGATATTTAACGGTTTAAAACACGAAATTTACAATTATTTTAAGTACGGTCCGACGTTCCGAATGCTTTTATTAACTAAAACATACTTCCGTAAAACACTTTTAATAGTTTTATTTAAACGTAGCAAAGAAGTTAAGTCAAACGCAAGTTAGTTTTTCGTGTCCCATTTTAAGCCAAAGTAATTTTTATGCTAGCTAAATAAATTAAGTATTCGCTGGTGTATCGTAGGCGCGCCATAATTGTGTTGTTCTGTTTGTTTGTGCTAGTCTCTCTATAGTAAAATGAACATATAATATAGTGGCCTTATCCATCTCCGATTAATTAATTCCTTTAATCCGATCTGTTACCGCATCATCCCGATTGTCAATGGGAATAAACAGCTGGGACGCTCGTTAATCTCGGAGCATTCATAGCGTCTATAAACCGTTAGCAAAAAAGACTAGACACCATTCGTACAGAACATTTTAACTAAGCTCAAAGGCTGTATTTTATACAATTACAAATTAAAAAGTTCCGGTCGAGGTGTAAGTAATAAATAATTGTTAATTTATACGTGACCACTGTTGATCCAAGGTTTTAATCTCAACCTCAGAGTTTCTATTTATAATTCAATACGT
The DNA here is from genome assembly GCA_963661955.1 of Leptosia nina. Lineage (NCBI taxonomy): Eukaryota > Metazoa > Arthropoda > Insecta > Lepidoptera > Pieridae > Leptosia > Leptosia nina. The sequence goes on from CAVLEF010000040.1 coordinate 1,123,839, forward strand.
ATAATTCATATACTATTACTCTAAAAGATTTAAAAGTTCAAAGATAAGCGTTACTTCTTAAATTAATATTATAAACAGTTTGGCCTAGACTAGATATGTCCACGCTTATTAGACCAGAGAAAAACAAAAATTATAGCCATTTCCTCGTCGACATTACGACCACAATATTAAAACAATGAAAATATGATTAAAGGTTACCTTTTTAATCGGTTTGCGTTTAACGTAAGTTCTAGCACATTTTTACAATTTTAAATCGTATAGTGTAAGCCTTAGAATATTTTATAGTCAAAGGTATTTCTAGTTTATATGATAGATATTATATAAATAAATAAAACAGACCTCGTCTTACAAAACATTGCATAATTTACTTTACAATAAGCACATGCAGTACAAACAACACGAATCAACTATGCCCTGTCCATTTTCTCCCTTTTCAAATTCGGTCGAGCTCGTTATGTATTTTAGTTTCGTACGAAAATAGACGAATGTCTTGCTGGACAATAAGACAATTTGGAACAAGGTATCATCGTCTATGTTTAAAATACGACGCTAGTTCGAGTTAGTAACGATTTAAAAATACCAATTTATATTATTATTAACACATCGATATAATATCTTGAATTAAAAACGCTTTGTTACTCGACGACTTACCCAGCACTAAAGAAGGGTAAAAAGTTACATGTTCCACTATAGTGCTTGAACTAATGAACCAATTTGAAGGTATCTCTATGTAGTTTAAAAATATTTTTTACCATTTAAATTTGTGCAAAACGGGATAGGAGATAGGTGTGTAGGACATCCGAATGATCTAGATATAACATTAATTAATAAATGTACTCACAAGTGACTAATTGACTGAAATATTAGGTTTATTGTATTTTATTGTTATGTTATTTAAACGTGATTACTTTTGTTTTCTTAACTTATTATAAAATACAAGTAGTCTTATATAAGCATGAGTTTCCAAATATCAAATAATCTATTAACATTAAAAAATAAATAATGCGAAAAACCCGACTTTTGATATCGAAATATTGTTTGCAATGCGTTTAATGGAATTAACAGACTGGATTAAAACTAGCTAAGTTACGTCTATTACTCCTAGATGCGTGTAAAAAATCCAGTTACAAGTCATGGATGACTTCGTTCACCTGGCCTCAGAATTACACAACATACAGGTTATACAAACACTCGTACAGTACATCTATACAATGTATAACTTGACCACGATGTGTAATTAAAATTAGCACATAAAACGGAATTTTATTTATCTGAAGGTCGCTATAATTTGAGCTATTGAGTAATAAATTGCTCTTATCAAAATTAATTGCAACAGCATATATTTATGAAGCATAGATGAGCCATATTGGCAGCTTATTTATTTGCTAATAGCTATTTTTTGTGTTCATGTAGTGAAATGCTATTTATTTTATCAAAACTCAATAAGCAATTGCAATTGATTTAAAAGAGTTATTTTTGTATAATTTAAAAATACTTAAATATTTAAATTTCGAATGTACGTAATTAGGTTTAATTAAGGAATTAAACGTTATCCTCAAGTCATTGCGGACGAAAACTAATATTAAATTTGATAACAAAGGCGAAAACAGCAACGAGATAAGTTGTGGCATAATGTCGTAAATTAATAAAACATCATTCAATGCATATCACTAGATGCGTGGATAAATCGAAAATACTCACGTCTTATTTCAATGTTAGCGCGAAAAATTGTCACCTCAACCGGAATTAGTCAGCCGCACCAAAACTCTCACAGTTTCATTAAACAAAGTCACACACCAACTTAACACGACACGGGGGAAACTGTGCAAATGTCAAAAAGGAATGTAGCGATGTATTTTCCGTGGACGTAATTTTTCGCGGGAAACGAACGGCCGAGCGTAGACGTCCCACGCACACGGCTTCCACCAAACAACTGAAGCTCGGATTCACCTGCATTGCGTGCGCTGATCGGCCGCGTTGGAGCGAGAACGCGTTATTAGATATATCGTGCGCGCGGTAAAGACGGCAAGTACACACGTGCTCGCCCCTCCGCTAAGCCAGTTTCAGGCTTTCAGGAACGGGGCGCGTTATTACAAAGCTCGAAATGAAAAGGTAGGTATGTATTTGCATTATGGAGCGGACAATAGCTTCGGTTGATGGCTTTTGTTTGATGTTCTGAGGTTGTCTTATGCTTTTATAGGTTATGAAATCTTTTTTTTTTATGATAGGGGGAACAAACAAGCGTAGGGTTTCACTAGATGGCTGGTGAAATAGGCATAATAGCCATATAACATCTAAACAAGAAGTGACAAGATGTTTGGCAATCCAAGGATTCAAACCGAAATGCATTTATTTCACGGCTTTTTTATCTGAGGGCGGCGGTTCCTGACTCGGATGGAAATTTTTATTTTCTTACCATCTATTTAATATACACTTAAGGAAGGAGTCCAACATATTACAGAAAAGTTATAAATTGATTTAAAAATTGGATCTTATGCGGATCAAAATCCACCACCCGTTGTGTCTATAGTTTACGCGAGTAGTACACATTTAAATACAACACTTTAACGATTTAAAACGCAATATATTAGTTAAAAGAAGTTAAAAATCATTTTCAAATAAGTTTAACTTAAATTATATGTTTGTGTTAAATAACAATTTGATTACAGGCGCTCTTAAATATATCTAACTACCCAAGCTTGCTTACGATGCAAACATAATTTCGATGTAACTATCACTTGATTTGCGCCAAAAATTATATTTATTAATGCTAGAAACGTATTTTCAAGGATTCAGGAGAACCGGGATAAGGTTGAGATATATTTGACGGAAGGTAAAATTACCCTAGCCCCACTTAAAGATTTCTTCCTCATAGATTCACTCAAAGCTTTTGTAATTTGTGAACGGTTAGATGGATGGATATATTTCCATATTTTCACTACTATTTTACTATTCTGATTTTCCAAATATGTACCGATTTGTTTATAAGCATGTTGAACATGAATAAAATCAATCCCGCGACCAGTCAACTGTTAGTAGTCCAATGAACCAAGGAATGATACCAAAGATATACTAAGTCTAAATCCTTTCTCTCAACCCAAAGTACTAACCCTGTGTTGTTTTTGATACCTTTTCGTATTAGGTCAGCGATCACAATAGTCCTTTGTATTACATATGGATAGCGTTAACGATGTTTTTACAGCCGGTCCGTTCAATGGACGTTATTGTGATAATGGCGTAACAGCGTTTTCCTCAACAGACGGAATGTTATGAATAATATTCGCATCGCGGTAACTATCAGATTAAGCTTAACAAGTATGCGTGAAAATTAGGAAAATGGGGCGTAATTTAAGATGGCGCTTTTGTTTGTAATGCTAATATTATAAAGCTGATGAAAATGAAAGCGCTAATCTCAGGGACTACTGGTTGGAATTGAATTTTTTTTTTGTTTTGGATAGACCAATTACTTAGGCTTTAGGTTGCGAGTTACATGAACGAAGAAACAATAAAACATGTGGAAAATGTTATCTTTGAGGGCTTTTATCAGCCGTGGTCACGGGGAGACTGCTTCTGCAAAGCATCCGAAACGTCGGGCCGAAGTTAAAAATCATTTCCAAATAAGTTTAACTAATATATCGCGTTTTAAACCGTTAAAGTGTTTTATTTAAATGTGTACTACTCGCGTAAACTATAGACAGTATTTAATTGATAAGCTTGTTTGCCAAAATAATTATTTTACGCTAACGAAGTCGCGACCATTACTAGTTAGTAATAAGTACTTTTATGATACCAAAGAAACTATCCAATACTTTATATGTAAGTGTATAGTAGAGAGAAAGTATATAAGGGTAAGGTTATTTTCTTTTTTACTTCTGCTACTGAAAATATTTCGTAGCTTTGAAATAGCAGTGCAGGCTTCTAAGGATTCCATGTGGCAGTGGGCTGGGAACAACGTGTGCTGTGCTTATAGTCATTGGGGTAAAAAGGTTCTTGTCTGGACGTCGAACCTAGACGACCTCGTTTCAGTCTATGTCCAACAGATTTCGAAAGCTCGCCAGAAAAGAAAGCTATTGCTGTTTAGCTGTCTTGGACAAAAGACATACAGATGGCAGTACTTTCGTAGATGACTTATAATAAATAGAGACAAAATGTCTATCAAACTGTGAAGGAAACTCATGAAATATACTAAACAACAAACACAGAAGCTAGACGCACTAAAACAAAGCTAAGCCATAACATAAAACCGTTCAGTACAATCAAACAGAGGCACCTATTTATCCCGAAAGATCCAATAACTTGAGCGGCGAGGCAACGTAAATTCTGCGAGCGTGTTTCATAACGTAGGCTAAATAAATTGCTCTAATATACTATGTCGTCCTAATGGACGTATTATACATCAAGGTCAAGGGTGCGCGGTGGAAACGTAACTGTTTTCATAAAGAGAAAGACATTTGTTGTGGAAATAGGGGACGTCATAGGGATTTTCATCAATGCGCGCTAAGGTGAAACATTTAAAACTTTATGTAGACAAGTTAATTTACTTGCGCATACGAATCGTGAATGTCTGTAAATTCTTATGTTACCTAACAGCCTTCAATAAAATGTTAATCAACTATTCTGTATAAATGGAATGAAACTATTTTTAACTGCACAGTCCGTAGTTTACGCGAGTACTACACATTTAAATAAAACATAACGGTTTAAAACGCAGAATATAAGTATTAAGTAGCTTATTTTTAAATAAAACACTTTAACGGTTTAAAACGCGATATATTAGTTAAACTTATTTGGAAATGATTTTTAACTTCGGCCCGACGTTTCGGATAATTTGCAGCAGCCGTGGACAGGAGGGTCACGGAAATAAGTTTAACTAATATATCGCGTTTTAAACCGTTAAAGTGTTTTATTTAAATGTGTACTACTCGCGTAAACTATAGACAGTATGTAGCTTATTTTTATTTAATTTAACTATGACCTGATGTTTTGCATGCTTTGCTGTCAGTTTGCTGCGTTTTGAACATTTAAAATTGTTTTATTCAAATATCTTTAACAAATAATGTCTGTAGTTAAAACACTTTGACGGTTAAAAGCGCGATTTATACTAAATATTAATAACAATAATAATATACTTTAAATTTTAAACGCGTTTTAAAACCGTTAAAGTGTTTGTTGTATTTAAATATGTTGGACATGTTAAACTGCAAGCTATGATAGCAGCATAAAAATAAGTGGAACAAACCTCTGTCATAAGTGTATTACTAATTCAATCAAATTTAATGTTTCATGTCAGGGTGACTAGAAGGAAAGTATGACAGTCATGTAAATATGTTGTTTTTTTTTTACTTTTAAATGAAAACGATGGCGATAGAATAAGAAGCCCACATGTGATTCACACGTTGAACTTGAAACTCTCTGGATATATATAATCTCACATATAATTAATTTGACTAAATCTGTCACCTACGGCAAACTCATCCGTATTAACGAGAATCCCATCACGGAACAGGGTCAAGGCTACCCATTGTTATCAAGATGACGTGACTTCTCCATTTGTCACAAGCGAGGTTAATGAATATTACCAATATATTGTATTTTTTGTAACTCTTTAACGCAACTCAGAAGGGCAACGGGTTACAATGGATAGATCAAAAGATATCGATGCGAGCCAATATAAGCCACTGACATTACTAAAATGTCTGTGATAGAGTTTATAAAATTAGTGATAAATGGCTTAATATGAAATCTTTAATATTTCGAACTGCACATATTGACATTACATAAAATAAAAACCGATTTTAGAGTGGTACGGGCAGGACTGGAACCGGCATCTACAGAATCCCGTGCTGTTGCTCTAACCAATAGAGCTAACGTGTCGTATACGTCATCTTCGAATTACATCGCGTGAGAGGTGAAAAATAATAAATAAAATCGATTTTTAATTTTGGTATATATTAATTGTGAACCTCTTGTCTCAAAAATTTGTCCTTCGACTTTTTAGTCAACTTGTTTGTTTTCAAAATTGAAAACAAATTACTTTTCTCCGCATTACATTAGCGCTTCGGTTGCCCTGGATATAATAATATGACCTTTGGATTCAGTATGGAGACATTGGAGGAATACTGGTTATAATGTGCTTCAACTCTTAAACTACATTAGTGAAGAATTTATACGAATTTATAGTAATAATTTTAGTCGCTTCAGAAACAAATGCTCATGTACAATAAAGGATCTTGGAGGAGATTTAATGAAATGTAAGAATAAGATATAAGTATAACTTTAAATAGTCATAAATTATCTATTATTCTCTATTTAAAATGTAATTTCTAATATTATGGAATTGTAGGAATGATAAACAGTTCCTGTATAGCACGCCCCTGTATGCGAGATAGGATTCGATTTTGAGTCTTTGGGTCTTTTGGTTTTGGTATAATAAATTGCGGTAAAACACGTTGCCTGTATGCGTGAAAGGATTAGATTTTCAGTGTAAGAATTTCTAGTGAAATGTTATAGGTTTGTAGATCCAAATAATGACATAAAGCCACTTTTTGTTCTTGAAGCCTTAAAATTTTAATCGCCCAACGACCGCATCATTTAATAGCAGGCCGCGGTCTCGGCTTTTATGTCAGACAATTTTAGTCAATTTACAGGTTATGAAAAATAAATGCAATCATAAAAAGGAAGCCTGCAGTGGAGCGCAGTAGGAAATTACACTTTATAATTAGGCGTTCGTTATCATCGTATTAAGTTAAAGAATTTTGTGTCGTCTTTTTGTGGGCGAAATATTTTAAGTGTCTTTAATAGTTTGGTAATAGCCGGCCTCCCACACTACGCAAAAAACTCACCGAAATTTTCACATTTAATTGTCAAAATCACAAGAATCTCTTTCTTTTAATAATTATTTGTGTTATTTTTGTTACATTCACATACAATACGGTACGTCACTTAAAGTTTATACATCACTACTATTTATATATATGTGTAAATAAAGGAATAATACTCTCGCACATCTCTTTATTTATGTTTTCTTTATTCTGTGGTATATGATAACGATTGTCACTGTCAAGCGTCAGAAGGGTCAAGTGTCAAGTGTAGAGTTTTTCGTGGTTTTATAGAATATTCCACATTTTTAACAATCGTAGACTGATAATAATTAAGATGTAAATTAAAAAAAACACGAGACTTTCCACCTCTCTGTATAAAACGTGGTTCTCCTTTATCGACGTCATTTGTTTTACAGACTGTTTGAGCCAGGAAATCTCGACCAGGACCTCTCGCTCTGGTGGTGGTGCGTTCGAGTGTCGCCGTGTTGTCTCTTTCAATATAAAATACATTCTCATTGTATCGAAGTAAACAAATTACTCGATTCGCGATGAGGCACGAAACAGACGCTGCACCATCAATCCATTGGACTTTTAATTTCTTAAAACAAACGGAGGGTAGGAGAAAAATGCGAAAACGAACGGCCGCCGACGTAGATTTATTACGTAACAACGTCCGGGCATCACTTTCAGCGGTTTTAAATGTTACTAATTACTATTCGAGAGCAATTTAAAGACTTATTTATTTGACGGCGCACTTGGCTCCGCTGACTTTGGGATTCCTTTCTTTCGATCAACTGAAATGGGGATAATTAAAATTCTTCGACGGCGAAATTTATCTGTTTTTCGGCAGTGAGACTCATGGCTCGCTGCTTTTAGACTTGGCTTGGAGGTGACTCATAATTAGTGTAAAGTACAATTATTAGCTCTTTAGCCGAATTGCAAGTGTTACAGTCGAATAGATTTGATAATCGAGTTCTTGGCTCTCTCTTAAAGTGAATAGTAAAATAAACTTTTATATGTTGCCTGTTAGAAACCAAAATATAAAAGCACTTACCAGGTTCCTTCTGACTAAGGACTAACGTCCTTAGCTGGCAAATCACTAGAGACATAGTAAAAAGATACCTGTCTTTATTTAGAAAGATTTATTTATTTCAGTAAATATGCTAAAAATAAACAGATTGGTTATTTATTAAAATATAATCTAGAATACAATTAAATGCACAATTTAAGTTTTAAAATGAATGTTGACACCTAAAATCCTATTTAAATAAAACACTAAACAATTTGAAACGCGAAATATATTAGTTAAACTTATTTGAACTACTGCCCGACGTTTAGGATGCTTTGCAACAACCGGGGTCAAGGGGAACGTGGACCGTTTTAAGCCGTTAAAGAGTTTTATTTAAATGTGTACTACTCGCGTAAAAAGTAAACAGTATCTCATTATCTCATGATTTGAAAGTATATCATATTTTCAAAAAGTTACATTTGAATGTAGGTTTATCACGCGTAACTAACGTATGCTCTTAGACTAAACTAATTTACAGAAGTGATTATCGTATAAAAAAGTTTGAAAATACACATGACACAGTTTGTAGAGAAGATTGTTAAATCCTTTGTTTTACAAATTGGCTCACACGATATTTATTCTACCGATGAAATGTATGTTAACTAGTATTAATGTTTAGTTTTTAGTAAGGTCAAATAGTGAGCTATACTTTTTGTAATCCCATTTGTATAGCACCGTATAGAAAAATAAAAGTGTAATTAATCTACAAGACAATTTTGTTAACAAGTACGTATAAAAAATAGTGTGCTATGTAAAAAGTTAAACCACATAAATAAGATACATTGAAATAATTCGAGTGTGTATGTTTTTGTAGAGCCGAAAAGCTTATTTTAATATAGTGAAGTGTGCCTCGTTTCCCACGATGGGGTATGGGGCCAAGCACTGCCTGTATCTGTTTAACTGATCGATTCTTTACAGATAACTAGTGTATAACAAGTCTGTGCCCTGCCGTTTAAAAGAATGTATTATTAGGTAGTGTGTTTAACTATTGCTACTGAAGCGGGCAAAGTATAAATTCAACGAGTCAACGGGTCCTCGGTTCGATCCCCACCGGGTCCAAAATTTCTAATTTTTAGACATTTTGACTTTCTTTGAAAATTTGGACGGTAGGAATATAAATATTCCGTCCGGGTCATGAACCCTCGTCCACAAATGAATACCTGTGAAGCTGAATCGCGTTTCAGTTTCAGTCTGTTGATTTCCGAATATCCAGAGCCAATTTTTTTTATAGAAAGCGCATCTTGTTTAGATGCTGGCTGAGCAATATCACCTACTGTATGCTTGTCTGTCCTCCTATATCATAAAAAAGTATATAATGGTTAGACTTTAAATTTCGGGTTTCAAACATATGTAATTAAACTAAACATGCTTTTAATACTGTGTATATAAATATTAGATATATTATTCTTGTAGTGAATGCTGTAACATAAGGAAGGGTTCAAATTAAATGATAATCATCTTGGTTTTGCTTCCGTTACAGTGCTCAAGTACCATTGGGTTGCCAAAAATAATATCACACAAATTGTTATACACGCAAAATACAAAATTATGTTGAAGTTATTTTCAGGTATCAAGCAATAAGACAACAATATTATTGATGGTTATTCTGTGTTATAAAATGAATATTATTGTTATATGAATGATTGTGAATGTGCGCGATTGGATAGCACGGAACCCTGACGATGCCGGTTCAAGTCCTGCCCGAGTCGTAATTTTTTAAAATTTATTTTCGACTTTCAATTAATACTTATTGTTTTTTTAATATATTGTATAAATCGGTTAAAATAAATAAGTTACTTTACCAAAAAAAATAAAAAAAAAATCAAGAAAAAAATTTCGTTCTGGTTGTGTTTACAGGAGGTAATTGTTTTATTATGGATCAGATAGTAAACACAGAACTATGTGCTACATAGTGAACAGGACACTTTACATTTGAAACCTCCTTTTACAGTCTGCTATGAAAACTCGAGCAATAAAAGCCTTTGAGAAGCCAGAACGCAAAATTTTCGCTCAGCAATCTAGAGTCACTCTCGTGCGGAACAAAGGATATACCATTACTAACTGTGTCAGCGACTTCGTCTGCGTAGAATAGTTATTTTGGACATTAAAATTTGTTTTTTGCAAACCTATACATCTTTATAAACTATAGCTGTTACCCACAACTTCGTTCGGGTCCCATCGTTATGGCAAGTAATCCGCAATTTCGCGGACATTGTTTTTGATCATTCATACATTTTGGGTATGTTACCGTTGTCGTAGCGTACGCAACGGAAACCCACGAGGATAAATACATTTTTCCGGTTTTTTTCGCTTATCTTTGCTCTTATAAGTCGCATCGCGTCGTCGATGTTTTATAGCCTATAGCCATCTACGATGAACGCTCTAAACAACACAAAAATAATATTTCAATTCAAACTAAGTAGTAATTCCTGAGTTTTGCTCGTTCAAACATATAAACCAACAAACGAACTCTTCAGCTTTACATATTAGTATAGATCATGTTCGCGTTTTAATGAGAATTTCAAATGTTCCGCATGCAACTTCGGATACGCGTACAACCAGTGCGCGGAGACGAGATATTATAACATTAATTAATCTCTTTACGATGTTTCCACGTATGTTAACGTAATTAAAGCAGTTTGAGAATTATGAATTCTGGTTTTAAATGGGTAACAAGACGTACGTATGCACGTATTTATGATGTACAAGACTTAGATATCAATATTTTTATCATAGTGAAGGGCAGACACAAATAAAGGTTTACTTGATGCAGAGTGAAATACCCTAGATATATAACATCTCAATGAGATAGGCTTAACAAACCATTTTGGCTTCTGTTATTTGGCAATCCACTGACTAAAACCAAAACGAGATTAAATTTTCCAGTTTTTCATCTGTGGCCGGTAATTCGGAACTTGGACGAAATTTTACATATTTCTGCCGCTCTTTTAATATCCAGAATTGGAGACGAAGTTCAACATGTTTCTGAAAAATGTTCGATACACGGGGATCAAATCTACCACTTGTTAATTATTAGCTATACATTGCTAACATTAAACTAACGATTTCATGAAAATAAAGTCGCAATATCAAAAAAAATATATTATATTATATTTTTATTATATATTTTTGAATATTTGAAAACAGTTTCTATAAACAATATTTTATGGTACGTGCATTGTATATGTGTAAAAACATAACAGAGATAAAAAACGTCATAATCACTTAAATAAAATTTATGTGGGCGATTAATATAATCCTTTTGGCGGTTATTGGGGCGTTGATAAAATATTTAGCAATTTATCAGAATTAATCTTTATGGTACCTGTGATAGTGGTATCAGGAGAGCCAGTGTGAGCTATAATCTGAAACGCTTTAAGTCCTAACTACTTGCAATTAACATTTACTCGACAGAAATATTTGTATAAGCATACTTTTCTTAGACTAGTAAATTATGATTGAATAAACACAAAGCTTATAACATTTACAAATAATTATGTTAATAAATAGCACAAAAATTACAGTACAGTAGAAGAATAATTATTATTTACCACATGTAATTGCACTTAATAGCTTTATATAAATTAACTTTGATAAAGTAACGGAACGCTGTGGTCATGGGATGTCCCGCTCGAATCACGTTTTTTAAATCTAAATAAAATAGTTTTTTTTTAGCTTTTTTAAATATTTTAGTATCCGATAAAAGATTAAATTAGTAATAATATAGCGCGTTTTAATCAATAACTAATTTTAATTAATAACTGCTTACTCGAATACTTTCTGTAGTTTATGCGATTAGTGCACATTTAAATAAAACACTTTTACGGTTTAAAATGCGATATATATTAAACTTATTTGTAAATTATTTTAATTATGGCCCGTTTCGGATGCTTTGCAACTGACGTGTTCACGGGGAGACAAACGATAGAGGATGTGTTTTGTCGTAGTTGGTATTTTTTTTTTTAACCCGTTAAAGTGATTTATTTAAAACTCTTTACGAGGTATTTTTTTCCAGCGGTCATGGAACTTGGAGACTTATAATCCAAAGCGGGTCGCGCACCACTAGACCACACTCGTCAAGGATTCCCAGTTACCCCAGAACCTGTGGGAGCTAGACTGCAATTAATCCAGCCAAGAGTGATTATTATTAAAGAAGTTTCTATCGGCGCGGAAGGTAACTCGATTCAATTAAAACTTGAGCCCCGATCGTATAGTTCTGTTTGATTTGGAATCTCAATAATAAACTTGGAAAACCTACTGAGCCTTTATTAAATTCCCGAGTGTTTCGTCTTTCTAATCAGGGCGGTAATCCTGGCGATAATGAGTTTCAAGAGTTCTTTATTACGTCTGTACTAGAATGTGAGTTAGAATAGAAATCTCAAATGCAACAGAAAGAGTTTAAGAAGGTTGTAATGTTTGAAAACATTAGAATTTTTCACATGTTTTAGTAGTAGTTTTTAGTACTTTGCATATGATGACATTATTTAAATTAAAAATAGATTGTAAATTTAAAAAAATATATTTAAAAATGCTAGAGGTGTACATCTCATAGGTTGAAAAATCCGACGATAACGTGTATGACACGGTAGCTCAAATTGATTAGAGCGAAACTCTGTGGATGTGATTCAAGTCCTGATCGTATTTTTATTTAAAATCAATTTTGAAAAATTACTTTTATTTTAATAAACAAATTATTCCAAATTTAAAAAAAAAAACTTTTAAAGGTTTAAAATCCGATAGAACTAGAAAATGATTTTTAAATTGGGCCACGTCGGCTGCTGCAAAGCATCCGAAACGTCGGGCCGAAGTTAAAAATAATTTTCAAATAAGTTTAACTAATACATCGCGTTTTAAACCGTTAAAGTGTTTTTAATGTGTGTAGTACACGCGTAAACTATAGACAGTATTTAAATTAATCCACAGTTAACATATTTGATATTTAGGTTTTAAATTATTTTTATGAGTTAAAAGTTATCTGGACTTTTAGCTACTATATCTTGTAGTAATTATATTGTGATGTATCTGCATTCTAAACAATCAAGTGTCCTTTTTTGACTATTAAACTCAAATTTTATTCCAAGTCATAAGTCATACCAATGTTGTTTATGTCCACAATATTAAGCTAAAAAAACATAAAATTCATTGTTAACTTTAATTTCGGCTCGACGCGGACGTGCGATGTGCCGTTTCAGAAGCTTTGCAGCGGGAGTGGTCACGGGGGGACAACAACAGTTGAAAGGTCAAAGGTGTGTGTGGACGTTATGGAACTACTAACAGTTGTCAAGCCGTTTGTGCCCGTGGTTTGCCGGCAAGTAGGTTAAGTTAATTAAATGATAAAAAGCTTTGACAGATTTGTATTAGGAAATGCATAATTATAAAGTTTTTTTAAATATATCACAGCATGATGTTTTAAAACATAACCTCTATAATTTTAAAACTATTTCCACCATAGAATCCGACAGATATATTGTCCGTAGTTTATGCGAGTGGTACACATTTAAACTTTAACAGTTTAAAACGCGATGTATATTAGTATGTAGTAGATGTATTCTCGCCGTGACCACGGCTGCTATCAAGCGTCCGAAACGTCGGGCCGTAGTTGAAATAATTTCCAAATAAGTTTAACTAATGTATATGGCGTTTTAAACCATTTTATTTAACTTACAGATATCTCAAAAGTGAGAGCTAAAATATTGAAAAAATCTAATCTAGCCGTACATAAATCCGAAGCGAGCCGACCTCCCAAAAACTATCGTGAAATATGCTAAAAGTCTGGGCCCAGTCGTCGAAATGTGTTCTATTTTAGTTGCCCATTGTACTGACGAGTTATTTCAGCGTTCGCCGGTCGCACTTTACACGCGCTGAATATGAAAAATTAACTTTTAAACACATTTCCAGATCTTTTTGATGTGACATTTTCACGTAATATTTCTATTAAAGCCAGCGCACGTGACACGTGAACTGAGCTAAAAAATGGTTCAACAGAATTTGGGAAAAGCGCCAAGTCAGCTGTGTGAACTTCGCTCGGTGGACTTACAACTTAAAGGAACGTGCGATATATATAATTTTAAGATATTAGCTACAACCTCGTGGTAGTAGGCTCGTTGACTTCAAATATATTAAAATATTAATTCAGAGAATAGAGAGTGTATAATTTAAAATATTTAATAGACTTAGAGATATCTATACTAATATTATAAATGCGAAAGTACCTAACTTTGTCTGTCTGTCCGGATTTAAGTCCGAAACTACTGAACTTATTTAAATTAAATACTGTCTATAGTTTCTGCGAGTAGTACACATTTAAATAAAACACTTTAACGGTTTAAAACGCGATATATTAGTTAAACTTCTTTGAAAATGATTTTTAAGTTCAGCCCGACGTTTCGGACGCTTTGCACCAGCCGTGGTCACGGGGAGACTAATAAAAAAAACAAGCAAATGAAATAATATTAATACAACGTACGGTACGCCTCTGGTTGCCTAATTTCGCTTACGGGCTTTCCCCGTGATCGCATTGAATTAGCCGATTCGGTATTAAATCTAAAATAAAGAAATTTCAGTATCGTTTTATGGTAGTCGTTTCTAATGGATTTTAATAGTCTATGTGCGGTTTATCACTAATTTTACACATTTATTAACGTAGCGATACTTTATAGCATCGTAAAATTGCGATTAGATAGAGCAACAGCGTGTTCGTACATTGTATTAAGTTTGGCACAAAAATTAAGCCATGAACGATAGGTTCAATTTTTACCTGGCAAACATTGACAGAGGTAGAATTTTAAAGCTATGCTTAATTAATTAAAAATTTTCGCCCTGCACTGCCCGACCGAATCAATTTTTCACATAGCCATTGTTGTCTAAACAGACATCTTACAATGATAGAAGTGAGTAGCGAGCGAGAAAATAAACATCCATTTACTCTCTTGTACTACTTAAAACTAGAGTACTTAAAACTAACGCAACATACGGGAACTGAGAATATAACAGAGGATAATAAGATTATATTGATAAGATTCTGCAAAGAAATCGGAAGATTTGAAGGGGAGTTATAGTTGCTCCAACCCAATGCTTGCAAAAGGGGAATGGGGAAATGGGTGAAGTGATAGCATAGCTAGATAATGTGGACTGATATGGACTTGGCTTTCTATCCAAGTCCACATCAGTCCACATAGAAACATATACTAATATATAAAGCTGAAGAGTTTGTTTGTTTGACGTGCTAATCTCAGAAACTACTGGTTCGAATTGAAAAGTTTATTTTTGTGTTGGTAAGAGAATTGGTAAAGAGGAAGGCAACATGCAATGTAACCAATTCGAGCGAAGAAACAGCGGGAAATGTGGAAAAACGTGAAAAAATATTCAACTTTGTGGGTTTCCAATCCGTACGCTGCGAAAAAGCTTCAAGATACCCAAAAATTATTTATGAAATAATGATTCCTCTTTAAATAATATAAAAAAATGTCCATGATACTATATGTCTATATTTTAAGATTAACTTGCAAGAACGACGGGACGCGACCGACGTCGTGAGTAACAAACAGCTTGAATTCATAAGAATAAGGAGGAAGTTAGCAAAAACAGAATTGGATACCTAAAACAACAATTCTACGCGGACGAAGTCGCTGACACAGCTTGTTAATGATAATATTACAAGTAAGACAATGAGTTTATCAAGGCGTATTTGAAACTGTTGATATTAATAATTGTACATAAAAATGGATTGGCGTTGAGGCCACCCTTTGCATTTAAAATAATATATAAGTGTCGTTTGTATTTTTTATTTCTTGTCTTTTGTATTAAGTGTTAATAAACAACTATATAGAATAAAAATTGATATTCATATTTCATAAAGAAAGGACTAAATCGACCCGACTCGCGTCTTGACAATAACAATAATCGTATGAAAATTAAAGCGTCGTTGCGTGAAAATCTCAGTGATTACCAACATTTTTACATTTTTGTTTTACAACGTTTTACTATTTAAGTAATATGCTTTGGTGCACAAATGCCACTTTCTTATGTAATATTCATCTGAAATTTAAAAATAATTAACAGGGGATACTTAAATAAAAAAAAGAATTTTTTAAATTTCTTATTGTATCCATTTAGTAACTAACATTCTCAATTACAATAATTTTGCTGTAATCAAATTTATTTTGTTATAATTATTGAAAAATGTTTGTTACCTCTGTTTATCATGAGCAGCGAACGAATTGTGAACATAATAATACGAAAGGCGAATATAATCTCTTGTACGAAGGGATGCGCGCTGATTTCAGTTGTTTATTAAATCAATATTTATACAGAATATCTCCATCATATATAATATTTAACATGCTCCGAAGAATTATGTCCTAGAGAAACTCATATAATAAATAATAATCTTGTAACGCCGTGTTAGCACTGCTCCAAAACAACTTAAGTATTGTCAGTAGTTTACGCGAGCAGTACACATACAATAAAACACTTATAACGGTTAAAAACGCGAAAATAATTAGTTAACTTGTTATAATTTATTTTACTTATCCTCTCATGCCCGCGGCTGCTGCAAAGCATTCAAAAAGTTGGCCCATAGTAAAAATACATTGGAAATATGCTAATATAATTCGCGTTTTAAACGGTTAATAGTGTTTTTCTTTTTCAGTTGGAACTTTTTGTAATTGCAATAAGTAATTTTCCATGTATCTCTTACTATAGACTATGTTTATTTATATGTGCAATATTTGTATATGTATATGTATTTATATTTAAGTTTATACGTGGTTTGAATATAATCAAACTAAGCCCAGAAAAAATTAATAAATTGATTAGAATATGCGGACAGTAATTACACAGAAACGATATTATAAGTGAGACGGAAAAAAGTTGACCTTTTAACCTTTGAGAGCACGTCCGACCTTGCATTATGACACATGTACAGTAATTGACAGAATAAACACCTTTGCATATTTATGACGTCATCATCTGTAATTTACTAATCAACGTAAGTACCAAGTTTTTAGATCCCCCTTATGCGTTGAAAGGCATAACGGTATTATACAGAATATTAATATTTGAAGACAAGTAAAAAATTGCAAAAAACAGTTAGTTGTCTAGATGCAATTACAATAGTACCAACAATAGACTAAGGAATGAATAAAAAAAAGATTAATACCATAGAGCTCTGATTTATTTTAATGCATTATTATCATTAATAGATTACTAGAAATGTATTTAAATAAAACACTTTAACGGTTTAAAACGCGATAAATATTAGTTACAATTATTTTAACTACGGCCCGACGTTTCGGATGCTTCCCAGCAGTCTTGGACACGGGGAGACTAAAGATGGAGGATGTCCTTGACGTCAAAGTAATAAAATCTTATATATATTGCGTTTTAAACCGTTTAAGTGTTTTTTTTAAATTTAATGTACGAGTAGTGTAAACTACAGACAGTAGTTTTACTAAAAATTTAATTTAAATCTATATTACATCTCTAAAGGTAAAAATGGGTTTCTATAAAATAAAGTTTAAGTGAATAATTTTCTTAATTATTATTATTAATAGACTTATGATAATCTAATTTTTGATTAAGTTAATAAGTCTTTTCTATGATGCCAAATACGTATCTAATTTAGTATTATTAAATACCCTTTGTTTATCACAGTTGACATGTCCGCGTTTAAAAAAGTCGCTACGAATTTTAAACATTTTTGCTTCCAAAAATCGTTCGGTCAGCACAGATCACGCTGAACGCACATGTTTGGTGAAGCCCACATGAAAAAACTACGTTTGGACGCCGTCCACGGACGTAATCACCTCTTTTTACTGAAATAAATCAACTGTGACGTCAGCGTTCCATTCAGTACTCGTCGCTGTTACTACCGGAACTCGATTCGAAATGGGAAATACTATAATCACTGAATAACTGCTAAGTGTGTACTTTTCTACACAAAAAGTCTTCGAATTTATATTTTTAATACATGTGTCCTTAGTGAAAAATATGTCTAATAATTTATAAGCGAATGTATTTTTGTAATACTAACTTTAAAGTAAATAAATTTTATTTATTCGTGTAAATATGAACGTTTATGTATTATAACAAAAGTAGTATATTTTAATAAAACACTTTGAACGGTTTAAAATGCGATATGTATTAGTAAATTTATTTTCAATTTACTAATACATTTCGTGTAAACAGTAAAAAGTTTTTTATTTACATTTGTACCACTCGCATTAACTTAACACAGTGATAGAAAATAGTCTAATACTGTTAAAAGTGTAATGAAAATTCAAAATTGTCCACTAATTACTAACCATCTTACGATAGTGTAGAGATAATCTAGCATCTGGAGAAGATTTCCTAGCGATAATTTTTTAATTTTCGAGTTCCATTAGTAACAACTTCGAAACGAACCGAGCATGAAATGTTATTAGCTTTATTTTACTATATAAAATATTCTTTACGACATATTTATAGTGGTCTGCCATTCATATTACAACTGGCGTCTGTTTTCTTTATACCCTTTTGACCTTAAGATGTGTTACTTTTTACATTGGACGCCTACACGAATACTTTTGCTAAAAAGAAACAGTTGCCATGGCAACTAAGAACTTATTACTCTGTCATTATCTGATAAGAGAATCTATAGTTAGCTGTTAGTTACTTTTCTACAGCTTAAAGAGGATGTAATTGTTTTGTTTCAGAACTATTTAACATTAAATCTGATTAAATTTTTGTACACTACATTGTCCAGTTTCGCATATACCTGGACTTTTTTTAAATTTACATTTTTGTTTTTTTATCTTCTCTGTCCCAAAATATTATGGAACTAACTTCAAGATATAATGTATAAGTCTGCATTTTAACTTAAAGCATCTGCATTATTTATTTGTATATTATTGTCACAATAATATAATTTGCTAATAACTGTTTAATAATCACGGCGATAACACAGACAGGACTCGAATCCGCGTCCACGGCAACGGCGTGCAGTACGTAAAAATAATTCCCATTTATTGAATGTCGTCAGAAAATTAAATATGTTCTATTTTCTGTCGACACCGTTATCTGGCAATGAAAAGCTCTATTGAAAAAGCTTTAAAAGGGCTTTTCCCCTGACGCCGACCTAAATTTAACATAACACGCAGACAACCGCGAGGTTTTTTGAACCGCTATTTGTGATCTGGCAAAGCGTTTTACGGAAGCGAGCAGCGGAATTTCACCCAAAGATATTATTTACGTTTTAGCTGAATTTGCCTTCTTTTGTCTCTACGTTGACAGGAGTAAAAATAAATCTATTGTAACACGTACACATTTAAAATCAGCGCGAAAAACTAACAAACATTAAAATGTTTTTATGCGAGTAATGTTAGGTGTAACAAAGAGACATTTTTTTTAAACTGATGGTGTAAATGCCTAATGCACACCCACGTCGGGCAAGAGTGTCGTGGGGAGTGTGGTAAATCGTCAAACCTCCCACATAGCCGACCAGTACGACTAAACACACCACCAGCCCTCTACGGTGCTTAGAGGGAGCCCTGGGAACACGTTCAATCCAAAGCTCCCAGAAGTTCATAGAGACAAAAAAAGGCTGTGAAAAAAATGATGCACTATCGACCTACTTTAGTTTGTTTTGGTAATTCAGAGGCTGAAACTAAAATGCGATAAAATTTCACGGTTTTTTCATATTTTTACCACCAATTTTATATCCGAATTTCCAGACGAAAACTTTATTAGCTTTAGGTATATTTTAGCACTACCATACAGAATGTGATTTTTACCATAATTGATGCGTTGCGTATGGACATTTCAGACTCTGTAGCTTAATGGTTATAAGTATTGCGTAGAAGTACATTAAGCGCGAAAAGTCTTAGGTTCGAAACTACAACTACTTCCATGTTAAAAAACCCAATCGGTGAAATGGACACCGATATAGGTTCGTCCCATGCCCCACAGGGCAAAACGGTATTTGTAACATTTATAACACCGTTTATGCCCTAGTATAGCGCATAGAAGTAGGTCAATCATATTGTAGGGTTTGAAAAATGAGGCATTGCATAAACGAAATTTGTAAATTTTCTGCGCCTATATACTTTTGTGGCTTATACGACAGTAATCGGATTTTCGTATCGAGCCTTTTAACATTGAATAAATGGAGTTCAACAACCTTATGAACTTAGATGGATCAATGTTAAAACAGTACATTATGTAGTAAACTACGTTTCATTAATGATGTTGATAAACGTATGATATTTTGAAAACTTTAATATTTTTCACATGTTATTGCACATGACGGCACTATATAATTTAAAAAAAATCGAAAATAAATTCGACTCGGGTAAAATTTGAACCGGCATTGTCTTCAGCGTTGCACAGCACGGTACAGTAAATCAAAGAAGAAAAAAGGTTTTTAACATCATGATTTTTTATACTAAAAAGTTTATATTACAAGCATACACTAACTCGTAAATAACCATATTTGTCATCACAGACACATGTGCTAAAATTTTAAATTTCAGCGAAAGAAAATTAGTGTATTCTGTTAAAAAATGGCCCGTAATATCTTCATTTTAGTTGGTTTGAAAGAAAGTAATAGAGCCATAAAAGTTTTCATTCACGATTTTTTAAATTAAACTTAACTATTGATACATTGAAAACAAATTAATACTATATTTAATAATACCGTATTTTTTATAAATCAATGCTGCTCATTTATAGTTAATTTCGATTTAACAGTGGAAATATATTTAGAAAAATGGAATTTGATATTATGCTAAATGGATTTCTCAGTTAGAAGTTATCAGTCAGCTGACGGAGAGAAATGTTTACATTAGTCTGTTAAAATTTTAAAGGGAATTTTACATTTTCAGCAAATTTGACTGCTTCTTGAACCCTTGTTAGATGAAAAATACGAATATTTTAAAACTAGTTTCATTATAATATCTTTTTATTTAACTAAGAGGTAGTTTTTAATAAAGTATTGTCTATGTAATTTACGCTAGTAGTATAATTTCAATAAAACACTTTTGTTGGTTTTAAATGCCGAAATATTGCGAAATGAAGATGGAGAGTGACTACTCTAATGTCAAAGTCATACCTGCTTAGGTAGCGCCATCTTCAGCCCCACGTGACCACAGCTGCTGCATAGCATCAGGACGTTGTTAAAATTAAAAAAAAAGTTTATTTGGCATTTTAAGCCATTACAAGTGTTTTATATATTTAATTAGCTGGTGCCCGCGACTTCGTCTACGCAGGATTAGGGGTAGGATTACGTAGTATCGCGCATTTAAACTAAATACATCATGTACTATCATATCCTACATTGCATAATTATGTGTAACTAACGTTTATGACAGCGCACGCCAGAATAGCTCGCAGAAAGGTAAGTTTTTTCCTAGTTTGTTGACACTTAATGTCATATTTTGGACAGCTCAAATAATATCTTTATAATTGTAGCCTATGTGTTATTCTGATGTATTAGCTATATTATTGGAAAGTTTAATTTAAATCCATTTAGTAGTTTTTGCGTGAAAAAGTAACAAACATCCATCCACATATACAAACTTTCACGTTATATATATTATAATATAACTTGTATAATATTGTAGATTTATTCATTATAATTGTTTTAAAGAATGTACAATTAGCAGTAAGGATGACTATAATGGATAAATAAATACATAAAAATCGTTCGCATTAATTCACTCACATATGTTACAGTCATTTAAGTTTTATGTGTGGGTCAAAATACCAAACATCAAACGCGTATTTTACACTTCACAATTTTTCCATCTATGGAGGGTAGTTTGACTTGGACGGATTCGATACACCCTTAATCTTATCATAAACCCATCATCTACAGAAAATGCCGTATCAAAGATTAAACCTAAACTATTTGTATCGCAATGCAAACAAAAGCAGATCCCTTTCATACTAATGCGGGATGACCCTTTTCAAATAAAGAGCCGTATGGGTTGTCTACCTATTTTTGTGCCTTTGATAAGTTAGTCAATACATTGAAATTAGGATCGGCTAGTTCCTATATTCGGAGTCGATCATCCGAATAATTTGGTATTGGATAGTTTAATAGAAGTGATCTATACTATGTATGTATGTATTTATGCTGGTATTACGAGATATATGGCTTTTATGGCCTAAGTAATATAAGATGGTTTAAAACTCTAAATGAGAATTTTAATTATGCTGGACGCACCGTCATAATTATTACAACAAAAACCATGGAAAGAAACGTCATTATATGATTAAAATAAAACACTTTAACGGTTTTAAACGCGATATCATTAGCTATCGCGTTTCACGGGTATTAACCCGTGACCTCCTCCAAGTTTAACTAATATATATCGCGTTTTAAACCGTTAAAGAGTTTTATTCAAATGTGTACTAATCGCGTAAACTTCAGAAACTATCATTATATGATATTATTGCGGTTAAAAGTTATGAAAGAATTACATTACTTTTAACCGAAATTGTTTTAACTGAAACATTGTTAAATTCTAAGAGTGTTAATTGATCTGTTGATAACTATTGCTTTGAGAAATGCTACTATAAAGAAACTATAATATTTTTATTTGGCATACAATATATCTAACAAATCTCTATTCCATGAAAATATATTTAAAAAAAAAAACAAAAGCGTAATCTGAGACGACATAAAGATTATCCCCTTTTGAATCTCAACAATTAGAACGTAAAACGTTATTTTCGGACAATCATTGAGACGTCTGGTCTCAAAGAGAATTTTATGGCTCGTTTAGCGGTGTGCCTCCGCTGATTATTTCGAGAGGAGATCTTTGAAGTGCTGTTTGCAACGTTTAATGTATAGTCTGTATACTCAATGTGTTCTGCTAACGTGAATGAGCCCACTCAAGGAATCGATGGCGCCCGCGCCGATCTAAATGGCTGTATGAAATCATACGCAATAAACAATTGTGTACGTGTTGGTGTTCGACTGATCAAAACTCGTAAAAGTGGGTAAGAAAAACATGTTACTGCACATAATGGCATTATATACATTGAATATCGTTTTTTGATTTTAAAATTCCTGCCTGTGTTGCAATTTTTTAAAATCTAAAATCGATTTTTAATTGGTAACCATTGTTGTTTTTATTGCTATATATATTTTTATGCCTTCTTATTCATATTTTTAATCTGTTATAAAGTTATTAAAGTATAAAAGGTATTATTAAACCTCGTATCGTCTTTACCGACAGTAAATAAAAAATCATCTGTATTTTGAAAATGTACAACCCATCTATAATTTTTTTCCTAAGACAGTCGTGTTAGTCATCTGGTACTGTATACGATATACGTTAGATCTGGGGTTTGTTTCGAAACTGTATTTATCTTTTCGTGCATTATATGAGCACGGCCTTTCGTCAAAAAACATGGTAAGGAAACCGGCATGTCATGTCTGAACAATGTTATAATACCACGATATTTCAACTCTCACTTCCCAGCATGTAGGGATCTAATAGTGCATTAATCGTAAAACAAATCTTAAGAATTTTCATTAAGATTGGTTTTACGTAAGCGATCATAATTCTGTTTGTGGATCAAAGTAATCAGACCATTAATCTGCATTCCGTATATCCCATTTCTGTAATGCCAACGTGTCCATAATAATTCAATATATTTTGATTTATGATGACCAGCTTGGTACTCGCCATTTGACTTGTAATATGCAGTTATTTGAAAGATTAATCGGGAGTCATTCTAATTTTAGGTACTTGTAAGCGTGACTAAATTTGACGATTGCTTTATAGGCTACGCCCCGAATTGTAGACGGGGGTTCATATGCTTCAGTTCACGCGAGTACACATGTTGTGTACTTACAAGTTGAATTAATTAAATTCCTAGGTCATCCTAAGATTAGGTGAGTTTTTTTACTAACATGTTTCAAAATAAAAAAAAAAATGTTCGACTCGGGCAGGACTTGAACCGCCATTGTCAGCGTTCCGTGCTGTTGCTCAACCAATCGAGCTACTGAGTCCTACACCTCACCTATTGATACATGCACCATTCGCGTAATTTAAACCTCAAATTGCATTTTAAGGTTCAATGTCTTATGCTTCGCAGCTTAAGAAATTATTGAAGCTTAAATTACAAAGTTTATTACGTTTGAAAACTATATAATTTAAAAATCGAAAATATTTTTTTTCTAAATTCGACTAGATAAGGACTTGAACCGGCATCATCAACATTCCGTTCCAAAATATATATATATATATATATATATATATATATATATATATATATTTTCGATGTAATAAAAATAGTTTTCATGTTCAGTAAAATTTAACATTCATTTTTAGTAGTGTATTAGAACCAGTTCGATTCATGACCCGTTGATCTTTATTGACCAACAGGCCAATTAAATGTGTTATTATATTATTAAGTTTGTTAAAAGCAAATCTATAACACATACTAAGAAAGGAACGTCGAATATTGAAAGTACTTTGGCTCGAACACAATAACTATTTATAGACATCTTTAAAGTCTGTTACTTCAATATTCAAAATACCAATACGTGAAAAGCGGCTGTTAAAATAACGAATTTCAAGTAAAAGAACGAAAATAGAACTTCTTTTTGATTATCTCTCAGGTTTCAGCGTCCATAAATCCGCCCGCCCAAGCTTCAGCTGGGCTTGGGCGGGCTTTGTTTGCTTACATCTGCATTGATTCATACCGCTGTTTGTAAACAAGATTCTGATAGAAAAGTCTAGAATTCTATTTTATTATTACGATTCTATTTGAGAATCTTTCCTTTTGTTCGTATTCATTGGACTACCATATGTTGGAAATTAGTTACTTAATATCGAGTTTATTTATTCATTTAACACAGCGGTAAAATATTTAAAAAATAAATAAGATTCAACATGGTGAAAAATATGCAGCAACTGAAACGTCGGGTCATATTTAAAATATTAACTAATATATTTTGCATTTTAAACTATTTTATTCAAATTTGTATTACTCACGTAAGCTACTTTAACGTATATAACTTAAGTATTGTCTACATTTATATACACAATAATAGTAACTAGCATTTATTTGAGATCTACAATAATAGGAAACACGTACATCGTTAGTACTATGCAATAAAGTTATTCCGTTGCGATGCAAAATGTGCAGTCGCGAAGCTCTCTAGTCTACCATAAATATTACTGATACTATTTCTAGAAATCCCTTTCAAATAGCCAATTCAATGCGTACGGAACCCGTTTTATTCGCGCTGCATTCGAACGCCTCGCCAAATGGATTTATAACTTTTTCAGTTGTAAAGAAATTAAAACGTCTGCAGCTTTCATACATTTCCCTTCGAAAGTATTAAAACAACTCACAAACCCGATTTTCAATGGAAACACAACGAAAAGATTTCTATGATCACAACTTGTTAGTCGCTCTTTTCAATCCCGGGAGTACGGACCTCTTGTTCAAATTACTATGTAGGGGGTGTCCTGAAATGTGGTTAAGATAGAATCAAGGATTTGGCATTAAGTTATGTATGGGTTTCAATGTTATTAATAAGTCGTATAATATCTTGAGTTACTATGGATCGTAGTTTTATAGACATACAAAAAAACTGTAACGATATGAAGCAAACTTAAATTTGCACTTCAACGATATAATAGATAATTGTCTCTATATATACAAGGTGAGATCCCGTTTTTGTACACACTACCGTGTACATATAACACAATCAGACTTCTGAAGGCGATACAAAACTTATAATATATTCCCCTCGGAATAATTTTATAACGAAAAGTCAGATTACGTAGCGTACGTCACAAAAATTCGTAAATTTTCTGTTTCGTATTTATAGGCTCAAAGTGCCCGTCGACAAATTAACCCGGGCTTAAGTTTTCTCTGCAAGAATTATACAAAACCATTTTAAGCACTCAATTACACTCGGCTTACGTTGGGAAAGGCTTGGATTATTTTTTTAACGTCCTCGTTTTCACGTGAATACCTCTTTGGTTTTATTTTTACTCTTTTCCGTGTAAAGAGGAGACATAACATCAGAAAGGTGCTGAAATAACATCAAGTTATTTCTTTTTATGTTTCGCTTACATCTAAATACTCTGATATATAACATATAATTATTTAGTTATATCAAGAGAACGTTACAGAAACTGTCAATCATCATTATAATATAGAAGTTGAAGCAAAACTCGCCATAACTAAGATAAATGACAATCCGTCTCATAAAGTGAACATTGAAACCACCCTGTAATATAAACATTGTCACTCTTCGTTAGGATAACTTTTGCAAACATCCTGTACACGAGTAAGTTAGTGCTGAAAGTTGCGAGTTCTTATTTCACTTGTTTGAACACAATTCTATTATAAACTTATTACAAATACTAGTTTATGTCGGGAGTTTGTTTGAGCTTTTAATTCGTTTTCAACTAATGAATAGCTATGTTTTAATAAGATTTACGGTGTTCATTTCAGAGTCGTCTAGCGGAAGCGCTTTTGTTTTTAGTAAAAAATTCTGATAAGCGACTACTTTGTATATCCTTATCTTACTAACATATAAAGCTGAAGAGTTTGTTTGTTTGTTTAAACGCTCTCTTTTTGAGTTAGTTAGAGAATTTATCGAGGAAGGTTATAGGCTATAAAACATCGCACTGTGACTAATAGAAATAATAATAAACAGCGGGAAATGTGGATTTTTAAAAAAGGGAAAAAATCATCTCTGTGGGTTTCCTATGATTCAAAACGGTTTAAGATATCTAAAAAATATGTATGAAAAAATGATTCCTCCTTAAATTATCTAAAAAATTGAATTTGGATGCCTCAAATAACGATTCTCACGGACGAAGTCCACAGCTAGTATGTAAAACACATCCACGTGCAGTGTTTTATTGATAGTGACATCCTAGATTTAATTTGCTAAACGTTTGTTTTATTTTGTTCCTCCTACGTGTGAAGAGATCATCAGGTATCTTTTAGCTGAGTATTGACACAATATGAGAGTTAAAAACCTACAAAAATGGTTTTATTAAAATACAGTAATTAAAGTATGTAACTATGAACAATTACAAATGCATATTGTAAATGTTTGTAATGGAATATAGTCTTTTGCGAGCATAACCTCGCCAAAACGTTTAAACAGTTCCCGGATATGTCAGCACTAATGTGATATTTCGAATATTCCTAGAACTTTGCATTCATGACAAAACTGAGAAACGTACGAAGGCTGTGATGTAATGAGATATAATTAATTTTTTGTACTAATATTAGCTATCAAAAACATGTCACAATCGGCCAAATCGAATAAAAGAGAGTAACGGATGCGACGTCCATAACTACCTAGTTTATTTTTTCTGGCACTTTATTTGTGGTTGTTATGTATGGGTTCATTGATAGAAGCCCAAATTTCAAAGACCTATAACATTTATTTAATACGGCCACATCTGATAAGACCTTTGGTTTCCAGAACCTTCTATTACAATAAATGAGAAATTTATGAAAGATTATGAAAATTATTCAAGTTGAAGTGTACCTACCCTGGAAAGATATTTCAGCGAAATGATAAGAGTAAAGCAATCCCACAAAGGTAGTTCAAGTCAGACATTATGAAGTACTTTAATGCAATTTTAACGGGAACTCACACTAAAACTACTCCTCTTTGAAATCGCACAGCGTTTTAGACAGATACGACGGAAGTGAATACGGTATTGTTTTCGCGCTTTTAAAGTGAAATCCCATTTCACCCGAAACGATCTATCGTTTTTCGGGATTCGAACCCAGAATCTCTCGGGCTTAAGGCAATGCTAGGAAACAAGTTTAACCATACTGTCTGTAGTTTACGCCAGTAGTATACATTTAAATTAAACACTTTAACGGTTTAAAACGCGGTTTATTAGACTCTCCGTCTCCCCGTGACCACGGCTGCTGCAAAGCACCTAAAACGTCGGGCCGTAGTTAAAAATAATTCTCAACAAAGTTTAACTAAAATATATCGAGTTTTAAACCGTTAAAGTGTTTTATTTAAAATTTAAATGTTTAACCATTTATGATTTTACATACCATACAATAAAAATATGTTCGTTACAAGAAATTAATGTCCAAATTTCCCAAAGCTGGTCACAGTTCTCTTTTAGTAAGGGAGTGGTTTAAAAACAGACCACACTTCTTTAACGGGTTGGCGGGACATAATATCATCATGTTTTTTTTTTTTATTTCAGTTGTTTTACGTGATTAACGCGTTGATCATATTTTTTTATGATTGATACGACACACAAGTATAAGGATGGAAGGTGAAATACCTTAACTATATAATATCTAACACGATGCGCTGTCGGCCTATTTTGGCTTTAGATATTCGAAAATCCACAGGCTGAAATCACAACGCGATTACATTGCTGCCCTGTAGATCAACGTGTCCATCAGAAATGATAATACATACTTATTTTCATTACTTCCTTTAATCTATGCGTTTTTTGATTAATTAATTAATTTTGATTAACCTACAAAGTTTAATAAAGAAAATTATTTGGCGACTTCCTTTTTTATTCTGCGGAAATCAAATACGGTTTTATTATGTTTTATTATATTCAAAAATTAATTATAAACTAATGTAAGAAAAATGAATTTTACGTTACAGCTCGTGAAAACATTAAAATTAAACAATTCAACAAACATCGGGATTCACAAAATTGTTTATCACAACGCGAACGATATTAATTTCCTATGTAAAATCGGCACGTCATTCGCAGAAATGAAAATTAAAGGAAAATTTCTGCTTCAAGGATATTTGCAATTAGTCAGCGCCACTGAGAGATTCTCTAAGGAAATTGAATAATATGTTTGTTGTAGACGACCCAAAATTTGCTAGTGCAATGGAACTTTTACGTTTAATAAACCTTTTAGCATTAGTTAGCTTATGTTTAATTCTTTTTAACTGAAAAGTTTCAGATGCTTTTAAATGCAAAATATATTGGTAAAAATCAAACGCGAAATATATTAGTTCAACTCACGGGAGACCACTGCTGCTGCAAAGCATCCAAAAGGTCGGGCCGTAGTTAAAAAAAAATTCAAATAAGTTAAGTTTTTAAATGTACTCGCGCAAACTGCAGTCAATTTTCAGAATCAATACACTTATATATTCGGGTTTAAACCGTTAACGGTCTTTTTATTTATTTACTTCGCTATTTCTTCATTTATAAATATAAATATTTTTTTGTAAAAATGAAAATATCTAAAAGAAAAATATATACATTATTAGGCTAGTAATGTGCTACTTAAAGGAATTTGTATATTTATCTACTTTCTATGATATATTACGCATGTCTTATTTAAAATCATTAATTTTGATTTTTTTATGAATATCTTTAATAAGTGAAAAAGTAGGAATGAAAATAAACAGTAGGACTGACTAACTGTTATGAGATATAAACCTATACATTGAAGATAGAAATTTTAAATAATAAAACACGCTTTACGATATTAAAACTATGCGCAATCCTAAAAATGTATGTTATCAACAGTTATCATATTTTATTATTCACAGTTGTTTTTGAATGCCACTATTAAACATAACACAGTTAACACATCTACAGTAGGATAACCTTTGTGATAGATTATTGTTTTAACAACAAAAACATATCATCGCATTGGCTTCAAAAAGAAAATGTCAAAACCGATTGTAACACTTGTCGATGGATTGTTTTGTAAATCGTTCGGACGCTACCAACTGAAATTACATTACAATGTGGATATTTTTTTATCGCTGTGACAATTAAAACAGAAAAGCCGTTTATAATGTTTCACCGGCAATACGACTATTGCGAAGTAATTTATTAAGGCGTTAAAAATTAATATAACATTTTTCATTTTCCTCTATCGACAATTGCAACATAAGTTTTTTTTTATGTTAGAAGAAGACAAACAAGCATGGGATTCACTTAATGGAAGGCTAAATACCCCAGCTGTATAACATCTGAACATACGCTGTCGACCTATTTAGCTTTGGATATTCGGAAATCCACAGACCAGTATATTTGGCTTTAGATTTGATTTATGAATTACTAAGACATACCTAACTTACACATTTAAATCATATGTTACTATTTACTATTGGAAATATTGTATCTAGGCCATTTAAGCGGTATTTTAAATGGAAATATGGTAAAAGAGTCTTCAGTTTTAAAGCTCATTTTAAAAAATTCTTCTCTATTTTTTTAGCGTTGGACTTTCTTTATTCTTTCTTTTTTCATGCTTACGTACGTGTTTAAGTTGTGTGTTAAACAAAGAAATATAACTATCGAAGGACATGTTTGCTTTTGCAACTACACCTTAATATAATATTATACAACTTATTTTGTTAATTTCATTAAAAATTAAGATTTATTTTTAGTTAAAGCAACTAGCAAACACTTTGTTATTTGTTTCTGCATTTGCTAAGTAAACACATTTCAAGTTAAAAGCTAATACTTGTTATAACTGCAAGCAGTAACTATTAGTTCAAAGTTTGTTCGTTAATTTTCCCGCTAACACTAGTGAAAAGCGTCATTATCAGCTGAACGAGACCGAATCTTTAAACAAAATTGATACTCGAGCAATTTCCCAGCTGACTTAACATGAGATGTTCAACTTATATTAACTTTACGACATTATCTACAGTGAAAGCCCGTTTCCCCCTCGTGGGGCATGGGGCGAACACATTTCTGTGTTTGTTTCACTGATCCGTTCTTTAACAAGCAAGTAGTTGATCAGACTTCTGTGCCCTGCCCGACCGAAAGAATTTTATGCTTCCCTGGGATTCGAACCCAGGACCTCTTGCGCTTAACGCACTAGGCAAACTTTAACCATTCGGCTACAGAGGCGTTCTATTCTAGAGCATATCATTATCTATACTAATATATAAAGCTGAAGAGTTTGTTTGTTTTAACGCGCAAATCTCTGGAACTACAGTTTTGAATTGAAAAAATATTTTTGTGTTAGTTAGAACATTTATTGAAAAAGGCTATAGGAAAAAATTGCGATTCTACTAACAGGGGCGAAGAAACAGTGAGAAAGGGGGAGAAATGTGGAAAAAACAGGGAAAATTATTCATCCTTGTGAGTTTCCATTCCGTACGCTGCGAAAACGGTTCAAGATAAAAATATGTATGAAATAATGTTGTTTTTTTAAATGATCCGTGACAGTATATGTCTATTTTTAAGGTTAACTAGCAAGAACGACGGGACGTGGGGACGTCGTGGGTAAAAATGAAAATTTGATGGATGAAGATGAGGTTTGCAAAACCATATTTTGGTGCCTCAAAATACTATTCTTTGCGGACAACAATGGTTATAGATCGATCGTAGCGGTTCAAAAATTGTCCCCAAAAAAAAATTTTAAAAAAAAAAAGGCTACCGTTTCCGCTATTATGGAGCAATTAAATGTTTTCTTTGCCACGGCGTCAGCTTACCTGTAATAAAAATTAATAAGATTAATTCAAATATTGCGTTTCTGAAATATGCTAACATAGCTAATTGTAAGCTTGTATTATATAATTTTATGAGTCAGACATTTACCCCCTCTACTTATTTTCAGACTCTATAAATATAAATAGAAATTATGTCTGCATTAGACCCAAAACATATTTTTGCATCCGACTTGATGGCTACGAGTTTATGTTGCTTGGCGATTAATACCACAATTTTTTCAGTTTGTCTCCATAGAACAATTGTTCCTGGAATATAATCCTGTCTTATGATACATTGAATATATTATAAAATTTTTGTTTAATGTTATTTGTATAATTGAACAAGGGCCTACATTCTTCGTTTAGGAAATGTATATTCTCAGATGTCATGAAAAAAGTCTCAGAAAGCATGAGAATAAAAAATACGATTTTCCATCCTACATTAGGATCATCAAAAATTCTTATTCTTCCTCTTCAGTTATAAGCCTACACAGTATGCCAATATTCCATCAAAGTATTTCCTCAAATAGCAAGAGAAACATCTGTTCAATAATAATTAGTTCTTGATTTATAGCTGTACTTATCAGGCCTATCTGCCTCGTCCGCTTTTGATTCGCTGCTTGTATTGAGCCATAATTCTCTCGAAATATCAATTTATGGTATATTTACAGAATTCTAAGAAAATGTGCGGTCGAGATTTGGTAAAGCTTAACAGAGTATGTTTATGCACTAAATATATTGTGTTATATAAGCATCTCGCCTGTCCTCGTCGATTGCACTAAAGTAAAAAAATGACAAACATTGTGTTAACCGCAAGCGCAATTCAAGCATTTATCTCAACAGTAGAAGTAAGTACAGGAGCTGCTAACTCACTTAAAATCTTTTGATATTAGTAGTTACATGTCATATTACCTAGGTAACATAGGTATTTCACCTTCCACAAAGTGAACTATGATATAATTGTCGTCACAACATAGTAACTTAGTTTTAAAATATATAGCTTTAAGATAAAACTTAGTCAATCTGCCCCGATCTCCCTAACTTTAGAAAATCGAGACACTGTACAAATCCGTTCAAATCGCGAACGAGGCGCCTCTCAAATTCTGTGGGGCCTTTTAATCTCGCTCCGCAATAATAAACTATTCACAGCACGTGCGCAAAAGCGCGAAGATTGCGCGAATCCAATCCGTTTACGATGTCTGCGCGAAAAGCCGAAAAGCTTTCATAAAAAGAGCAATCAGCGTGAACTTTTGAAGGCACCGCACCACTAAACAATGAGTAACGAACGCATTGTCCCGAGGCCGCAGAAAGTGATAAAAGAATCGTAACTCGCCATAAACCAGAATATATTCCGCTGTTTCGAGAACGCCATTATTTTTAATATTATTTCGGCTTTAAGAGCCTTTTGTTGAGCATTTTTTGAACGACACGGCGGAATGGAAATGCGAAATAGATAATATCTGGCTTAGTGGAAACCTTGGGTTTCTCTTTGCGCGATTTCGTTGCTTTCCGTGAAAATGTCTTCAATAGAAACCTAATATAAGCTTATTGCATTTAAATATATCAAGAACTACGCCTCCATAAAATTTTAACCAGTAGTAAAAATACACTATTCATTTCGTTGGAACAAGAAATTGTGTAGGCGTAAAACTAATCGATAGGACATAATGAGGTGATAATTCATCCAACTTCATAACAATTTCAATGTTTTTTGAAAACTTTTGCACAATGGAGGGTAATTTTATTTTCTACAACAGTCTCTCATATAAGTTATATATACAGTAAATAAACATAATTATTAGTTACACGGACAGATTGCGTGATAATACACTTTATATTTTTGTGAGTTTAACTAATACTTTAATCATATGCAGTAGATGTCTTGTCTAACATTTTATTGAACTCTTGGTGATCTTAAATAATTCATGTCACAGATTTAAATAATATAAGCAATATATATGTACATTATGTAAAGTGTTTTCAACTGTTTTCTGTAAAGTTATATATGCATTTTTTGAGAAGCTACCAGAAATATTATAAAAAGTTCTTCACATCTTATTGCACTAGATGACAATATTATACAATTAAAAATCTATTTAGAGTGAAAAAAAAATCGTTAGAGCAGCAGCACGTAACGCTGTGGTTGCCGGTTCAATTCCTGCCTGTGTCGTGAAGCTTTTCAATTTAAATAGATTTATAATGTACAGTAGGTGCCTATTTGCTAAGTTAGAAGAACATCTATGTCACTCGATTGTAAGACGCAATTGAGGGCGAGATGTCCTAAGTTCAAATCCAGACCAAAATATACACTTGTGTGTGTCTTTATACGGCGAGTAGTTAATTTAAAGAAAAAGGTTTTAGTATTTCTTGCCATAGTAAAACAGAATCTTAATCTAAGAGCCTTCGCGAGTAATATATGAAAATTGGCTGAAGCATATTTTGGTTATAAAAGCGGAAATGGCGCGAGGCTCCTAAGCAAACAGGCGATGATAGCGATCCATCTTCATTTGAAGTGGAACGCGGGTGGAATCCATAGCTTGAGGACTATGAATTTTATTATATCGAATCGATCAAGCATGGAACCTTCGAGGTCGATTATCTTCAACTGCAATATGTGCTAGCATCTCTGGGAAACATTTATTCCATAGCAGGTTTCAGAAACCTCCAGTGCAAGTATGAAGTGGGCTATTTCTGGCAGATTATAGTTTATACTAAATAGAGTAGTAGGGACTGGCTGATGAGGAACAGAAAAGACGAGAGCGAGCACGAGAACACCACGATGATTTAAGTATAAATTATATTTTTTATCGTAAAAGCCGTCTTTCTTTGTTTGTCCTAAAATGTGGGTCTGGTAGGGGGCGGGGTTCTTTTTTTGCAAAACTTTTCCAGTTTATCCTTAATTACATAATTCATTCCTACCAATTGTTTAGTTCTGTCTATATTTATTATATTAGACACTTTTAGCGGTTCAAAACGTGAATAATATTATATTAAATAAATTTTTAACTCTTTATTTAAAATAAGATTTAAAAATTTATGGAAATTTGTAAATAAGTTAACTAATATATTTCGCGTTTTAAACAGTTAACAGTATTTTAATTAAATGTGTAGCACTTGCAAAAACTACAGACAATATTACTACATAGTGTATACTTCGGTCAATTTTGGTAACATTCATAATTTAGAACAGACTTTTTTCTTCATAATGAAATATTTTTTATTATCATAGGAAGCTGTAAGTAGTCTTCATGCAATATAATGCCCTATTAAAGCACAGTCCGATAGAAAAGTCTTCATTTTCCACTTACAAAAGGAACATTGCGAAGCGAGTGTAATTCAATAAAGAATTTTCTTAGGAGCAAAACAGAACTGGATACCCGACATTTTCTGGAGTGGACTAATTAACAAACCTCTCGCTAACCCCGTTTAATGAATCAAATTAAAAGATATAATCTCTATAATAAGTACCGCAGGAAATTTCAATTACAGTCCCGTGATGGCTAGTTACGAAAACTAAGTATTTGCAGATCTTTTCACTGTTTATCCATATTACATTTAGGGTACAACTCTTACTAGCTGCGTCAGCGACTTCGCTCATAGATTATTTATTGTGTGTATGAAAATTTGTTTTAGCAAACGTCATGTACAACTTTTAACTTAATCTGTTACACGCAACATCGTCCGCGTCCCGTAGTTATTGCAAGTAATCTTGTAAGATAGACATAATATACTGTCGCGGACATTTTTTACATCATTTAAACAGAAATCATTCTCTTACACATATTTTGACTATTTGAACCGTTTTCGCAGCGTACTCAACCTAGGATAGTACTTCCTGTTTCCACATTTTCGCTGTTCCTTCCCTTTTTTTAGTTGGGGGTAAGTTTTTTTTTTAGATTTTTTAAATTTGAGTTACTGCGCTCAAACAAACAAACAAGCTCTTCAGCTTTATATATTAGTATAGATGGTACTAAGATTTACTTAATAAATAAATACAAGATACATTCAGTAGTATACCTTATCATTTTATGGAGGGACTGTCTATGTTTGAAAAGGAAAATTGACTCCAAACTTTAGTTTATACGAGTCGTACACTCAAAGAGAAAAGAAATTTTCATGATAAAAACACCCGAATCGTCGGGTTGTAAATAACGTTGAAACTAGTAATTAGCGTGCTTTAACTTGTTAAAATTTTATTTAACTGTAATTCACCTGAAGCATAGAATTGTAAGCAAACAAATAGGATCATAACGAGTACTGTTTGTTATAGATATGTATAGGTGTTATAGCAACAGGACCCCAACGTAAATAAAATACCTCGCAAAAATTAAAATAAAACACTTTTAACCGCTAAAAATGTTGCGGTGTCCTTGTATTAGTCGTGGGTCACGGGCCTCAAAGGATTTATTAGTAGATAAAAATACAAGTAAACTACAGACTTTGTTTTAAAGTCAAAACATTTTAATCGTTTTAGTTAAATTATTTATATTAACGACCCGATCGTCTCAGATGCTTTGCAGTAGTCGCCGCGGGACTGAAGACGACTACATACTTATACTTGTTGAAATCACGTCCATCCCTAAATACTACGTCTAAACTATAAAATCAAATACAAATTAAAAATCGATAATAGAAAAGTTTTACGAAACGTCATCGATATCATTCCGTGCTGTTGCTATACCCTTTTAACCTACAAGTTCTAAGGTTTAAAGTTGAAATTACATTGCGCGAAAGATGCGTGACGTGAAGCTCTCGGTAGCTACGTGCTTTGTTAGAGCAACAGCACGAAACGCTGTGGATGCCGCTTCAAGTCGTGCCTGAGTAGTTTCTTTTATTTCCAATTTATAATCGATTTCTAATTTATATAGTGCCATACTCAATAAATTGTGCAAAATATTACAGTTCAAATCAGATACACTTAAGTGCTTTTACGAACACTATTTCCTAAGTAGGTCGCATCTCGAGACTTGGAACACAATAAACTGCCTATTCCAACCGAAGGGCTCCGTTATACATGTCGCACTGTAAACATTTATATTTCGGATTATATGAGGACGCGTTTGAAGCTTAATGACGATAATAATAATTTATAACCGTATAAAACAACGCCTTTGTTATGTCTCCGGGCAAATATTAAAAATTTAAGTGCTTACGATTTTTTAGATCTGACAGTTGATACGGAATTCGAATCAGCATTTATATGAATGATCGTAAATTTATTTTTAGCAGTGGGACTTCTGTTTAAGTTGTTTACAGAATTGGTTGAAGAACAAAAAAACATTTAAATAAAACACTTTAACGGTTTAAAACGCTATATATTAGTTAAACTAATTTGAAAATGATTTTTAACTTCGGCCCCCGGGTTTCGGATTCTTTGCAGCAGTCGTGCCTCCCCGAATGAAGCGATGTCTCCCCGTGACCACGGCTGCTTAATAAATTTAACTAATATATCGCATTTTAAACAGTTAAAGTGTTTTAATTAAATAACAAAAAAAACATTTCGACGTAATATGAAATAATTTACAGAGATCGACAAATTTGGCGTTTTTAGTTTTTTGTTAAGAAAAAAATTAAAAAGATAATTTGAAAATAAAAAAAACGATGCATAAAATTCCGGAAAGGTGTAATTTTAACTCGTTTAATTAGATGTGTTTATCAAATGAATTGAGATTTGTCAGCCATTTCTTATCTATAAAACGCTTTAACAGTTTAAAACGATATATATCGGACGCTTAGCAGCAAGGTCACGAGGCACATGGCAGCCGAGGCATCCGAAACGTCGGGCCTTGGTTAAAATATTTTTAATTAAATTTAACTAATGTATAATGCGTTTTAAACCGTTAAAGTGTTTGATTAAATTGTATACTACTCGCGTAAACTACACACAGTATTATATCTGTATATATCTAATCTATTTATGACTCTATAAAAAAAAAAAAAATTTTGGGTTGTCTAAAAGTCTAATAATTAACTGTTAATAAAATCTGACTAAAATAAACACCAATACAATAATGGTAGTATATTCATAAATGCGAAGTATATTAGTGAACTTGCTTTTAATTTAACTATTGCCCGACGTTTCGGAGGC
The DNA here is from genome assembly GCA_963661955.1 of Leptosia nina. Classification (NCBI taxonomy): domain Eukaryota; kingdom Metazoa; phylum Arthropoda; class Insecta; order Lepidoptera; family Pieridae; genus Leptosia; species Leptosia nina. The sequence continues at coordinate 1,161,245 of CAVLEF010000040.1, forward strand.
TCAGCAGCAGCCGTGGTCACGGGGGCTTAATAAAATCGTCCAGTAAGGCAGACACTGAAATATATATGCTTTAGGGATAACGGGCTTTCACACACACACACCAAAGCCCGTGATCAGTCTGAACTCAACAATAACCATACCGAACGGCATGGCTTTAACAAAAACTGCTTTGATCTGGGCATCGTGAGTTTTTAGTGCCGCTGTATTTTATTTTGACGATTCCGTCAGATGTTCCTTGCGCCACGTTACGTGTGATTTAGAACGGCATATGCAAACGTGGGATATATCTTGCCTTCATATGCGATTGTGTATGGACTTTTATTACGTCTTTGACGTCGTTTCAGTGTCCTGGGTTCGAATTTCGAATAAAAATACCGCTATCAACCAAGGTACAAGTCTGATCAATTTGTAATTAGAACTTCTATAGTGAAACGGACATAAAATGTATCAAAACCTCTATGTCGGAAAAGTGGGATTCTTAAGGTCTTATTGAGTTTTTATTATTTATTTAATACTCGTTTATGAAAAACGTTATCACAATAATAATGCAAGCAAGCAGTAAAACCTCTTTAGCCAAAAGGTTGAACATGTTGCCTAGCACCGAATCAAAACCCAGTGAAGCAATTTTTTTTGGACTTGCCAGACACAGAAGTTTGATAAAGTACTTGCCAGTAAATGAGCACATCAGTGAAACTGACACACAATTGTGTTCGCCCCATGCCCTACGATAATTTCACCTTCCTTAAGCTGTTTAGATTATAACATTTGAAATACATAAAATATCTGCTGATATCAGCAGTTCTATTATGATAAGATACTAAAACCTGTAATTTATGTCACAAGATATAGAATTTTCGTTGTCATCCGCCAAAATCTTTCTCAATATCCTAATTCTGTCATAACATTATATGTTATGACGGTTGCATCATAGCGCATACCAACAATGTAATGATAGGGTCGTCTTTGTCGCCGAGTAGTTTAAACTGCACATAAAATGCAACATAAATCACGCTAGATGAACGACGAATCATGTAAATAATGAGTGCGCTATCCACCGAAAGCAAAGCAATTGAATGCTAAAAAGTTAGTTCAACTTTTAATAAAGAACAAGAAATCGTGTTTACAAAAGTGATAGTCTAGACTGGTGGCGTCACGTAACTTTAACTCTATACAATGAACTGAAAAACAGCTGTAAAGTGCAATGTTTAGTGAAAAATATTCTAGATACCTCTGCTGAGGATCTTTTTTAACTTTATTAAACTTATAAAATTAAGTAGCTGGACATGAAAATAATAGGTTATTTATACAAATATTATAAGAACACTTATTATTATTTTTTTCAATCAACAGTCACAGTCCAGATTAAATCTATCGCACCGTATAGCATAGCTAACTCTGTAGTCTGAATCTTAGTTGTGACAATAAACATACATTGTATAAAGAATGACATCGTTATGGATTTGAATGTTTTTAGTGAAAAATATAAGTGATTTACGGTCGCGTCTGGTTTAGACTTAGTTTATAAGCTGAGTTTAGTTTATCGCCCATCACAATTGTGCACTGGGCGATTTATTTATGACTTGTTATGCGCCCTGGCTTTATACAGATTTTAACAGGCAAGATGGCCTAATGATAGTTGTCAGGTGTAGGTTAGTCAGATGAAAATGACGTGCTGTTTAATCGTGTTTCATTTTGAGCCTTTGGATTAATGAATATCCAAATAGATCGACAGCACATCTTTTTAGATGTTAAATGGCTGGAGTGTACTTGATGAAAATTTGTTGTATGGTAAACAAGAATTCAGAGGCGAGATTTTAAAATAAATAATAATTATCTTTTATAAAAACGAAAACTTAAATGTACCTATGTTCCTTTTTGACGAACCAAACCGAAGACTAGAAAAATATATTGTATGTGAATTTATGCTCCTAAGAATCTCGATTAAGTTGAAAGACATAGTCCTGTAAACATATATCTTCTTTTACTCAGCGAGTCTTAAAATATATAGAACAAATTACGTTAATAAAAGATTGGCAGTTATCACTTATATATACTTATATATAATAACTACTAGGTAATGAAGCGAAGTAAAACTTTCATGTGATTTAAAATAATAATATAAGGGTTCAAGTTATTTATTTTCCAAACCCAACGCTGAAAAACAGAAGTGAAAAAGACACTAACTCCGTAAATCCATTAGCGCTATCTCAATAGCCATTCTCGCGTGAAATACCGCTTTTACTTAAAAAATTTCATCTCTTGGCGGTTGAGGAATTTCAGCTCCTCCATTACACGTGCCTGGTGTCCAACGAAGACAATTTATTCTGCCCCGAGCGAGGCGTTCAATTTTCATAGACACGAACTACGGCGAGGATGGCGGCTTTGGACGCGTGAGTTACAGGTGCCATTTGGAAATCACTGCGAAAACATCACGGTGACAAATCACTGTTAAAGTCACAGTTTACAAGTGATTTACGAGGATCAAATAATAATATTCTCTAACGTTAGCTAAATTGTACAAAGTTACCGATTATATTTCACGTTTTAAACCGTTAAAAGGGTTTACATTAATGTAGGTACTACTCGCGTAAGCTACAGACAATGTTATCATATACGTATCAATACACTTTACCTTTAAATCGACGAAAACCTTTAGACAAAAGCTATTGTTATTATGTATATTTTTATTTTCTTTCTTAAGATTGTAACATAAAGCGATATAAAATCACGTTTACTTAAAATAGTAAATATTAAATTTCTGTTACCTAAAAATCAGCCTCAATAATTAAGTATGGTTACATCAAAAAATTGCAGTAAATATCGGCCTAGGTAGTAAATTTTTTGTCACATCAAAAAATCACCGTGACTGCAATTATTTCAACACCTACTTAGACTCATTTCAACGTACCTCGCATCGTTCATCCTTTCACTTCGGTCATTGGCTTCTCTGAATATTTTTCGCAATAACGTCACTGAATACAGCCTTTGATGCTTTATAATTCGACTAGTATCTCTTTTTAAGTTAAATGAATACTGGTTTCAGTTCAGTTCGGTCTGTTCTATCTGAAGCTAAAACTTTTTCAGAATTTTGTAGATAAATGCTTTTGAGCTAACAACTAGTCATGTGTTTTTCAGTAGACGATAAAGTATTTCGGTGACGAAAAATGTCTGAAAATTTCGATTATACAGGCCGGACTGAATCTACGAACAACAGAATCCTGTCTATACCCTCTATGCATTGTCTAAACCAATGGGACTAATTAATTATAATATCTGTATTTAATGGAAACACTTACCGTGGTCACGGGAAGACCCGTCTCCCAGTGCTGCAAAGCATCCGAAACGTCGGGCCGAAGTTAAAAATCATTTTCAAATAAGTTTAACTAATATATTTTGCGTTTGAAACCGTTAAATTGTTTTATTTAAATGTGTACTACTCGCGTATACTTATATATCAGTTTGACCTGTATTAACTAAAGTATATATTTTCTTTTGATAGAGAAGGATAGTTAAGGATGGTGTTCATAAATGCAACATGTTTTACAAAAATTATAAATTGATTTGAAACATGTTAGACCCGATGGGGATCGAACCGTTGAATATGCCATATGCTACCATTAGACCAACCAGCTCAGAAAAATGTGAAATACTCTACATAATTGCCGTAGATGGCATGAAAAACGATTTGTAACGTTACACAAAGTTTCCCACAACATTTGTGACACTTTCGCTGTAATGTGCTTTACAAACTCCTAATGGGGTCGAGGTAATAGTTTATGTGAACTACCCACACGATAAAACATAACATTTTTCCTCGACCTTTGACTGGGTCTACCATTACTGTCATATTTTCTGACGCAACGTGTTTGGGGGTAAAGAAAAGTGCTCGTAATATTGAACGTTAGTAGGCGAATTTTTCACACACATATTTAATTAAAACACATTTTAACGGTTAAACAGTGTTTCATTATTACAGTTTATTTTAACTAGGCCCCGACGTTTTGAACGCTCTGCAGCCGCCGTTGTCACGGGAGGACTGAAAATAGTGCCATAGTTAAATTGTAAATAGGTGAACTGATATATTCCTTGTTTTAAATCGTTAAAAGGGTTTTCTTTGATTATAGTATAATTGAGAGAATATTAAAAAAATTAAGCCAAAAGCAGAGCAAGATAAATAATAAGCACTTTAAGAATCTGAGACCTATTATTACTTAAATTTGTAAATCAAATTCTTCTTCGCTTTACTATAAGCCTGAATTTACTACAGGATTTTTTTTAAACATGTAAAGGGCCATATTTGCCTACTATTCTACTTGATGAAAGGCAAGAATGCAAGGTAAGTTGGTGAATTACGCTGACTTATTAAACGCTGTATGACTTAGAGGAAAACTGACAATGGTTCATCTCATAACAATATAAACATGTATTTTTTTAAATTTAAAGTTCACTTAACATTCACATCTAACCAAGATGCGCAGTCGACCAATTTTGACTTTGGATATTCGGATATGTTTGCACATTTCAAGTTCCAAGCACCCTCCTGTCCCACTTTGTAAACAGCACTTAGGGTTTCGACGATTTTTACAATGGCATATAATTCATGTAACGACCTAATTTGTCGCATGTAATGGCCTTCTCAAATCTCGCGGCCAAATGGGCCCGCCATAATGACGCTGATTATAATAAGAACATGCTTCCTTTATACGGTAAATGGGTTGGGCGCTGTTCGGCCGCTAATATTTCTTGGACGACTTCTTGCGTATACCCGCAGTATATGTGGGTAGTTAGCTAAAATGGCAAAGGTAATCGTTTTGCATGAATTTGATATTAAGCAGCTGCTTGCTGAAAGTTGATTATCGTTTGTATGGGAAATTAGTGTTATTTATCACTCATAAACTTCTTAAGCACCATTTACTAAAACAGATATTACATTTGAATAGCAAACCGAAATTGTCAAGTTGATAAAAGCTAGTATTGTTATTCAGTTTATTTTTATTTTTATTTAACTGAATACAATATAAATAAAATAAAGGATAAGGTAAATTACAATCAGTCAGATATAAAGAACTTAACCGAATTATTCAGGAACTTCAAGTACCACATGTTTACAGTGAAAATATAAAGTTTTACCGAAAATCACGAAGTAGACTCAAAAGCCTGTTACCAAAATGTTTCCCAAGAAATACTTCTACGACTCTAAAGCAACAAACAAGTTATAAGCAAGCGAGTTTCTGAAAATTTAATTTAAACTAAAACTGTAAGAGCTGTCGGCGCTTAAGTCATACTTTTTAAAATGAAGAACGAGTCATTTAAAAGAAAATATGTGCTAGGTTGTAAGGAAAAACGAGCTTGTTAACTTTAAGCGCCGGAGCGTGGCTAACATCGAACGTAGCTTTTGACCTGTGGTATAAGTCGAGACTTAGGGACGTAACTTTTCTATTTAATTATCTAACTTAGAGCGGTTGACGGCCGGTTACTTATGTCTCTAGTTTACTCTTAATATTTATTCTTTACACAATGCTGTTACATGTACAAGAATTTCATACTTCAGTTTCCAAAGGATTGATACATATAGTATGAATTTATGTTTGTATTGCGGTTAGAAGTATATAATCTAAATTCATCACTTATATAATATATCTCCCCACCGAATTTTATTAAAATAAATTTTGCTGTTTTTGCGTTACGAATTGTACGGACAAAATTATAAAAATACAGTTGATTGCACATCGTGTCGATGTTTTCTCGGAGCAATGTTTGCAATATAAAACAATCGTACCGATTTTGTGAGTGTCAACACATAGTTGAGAATGTAAACATGCCCCTCGGGTTAAGAATTTTCACTCTGTATTGCAATAACAATTATGTAGATGTAATGTCCTTTAGATTGTTCTTTCAAGGAGAAATATATGTTTCTACTATTTTTATATCATGATAGATTTTCTGACCAGTAGCTAAAGAGAAACTGTATAGCATAAATAGGTATATTTCAAAAAGTAAACTTGTTAACTAACATAAATGAAATTTAAATGTTGTTGTAGCAACTGGTTTAAACTTGTGTTTAAGACAAAGCATACAGACATAATTAATGAAATGAAAACAAATATAAAGATTGTTACACCTTCTAAAATAAAAAAAAATACAATTTTACTTCAGAGAGCGATTCAATTTATTTCTCGTCAAAAAAAAAATACAATATAAAATGCTGTCTGTAGTTTACGCGAGTAGGAAGTACACATTTAAATAAAACACTTTAACGGTTTCAAACGGCACAGGTCTCCCCCCTGACCACGACTGCTGCAAAGCATCCGAAACGTCGGGCCGTAGTTAAAAATAATTTTCAAACAAGTTTAACTAAAATATATCACGTTTTAAACCGTTAAAGTGTTTTATTAAAAAAATAAAACATATTCATTTTATTCGGAAATTCAAGTAAGTAAATTCTGGAACGATTACAGACGACGGCACCTGGATACCGATGAGCTCTTACCTACGGTGGACACATAGCGCAAGGAATGCGTTAAGAACCTCGTTGTTGTAAGAAAGAAACAAGAAACCAAAGGGCTGATCACGAGCCGATGGACCGGCCTCGTGCAAATATTAGCCTCCTAATTAGTCAAACAACGGGTCAAGTACAACCGATAACAAAGGTAGGAATAAGAGATTATAATTTATGATTACTATGCAAATTTATTACTTAAAAATGTAAGTAATAACAAGAACTAAGTAAAAGCCTGACGGCATTTTAAGAGTACATTTTGTGTACATTAGTTTAAACTCCGTTAACATCGGGAACTCTTTGAAGCAAGTTAGCAACTTTACGAGAAGGTTCTATGAAAGTTGCTGGCCGATTTTCCCAACTTTCGGGGAAATATGATTTAAGGGACACTATCGCTATTTGACTGTTGTGAACTTGCCAAATAGTTTATACTGTCATAATTTATTTCATTTTCTTTTCTTTTTATAAGTAAGAATTGTCATCTGCTATACGTGAATTGAATAGGATGAGCCGTTTTAACGGAGAAGGAAAATGCTACTATCGTTACTACTGTCATCATAACAAAAATAATAGACATTATAATTACCGCTGTTTAAGAAACAAAAACATCAAAATCGCTAAATTTTATGACTTGTATCGCAATCAAAGGATTCTTAGAAAGCCTACGACAAACCTCCGCTGTGAATAAAATTGTATGCCTTTGATACAATTGAGCCAACTTTAGCTAGGGCTTAAAAGTGTGGTTTACATATAACGCATAACATTTTTGGACTTTAGAACTCAATTAAAACAGAAAAAACGGTTTGTAACAACATTAGCATAATAAAAACAGTTCTGAAAAGTTTTGTGATATTTAAAACAAACCAGATTTTTGATGAACATTGCTTCCTCAGGATTCGAACATACGATCTCGCACTTAACGCAATGTTAACACGTTTTATCATTTAGTTATAGAGGCAGTGAGAAAGATGGCCGGAAAGGCTTATACAATTTATCAGAAATACTTAATCACTACTAGCCCTTTACTTTTATTGAAAAGTATTGTTTGGCTCAAATGACTCATTTTTCGCTTTTTTCTTCACGCGGAACATGTTTAAACCTGTGTGAGCGAGAGAGCCGATGCGCGCGGCAATCAAAATGAAAAACCGCGTATCTTCGAATTCGCGTAAAACGGGGTAGCGTAAGTCGGGGTATTACTGTATTACAATAATATGATCTACGCATTCCAAATAAGATATAATAAATGTAAAAAGCCTGTTATTTCATATGTTTTGCTTATTTAATATTTGGTAGGGTATGTGACCAAATTCGTAAATGTAGCAAACTCTAGAACAATAATTACATGTACTCATTATTCTTAAAAAAATCTTTTGTGGACTATAATGCACAAAAACGCGTCTGTAGTCTAACACCATTGTTGAGTAAATAATATAATAAAATAAATTCCATATGAATTCCTTAAGGAAAAAGAATATATAGCTGTGGAGAGGTGTGATAAAATTACTCTCAATACAAGTCTTTTATATTTCAATAGTATGGTTAGGTGCTACGGAAGAATTTTTATAAGGGTATAAAGACGAAACCGACGGTAAATATCGATTTTTATTTACGGCCGAACGATAGTGCGCTTTTTAGGGTTGCCACTACAAAATAATATCATTACAATATTTTTCTAGCACTATAAGAATTTTAATACTTTAAAGATCAGTTATTATAAAAAAAATAGTTTATACTCTGTTCATATATTTTAATCTATTATGTTTCAACATTTTTCTTTCCTTCATGGAGTTTAATACAATAACACGTTAACATTAATTGATAGGCTTTTCCACGTTAGAAAATATTAGAAGCAATCGCTCGTAAGCCGTCAAGTATCTACTATAATAGACGGAATCACTTTATTATATATCTATACATTTTTGTTTATTGATAGAGGAGAACAGACAGGTATAAGGGCTAACTTGCTGGAAGGTGTAACTCACCAGCCACATTTTTAACAAGATGTGCAATCGGCCTAATGTCCTTGGATATTCTGAAATCTACAGACAGAAATCAAGACGCGATTAAACTTCATGGACTTTTTATCTGTGGACGGTTCATGAGTCGGACGAAGTGTCGATATTCCTACCGCCCATTAAAAATCCAAATTTCCAGGTTAAATTCAACACATTTCAGAAAAATATATTAAATCATATGTTGGATACTGTGGGGGCGGGCCCACGACCCGTGGTTTATTAGCCATACATTGTAACAATGTAGATGAACGAGCCCGTCGAATATTAAATAAGTTATTTGTGGCAATCCTAGCAACTCTGAAGCGAACAACTTTTCTAAGCCTACGCGGCTTCCGAGCGGAATACTCTGAACTAGTTACATGCACATGTCTATCTGTGTTTGTACAGGGAACTTATATAAGGTGTAATCAAAATGTCGCAGGTAGAACTGGGAGGGAAGAAATTCTCAAAACGGTGATATTATATTTACGTTGAATTTTATCACCAACTATTAGAAATTAAAAATTTAAGTTTTAGAGACTAGATATACACAAACATGTTAAGTGTTTTTCCATAGATTTGCAGTATTATTTAGAAGAATAAAGAAGGAATTTACAGCTTAAACCATGTTAAACTTAACACCTTAAATGGACACAGAAAAGATATGATCTAGTTTAGTTATAATTATTTTAAATACTGTGTGTAGTTTACGCGAGTTACCATTTAATTAAAACATTTTAACGGTATAAAACGCGATATGTATCAGTTTAAGCTTCCGAAACGTCGGGCTTTAATCATTTTTCAAATAAGTTTAACTAACGTATATCAAATTTTAAACTGTTAAAGTCTGTTATCACTGTATTAAATAATTTAGTAAAACTTGAATAACAAGAACACAACAACATCGTGACAAATTCTATATTCATATATAGAATTATAATACAGACAATATAGGTAGTTTACCTGCATTATTAAGTCACATCAATGTCTAAAGCCAAAATAGGTCGACGGCGCATCTTGCTTAAATGTTTTATGGCTGGCATATTTCACTTCCATCAAGCGAACCCCATGTCTGTCCTCCTCTATATAAAAAAATATTTTCGCCAAACGCTGATTTTGATCAGCGGCTCTCGCGCCACGAACAAAAATCACTAGCGTAGCTGAGTTAGTGCGATTTGTCACAGTTAAAATAGCGATGAGGTGAAATGACAATGATTGGCGAGTTATGTCGGTCACTGAATATAGAACAGTTTGGGATACATCATGTGCGCGATGTTCCCTGTGGCGCGTGTACGAATCGTTAGGGATCCCGGACACGTGCCACAAAGACGCTTGTAATTTTCATATACAATTAGGAATTGTCTAAAGTTTACGCTAGAAGTATAAATAAAGCACTCTTTACGGTTTAATACGCAAAAGATGGCACAGTGTAGCAGATTTGACATTAGGTTTTTCGGTTAGTTCCCCAGTGACCATTGCTGAAAAGCTTTAAAACTTCAGGAGGAAGTTAAAATAAATTGTTTCTAAGTTTAAGTAATACATTTTGACAGTTGTTGAAGTGTTTTTTTTTATGTGTAAGAGTGAAAAACAAAAAAGGCTAATAGCTTAAGTTTAGTTAAACGCGCTTATCTCAGGAACTATGGGATGAAATTGAAAATTGTTAAAGCATTTATCGAGGAAGGCAAGGCAAAGAAAAAAAAAACCCCCCCTTTTGTGGTGAAAAGGAAAAAACCTTGAAAAAACGGGGAATCATCTTTGTGGGTTTCAGATGCGTACGCTGCGAAAACGTCAAATTAGAATACCTAAAAAATAAACAAAATAAAGATTCCTTTTAAATTCAAAGCTGCGACGCTAATGTCTGCCTTTTAAGACTTCAAGGACGCACGGGAAGGAACGGAAGGGGTTTCCCAAAAACTTGCAAAACAAAATAACGAGCCTCGCGGACTAAGGAGCTGGCACAGCACAGTATTTAATACAAATAAATTTACTAGGACAGACAAGAACTTTGAAATAGATACTGCCTCTAGTTTATGCGTGTAATACACATTTAAATAAAACACTTTAATGTTTCAAAACGCGATATATAAGTTTAAATTTTACTTATTTGAAAACTATTTTTAACTACGGCCCGACGTTTCGGATGCTTTGCAGCAGCCGTGGTCACGGGGAGACTAAAGATGGAGGATGTCTCTGACGTCAAAGTTGGGCCCCACACGTTTAGAAGACATGTTCTTAACTAAAATATATCGTGTTTTTAACCATTAAAGTGTTTCATTTAACTTTGAATACCCAAGCCATACAGAATATGAACCAGATACGCGATTGACCCATTTGAAATCCATGTACCTCCCATTTAAAATGTACTCTATTGGGTAGTATTGCCTGTGTTCCGCAAAGCTTAGACACCAAAGCGTTTGCGCATTTGCAGTAACATTCTAAATTAATATAACGTGACAACGAAACGGAGAAACTAAAGACGAAATACGCATTGCCCATAAGATATAGGTTAGCAATAATGATTCTAAAAAAAAAAATACTTTCAACGGTTTCAAACGCAAAACATGCTAAAGCTGATCTATGCTATATGTAGTAAGTTTTATAACTTATTGAATCCTTTATATTATTTATTTGTGTGTAAATATAATATATTGGCAATTGTTCTTGTTTGTATATGCAGCTGTTATAAGAAAAACTGTTACAATTGTTAAAAAAAATGTTTGTTATATTGTATATTGTTTTTTGGTTTACAAAAAAAAAACCTAAATTTAAACCTATAATATAATTAATCTACATATAATTCAAACATTTCATCAGTGAAATCATTAGTGAGCACATATAGGCCGCTCTACCATTACCGAACGTTTGATGGGGCCGCTTTTAGGTCAAAATCTAGTAAAAAAAGTCAATCACCCACTTGGCACAACGCCACGTCAGCTGTAATATCGACTGTGACGCGCAGACGTCATTAATATTCCTTTATTAACGCTAGTAATTGCGTGTATATTATTTGTATACCAAACATTGGTAATTGGTGTAAATCTAACGAGACGACGTAATTTCCTAGCTGGTGAAATGATATTTAATTCTGTACTAATATATAAACCTGAAGAGCTTGTTTGTTTGTTTGAACACGATAATCTCAGAAATTACTCTAATTGAAAAATCTTTTTGTTTTCCTTTGAGGAATGTTTTAGGCTACGGGACACAGACGTGGTTGTTAATAGCAGTCTTACTTTATAAAGTTGGTTTATTGAAGGTTGTTTTCAAAATTATAATTCCCAACTTAGTATACTTATATGTAAAACTTCCCAAAAAATAAAAAATGTTAATTTTTTATAAAAAAAAAACCTTTTTTTTTTTTTGGGGGGGGGGGGGGGGGGGGGGTTTTTTTTTTCCCCCCCCCGGGGGGGGGGACCATAATTATAAATAAGCAATGCTGTGTTAGTCTTTTAAATACTTATGTACTAGTTTATCTATATGTAAAATAAAATTGTTTAAATAAGTGTATAGTTGTTGAGCCTTTAAGAATGAATAAATAAATGGTTATAAGTCAGTCACAAATATACTAAGACTGAAATAACATCCGTTTTACTTTTATTCTTTATATTTAATATAATTTAAACAATTGGCACTTTTCATATTTACCCTGGGACACTAAATAGAGTCGAGATCTTTCTACAATGGTTTGTTTCATTTCAGAAATGTTATCAGACCAAGTCAAGTTACATAATCTTGACCTTGTAATATAAAAAAATATAAAAATGTTAAATTGCAATAAATGACTGTAAATTTTAGATGTGCGATGCAAGTGACAGTTCTTAAATAATTCGCCAGTATAACGCGTGCAAGAATTGACTCACAATTCATTTACGTTTGAGGTGAAAGATGGTATAAAAAATCGCAAAAATATGACGCAATGGAACAGAGAAAAAATAAAGCCTTACAATAAATCTCTAATACAAAGAAAACGGAAAAGTTATTGTTGGATTACAATATAGGAGGGTTTTTAAGAAATTATGAGACGTTAAAAAATAAAACGTTTACTGCCCAAGTAAACGTTTTATTTAAAGCTTGGGGTTTGGGCCATTGTATTAATTGAGAAAAAGGTTCGATGTTTCACCATCACGAACTCATGAGTTAACATTATCAGGATATTTAAATAAAACACTTTAACGGTTTAAAACGCAATATATATAAACTTAAACAAAAAATGCTGCTAAACCAGCAACATTCCGCTTTAGCGATGTTTTACGCTTGTATCTTAAACTTAATGAAGTGTAAAAAGTTAATCACCACTAAAATGGTTTTCGCGGGCAGTTTTCACGAGTCCGCTACAATATTAACAGTCGCCGGGGAGTCGAAGTTAAATTGAGACTTAACTCTGCGTCGAGGGATTTGTAACTGTAATGAATGGGGTAATACTGAATGCATTGTTGCACATTTCAGCTGTTTATGACTCGTTGCTGTCGCCGTGTTGCATATATGCGAGTGAATTAGAACGATTCATGTGTTTAGGAACCAGGGGGATATAGGGGAGAGCAATCGGAGTCGGCAATACCTTATTTCTTCTAACAAAGGGGGGGGGGGGGGAGTCTTGTTACTTTGTTAGTAACGTAAGCGTGACTTCATAAATGCTTAATATTGAAATTATTATTATCGTGTGGGTTTGAGCCCCTGAACTGAAAATTGTATATAGTTTGTTGCCAAATAACAGAAGTTATTAGCACTAAAAAAATTTACTTAGATTGATTAATTCCTTAAGATTTTTACGTAATAAATATTTAACATGGGGGTATTCTTATCTTTCTTATAATAGAAGGGGAGGGCGTTAAAAACTAGGGACTAATAAGGTCTTCATCTTACAATTACCTGCGAAGAAAGACACTATTATTTCTACTGTACTACACAGATTCAGAAGCTTAAATATAATAATAGTAATGTAATTCAATTATAACAGCAAAAAGTAGGTAGGTACATAGTTGTGAAAATCGATTGTATATAATTTAGGTTAATTTAACATACTCCTAGGAACAAAACGAAAAAAGACGATATTCCTTAGTCCCGCAATTTGAATGGAATGAAAGAATATGTAAGAATATAGACTGGAGCAACATTTGATATTAAAAAATCTAAAATTTACGTTTTAAAAGTACATTTACAAATAAATTTAATATAAAATGAGAAAACATATATATTTTTAATAAATGATCCATCTATGAGTACCTATTGTAGTATTGTCTATAGGTTACGCGAATATTAGGTGCACATTTAAAATAATAAAAGATAATCATCGGTTTAAAACGCGAAATATATTAACTTAAATATAATTAATTTTACATACGACGAGATGTTTCTGATGCTTTGCAGGTTACTTACGTTTGGTTTCTAAACTAAAAAACTGCACAACTTTGCATAGTTATAAAATGTGCATGATTTTGCTAAATACACACGATGAAGTGCAATTTCCCCTTTTAAACTCAGCCCATAATGGTAACAGGTAACAACCGAAACACTTTTTTGCCAAACACTCTGGCGTTTTGCCCAAAAATATCGATTTTTTGGCCCGTTGCCAACCGTACATTGAGGAATGGAAATAAACTGTATGCTATGTGTCAAATGGATATTATTTCGGCTAGATTTTTATGAATTTTCACTGAAAAAGTCGAGTAAAATATATAATTGAACTTTGGAATTGTAAAGTTAATTTTCACAACACTTTATCTTACGATAATAACCAAAATACATTAAGAATGGAAAGAACACATTTTAATACAGTTTTATTTTATATGTAGTGGAATAGACTTCTGTGCTCTGCCCGAAAACTATATATAGTTACTTCGACATTCGAACAAATTAAGAGACGTTTAACAAAATACTAGGTAAAACACAATTAAAATATAGTGACCACCTTTGTAGGTTGAATACTTGCCTTACGTAATTTTATATTTATATTGATGCCATGACCTGGTCATTGTTAAAAATTAACCTTCAAGTTGTAGGATCTTATCTAAATTCTCGATGTTTCAATTAAAAATCGAATCTGAGGACTTGTTAACACAGACTATATTACTATGGTCTACTTATATTATTATGTATGTGGTTAAGCAAGTAGTACACATTTAAATGAATTAATTGTGACGGTTTAAAACGCGAAATGTATTTGGTTAACTTAGTAACAATTAATTTTAACTACAGCACGACGTTTTACATGCTTGAAAAGTCGTATTTTTATGATTCGAATATCAACTGATATTAAACTATAAGTTCAAGTATCTGAAAATGTTAAAATGTTTGTCAGAAGAATTGTTTTTTTAAATTTTAAATTATTCCCAATAAAGAGGTAATCAAATTCGCTGATGAAATTGCCAACTTCACCGTCAGCGTCTGCTATTAATGATGTTAGGAGACAAGATGTGTGCAAGGAACAAACAAGAAACTTGAAACAATCTCAATTTATTCCCAGTTACTTCGAAACTCGGGCCTGTGACGAGGATGTTTGGTTAAGTCAACACATTGTTGAACGCGGCGAACCTTATTACAGATTTTCTATAAACAAATTCAAACACGTCGACGTTTTATAAACAGTAGTAGATTTCAAGCATTAAAGTTATTTATTTAACTTAGTACTGAGTTTTAAGTTAAATATACAATTAACCGCGTAAACTACAGACTTATTCTGACGAGCTCGCTGGTTCAATAGATAAGAACTGACGGGTCCCTTTTCTTGAAAAATCTAATAATTCTTTCTCTGAAACACTTAAAAGGACGTCGTCGTTCTTTAACGGTCCGTGCACACAGACCGGCCGGGCTTCATGATGGGAATCTGCTGAACGAGTCGGTCAGTGCGAAAGGACCCTAAATGCGAGGAAACAATCAAGTGTTTCCAAGTTTCGGAATAGTCTCCTTCAAAACAGACAAAGAGTTGTGAAAGCAGCAAACACAATAAATATATTAATTGCTGCAAACAGGCAATCCTGCGCCAGAATTCTGACAGCGGCAACTTTATAATAGCTGCACTTTCCGCGAACCACGAAACTGCATCCGACAGCCGTAAAAGCACACGTGCCGAAACCGATAGAAAACAGGAAAACTGAACAATTACATTTTACAGTAATTTATTATGGCGTTCTAACAATTAGGGTAGCCAGCTATTTGTACGATTTATTGGCTAGGTATTGGCGACAGGCCAATGTCTTAGGCAGCGGTCTTGTATAAACGCCGTATACTGCGTCAAAATTCTTACTATCCTATTAGACTGACACGCGAAAGGATATGTTGACAAATAATGTTTCTATCAATTCGTTATAACAAGTGAGTGAATTTCTACAATATGAGCGGTGTACTATATGTATAATGATAAGAATTTCGCATTTTCTTAAAAAAGTGTAATCCCGTTGCCCCTCGACATGGGCACATGGGGCGATTGAATTTCCGAGTCCGTTTCACAGATTTATTTCCAGACATGTAGTTGATTAGACGTCTGTGTCCTGCTCGACCGAAACAATCTATTGTCTTCCAGGAATACGAACCAAACTTCTCTACTACTTAACGCAATGCTCAACAACATGTTTAAACATGTGGGAAGCTGTACGCGATCTACTTCCTTTATAGGAGACTAGAGCCTTAAATATACAAGCAAAAACTATGCGCCTTAGGATTTATGACGGATGTTGCGGGCGACTTACGATCTTGTCGATTCATATATTAATATTGTTTTTGATTGAGTCGGAACTAATTTTAACATTGATTTATATTTAGAGAGTGTTTAGAGAAAAAACACCCATTAGCATTTCCTTGGCACGTCTCTCCACTTAAATGCATGGAGTACGGTCGTTTAAAATAATTTGATAATTGATAGTACATAAATTAATTATTATGATTTACTCGTCTCTATATTATTCGTAGTCTGAGAGCTAACGATTTAGATTAACCGAACGCATCATATTATGTTAGTGAATAATATAAGCCTCAATATTTAGGCTTTCATTGTATGTAAAAAAAAAACAAGTTTACTGACTACTCACTGATTCAAAATTACTAACTCTAGTTACAAGCTTTGGATTTCTCAGAATATACACAGAATATGTTACTAACTAAAAATTTCTAACTATGGAATAGCAACAGGAGTGGATCTTCACTATTTATTTTGAACAATTTACAAATTGAACAGGCGAAACTCAACTGACAAACGAACATCGATTAACAGGAATCCAGAAACGAAAACGAGCAGTTGCACAAGTAAATTGTCAACATGTACACGAATGATTTATTTAACAATCGTATTGTATATCAAAGGATTGTTGTTTTCAGTCGCGCGTACCGCGACGGGACGCACATGTTCGCTTTGGATTCTGAGCTATTTGCGCAGTGACATTTAGCTGTAGCCCGTCTGTTCTTAGACGTACTATTGTCTAATTTAAAGATGTACTTGCACTGTGATTTTACATACTGTCTGTAGTTTACGCGAGTAGTATAAATTTAAATAAAACACTTTAACGGTTTAAAACGCGATATATATTAGTTAAACTTATTAAAAAATATATTTTTAACTTCGGCCCGACGTTTCGAATGCTTTGCAGCAGGCGTGGTCATGGGGAGACTAAAGATAGAGGATGCCTTTGACGTCAAAGTAAAAATTTCTACGCTAGCGCCATCTGTTCCGTCGAAGTTGGTATTTGGCGAAACTGGCCGGCGAAAAAAAATTATTAATATTCATATAATACACTTATTGTCCACCCACGTATGTCCTTTATTTTTAATCAGTCTTAAAAAATCAAAAGTGCTGGATCTATTTAAGAAATAAATTCTCACAGTGTTTGAAGAAAATAAAAAATCGAAGATTTCGTAGTTATAACTGTTGTTGTGTATTCATATAATTAAAATATTGTAAAATGTATTCATATAAAATAATACAAGTGTTAATTTTATTGTCTGTTTTACAGACAGTAATCAATAATTATAGCAGGTATATCTCTTTTAAATGTAACTATTTAAACATTAAATCTATTGTTAATTTTATTTAAACAACGACCCGTTGTTTCAGATGTTTTGTAACAGGGAATGGTAATTTAAGTAAGGCAGTTTAATTAACTTTTTATGTTTAAACCCGTCAGATGTTTCATTTAAAATGCACGAAACTACGACGTTTTCTCTACATAACATAAAAAAATTAATTAAATTCCTCGAAAACCCCTCACGAAATGAGACTAAATGATAACACCGCTATACAGCGTTGGCATCAAAGGAGTTTCCTACGCGAGACAACATCAGGTACGGAGCTATTTGCGCCGTGACCTTTTCTACCGATCTGTCTGGGTACGCACCATCATCTAGCTCGTAATTAACTCGATCGGATGCACTAAGCGGACCGAACGCCGTTGAAAGATTGATACATTGTCCGAAGTTGTTACAAATTGAAATGTTACATTTCAAAGAGCTCTACAGGAGCGTAAACAAGATCTACAAAGGATTCTACAAACAAAAATGTTATAATAAAATATATATTTTATCGCTGAAGAATTAAATAAATATTTCGATATGAATATAACTAATATGTAACTTTTCTGAAAGAAAAAAAAACTATATAAAGACAATAATTATTTTTTTTTTTATGGAGAACAAAAAAGCATAGGGGTTACTGTGATGGAAAGTGAAATAGCCATTTTACATCTAAACAAGATGTTTCGAAATAATTACAAATTCATTAGAAACATATAAGACCCGGTGGGTGTCGCCTGCGACCCTGCGACCCTTTCATTATTAGAAATACCTACACTGATACAAGTGAACCAACAAGAACAACAAAAATTGTATTAAAAAAATAAAATAATATTTGCCTTGGTATTGAATAACTAAGAAAAAAAATTCGAAGACATAGAAATTCAGAAAATACGGATTTAAAATAAAAATACTAATACTGAAATCGTTATCCTAATTGAAAATTATAATTACAAAATCAAAACAACAATTGAAACAGTTAAATCCATCCCACAATACTCCGATAATCTTAAAACGTCCAGAGTTATTGCAGTCAGCTGTGCTCGACCCACTTTGAAGACAATAGCGGTTTCGAATCACGTCCTAATTAGAAATTATCCGTGCGAACACCGTCGTAACTACCTCAATGTTTGGTCAAATACTGAAAAGTCACTAATTAATTGCTTTAACCTTGAATGAATAGACCTTCAATGTCTACCAAGTCTACAATTATTCAATTTTTATACTGTTTGTAGTTTACACATTAAAATAAATCACTTTAAAGGTATTATACATATATGTATAATACTTATTTATATTAGTAGTCATTTCTAGTTTAAATGTTCATTTTATCACAACATTTTATTTTCCATGTTGACCTTTGCTTCTTTACTGCATTTTGCTGCGACCACCATTACGACCACACTTGCTTTGCTACCGTACTCGCTCACTCACATTACTGATGGAATCCCCTCTTGTTCGTGTTTTGCGTGTTATCATCAAGCTGTAGGAGGGGATCGACATTTTTACGTGCAGGTTGGGTGGATTGACAAAAACATCACTCTATGAAATATGTATATATGTTTTGTAATGGTAGAATATATTTATAATGCAAATAAATATATCTTTTTTTATTTCTACATGCAAAGGTTGCCTGGAAGAAGTCGCCATAGACGATAAGGCCGCCTTTGCAAAAAAAAAATTTTAGTGTCTATGTTCTTATGTCTATGCTTGTGCATTAAAGAGTTTTAAATTTAATTTAATATTCAATTCGAAGTCAACATTTTAACGGATGGAAATATAAATAATAAATAGAAAATAGCTTACATTGCCGTTATAACATTCCGATGGTAAATAATATGCTAGATTTTGAAGCCTTATAGCTTATTAATTACACATATATATTAGATCGTTAGATATATCGATTAATGCAACTTGACCGATTATTATTATTTAAAAAATAATTCGCGCGAAAACTTGCTAACAATAACACAGTCGTACGTAACACATGTGTGACATTCGAAGTCGCTGTCACAACTAGGTCTGGAAGCGACAGGTGATTGGTTGTAACCTATTTACAGATTTTCGATTATTTTTAGATAACCTTATAGTGAAGAAGAATAGTAATAATTTATGCCGGTATAAATCTAGTTTATCACGCTATGAAAATATATAGCAATATAAAATATAGTTAACTAGCTGTGTCAGCGACGTCGTCCGCGTAGAGTAGTTATTTTGGGCATCCAAATTTGTTTTTGCTCTTCCTCCTTATATTTATGAATTTACTAACGGCGTCTTTCTTTTAAGAGGAATAATTCTTTCATTAATATCTTTAATCATCTAGAACCGTTTTCGCAGCGTACTGATTGGAAACCCTATAAGATGAATAATTTTCCCATTTTTTCCACATTTCCCGCTGTTTCTTCGCTGCTATTGGTAACATCACAATGTGTTATAGCATATACTTGTAATTTAACTGGCTAGTGCCGTTTTCATTGTTTATAATAAATAAATAAAGAATTTCTCGATAAATGGTCTAACCAACACTAAATTCAAATTTTTCAATTTGAAGCAGTAGTTCCTGAGATTAGCGCGTTCAAACAAACAAACTCTTCAGCTTTATATATTAGTATAGATAGGTGATTGTTACAGCAAATTAGTTTATCTTTTGTCTCTCAACATTAACAGACCGATAAAGTTTGGTGAGAACAATCGAATCTAAAAATAAAAAATACTTAAGAGCAGGCAGCTGCCAGCAATATATTACTTGGACAATAAAATCTTGAACCACGAATTGTCTAGAAGGCAATTAATTAGAGGCTAACGAAGTTTTACTTTTAGTTTTCGTTCGGGCTATAGCTAATTTAAAAGAAAAAATGTAATTACGAAATCTTGGAATAAATAATAGGTTTTCGATTTTATGCTCTTCCTAACTAAGGGCGATATTTAATTGTTACATCTCGCAAAAGAGGTACAACATTCGTGGTACAATTAAAATTTAAAAATACAAAAATGTCAATAGGGAGGACGGCTTCAAGTTATCAAACACCTGGGATTCCGTATTAAAAACTCGAAAGCGAAGACACCGTTAATCAATTCTGCAAGGGCCCGGCCAGTTTTGCCAAATACCAACGTCGACGGAACAGATGGCGCTAGCGCAGCAGTTTTTTAATTTGACGTCAAAGACAAAATCCTCCATCTTCAGTCTCCACGACCACGGCTGTTGCTAAGCATCCGAAACGTCGGATCGCAGTTAAAATATATATTTTTAAATAAGTTTAACTAATATACATCGCGTTTTAAATCGTTGAAGTGTTTTATATAAATTTGTTTTTAATTGTAATCGATTAGTTCGAGGAAAATGTCAACACCACCTAATTACATTTTCATAAGTAATTGAGTAGCTCACCACAAAATTCCACTATCTTAATCGGATGATGGCGAAGATGATTACCTGAAATAGAAATGACTTAATTAAGAAAGGCACTATTATTGATTAAGCTAGCTTCGTTGGGTTAAACCATGTACCTTATATTAAAACATTTCTATAAGAAAACCTCTTTTATGATTAAAGCATTCTATAAAAGAACAATCTTTTTCTATATTTGGAGAAATCACAACAAAGTCGGTTGTGTCTTAAAAAAGCGTAAAGACAACGAACGTAAAGAGAAAGAAACTCTTTTAAAACGCGTTTAAAACGCGAAACATATAAGTTAACTTAAAAATAAGTCAACTAATATATTTCACATTTTAAACCGTCAAAAGTGTTTTATTCAAATGTGTTCTACTCGCGTAAACTACTCACAATTTCGAAGGAATTACTTGTGTTTAAGTCCTTGGTACTATAGTTAATACTGACAAGATGATTTAATTAGGTACATTGTAGCAAAGATCTTCATCACTTCTTTAAAAGTAATAAAGACCGATATAGTTTAGGATCACAAAACAAATGACAACACACATCGAGTGACATCGATGACGTTCGATGACGCCTCTTCATTAGCACGACGCCTTCTCCGCCAAGAAGCTTGCTGTTCGATTGGTCAGTTCTAGTACAATACGACGCCTACTCTTTAGTCGTCACAAAGCTACTGTTGTCTGCCATTTGACTATGGCACCACGCCAACCATTTGTTAGGACGGTGTAAGTCGCAATGAACATTTGTTGAGGAGTCACCGACAAGATTACAAGCGACGTCAAAAACTTAATTTATTTGCGTCACAAAAACCTATATGCATATCAATAATATGTAAATAAAAATATGTCAATATTTTAAGATTAACTTACAAAAACGACGGAACGTGGAGGACATCGTTGGTAACAGCTGTAATTTATAAAGTTGAGAAGGTTTGCAAAAACAAATCGGACGAAGTCGCTAACAAAGCTTGTATCTTATATAAATAACTCTAGCGTCTAGCTAGATTTAAAATGGTTTACTGTAGAAATAATTCATAAAAACATAGAGTCAGTAAACAATTGGGGTAAAACGTTTCCAGCACTTTCCAATAGTCTAACTGCCATCGCAATATGGCAAAGCTGTCAGAGATATTGTTTGAAGTGGTTGTGTCGCCATAGAGGGAAACACAACATCGTCATATTTGAAAAAAAAAACTTGATTTAAACCCTAAAATAGATATAAAAGTAATACGTAAGGTACAATGATTTTGAAATAAAACAAATGCCTACACATCTGTGTGTCGTCATTACGTTCCTTATAAGTTAAGAATTGAGAATTCTCAAACTTTCTGTTAAAGAAAGGCCAAAGGATTCATCTGATGAAAAGTATGACCTATTTAGACTTTGAAAATCCACTATTAGAAGCGGGTACACGTATTTACACCTCACAGATTTTTATCTCCGACGGTATTTCGTTATTCCTACCAACAATTTATATTTATTTACAAAACAAAGTTCTACATGTGTTTTATTAATAATTTATTATTTATATTAATTTATTATTATTTTTTAAAAACAGGAATCAAATCCAGGATCAAATATAGTGCCTACTACACCAACGAGCGTTTTCATTATTTTGTTCTTCGATCTTAATACTATTAATATTATAGAGTTCAAGATGATTTCTTCCTAAAAAAATATCCGCAACAAAAAAATATGTCTATCTTTTAAGATTAACTCGCAAGAACGCCGAGGAGCGTACACACGTGGTTAACAGCTTTAATTTGTAAACCTGAGGACGTTGTTTGCAAATATAAATAATACGATACCAAAATAACTATTTCACACGGACGTAGTCGGGAGCACTACTATAGTGCAAAAATAAAATGGCAAACATATCCTACGAATAAGGTTGCTACGACCTTCTCAATCAAATGATACGTATATTTTTTTCGTAACGTATTAAAGAACAAATACCCTTCACCTGTGTTTGGTAACACCGTCTGACAATGGTCTATAATGCGTCTGCGCATTGCCAGACGATGCAAACGCCACTACGTCACACCCTGGCACTCATCCAGGCCACCACCTGCGCTTGGAGTTATGTACCAGACGACAAGTACAACGGGAAACGTCTACCATTGCTGGCGTATGGGGATTCACTTGAGTGATCTTACACGTGTTTGGCACAGAATACAGAACACAGCAGAAGGCCTGTTCGATAATGTTTGAACTCAAAAGTTTTTATTTAGATTAAGCTACATTAACAATACATACAATATTAAATCTATCATAGATAGACTGAAAGTATTTAACATTCTTATGTTCCAATGATGTTTCATTGGATGTGCGCTGAAACAAATCACAAGTAGCTTGCATACACAAAATACTAAATAATGATAGGTACACTTATGAACGATACAACAATGAAAACTGTAGAGTCAATGTGACTGTGTAAATAGTACATTTTTGACATATTATATTAGTTAACTTTCTGCAAAGTATCCAAAACGCCGTAGTCAAAATATATATTTTTTTATTAAAGTTAACTAATTTTGTGATTGTTGTGATGACGTTTAAAGTACTCGCGTAAACTACAGACTATAAATAAACTGTATATACCGGCTACTGCTTTGCTCGCGTAATATACGACACGCACCGTTGCTTCACTAACATGGGATATATATATAAATGACGACTACAAGTTTGACAAGTTTGAAGAAGACTACAAATTGTTCGCCAGGCAGCGTTGTTTCACAGTAGTCGTGACGGCCTTACTTTTGAGTTTCTGTTTTATTCTGTATTCTGTGGCGTTAAAACCCAAATATCTATTACTTGGAAGTTAGTCCTGCAAGATAGGATTCGTTGTACGTTTTTAGTCAGAACTGTAAGCATTACATGAAGATATTAAAGCGTGGATTCTAGGAAAATGTTGCGGTATGGCCCGATTCTTGTTGATTTATGCTATCTGCTTCATTGGGTTTGGAGTCATGGAACCTTTCTGTGAATTTTATTATTAGTATTCTCTGCAATATATCTAGAAGGATATGAAACTACTGTCTAAAATACCTTCACTCAAAATCTAAGTCAAAAATTAAATTGTTTACATTATCTAAATTTTGACCGGCTCATAAGACTAACGGTAGCAATAATTGCCTAATAATCTATGAGTCGTGGTTCAATCCTCAAATGAAACGTGGTATAACGTGTTCCTATTCATTTTTTTTATATACTTATTTTGGAAACTAAATGGGTGATAGGAATATCGATATTCCGTCCAGGTCACAAAACGGCATCCACAGATTAAAAAGCCGAATATCCAAAGCCAACATAACAGCACAACATTAACTTGGGGTCACGTCCATCAAGTGAAAACAAGTTACTCTATGCTCATCTACCATAAAAATATAGGCCTTATTTTGGAGGTAATAGAAGGTTCATCGCATGTATGAAAAGTTAATTTAGCGCATAATAGGCGCACTGTGGCATATAAACTGTTCAATTACTGATCATATTTAATAACAATTCAGAGTTCACTAAAAAGAACTTTTGGGTAAAGATATAAAAAGTGACTATCACGAAGCGTACTGCGTAACAACTTTCTTCGCGCTTCAAAGATTAAGATTAAAAAGCTATTGACCCACATAAAAAGTTGGCCGAAGTGGCACCTCCGTCAAAGCAGCGACTCGCAACATAAGATGATAAGGATATTATGAAAACAGGTCACGTCCGCGACGTGACGTCACATTTCTTGGTTAATATCGTGTGAGTATATTAGTGTAGCTTTCATGCTATTTTTATTACGAGATGAGGGTAGTTATCTCTTTTTTAATGAATAGACAAGCACGTGGTTCACTTGATGGTAGGCGATATATCCCAGCTATACAACCTCTACACAAGATACGCTGTCGATCTATTTTGGATTTGGATATTCGGAAATCCAAGGACGGCTTTTTAATCTGTGGATGGTGGTTCGTGGAGCGGACGGAATTTGATATTTCTACCACCTATATGGTATCCAGATTTCCAGGCGAAGACAAATTGAATTAATTGAAAAATTAGTAACATGTTGGACCCCGTGGGGACCAAACCCATGATCGATTCGATCATACATTCGCCATACAATAAACCAACGAAGCGATCAAATGCTTATACTTATATATTATTATCATAAAGTAAGGAGCACAAGTTTAACGGTTTTAAAAATAAAATATAAAATTAACCACTCGCGTGCTCCAGACAATGTTTAAAGTAATATTACATCACAAGTATATAAAAAGTATGTTTTTACTAACAAGATGGAATATTTAGGAAAAAGCGTTTTTGTGGAATCAAAAATTATATGTTAACAAATAAAACCGAACTGTAAATAAATTTTACAATTTAATAATAGAGGTGAATATTTTGGGGCGCTTTTAAAACGCATATTTCCATGACAATAGTCGCAGCATCACTGTCACTTCAACAAAGAATTTCCGTCAGATTTCGCGAGACTTAAATATATTACCCGTATTTATTGTGGCGTTTTATCAAATCATTCGTTATAAAGATGGTTTTAATGGTGACGACCCGTAGTTATGCACACGACCGCAGAAAAGCTTTTATAATATTTCGATTACATAAAATTTACTCATAAATACTTGTACAGTATTATTTTAAAATAATATACGATAAATAAATTTATTATGCGATCTTCCGAAGGTAATAAGGTAAGTATTTAAAGAAAAATCGTTGTTTATTTATATTTAGATTTATACGGAGGGAGGAGGGGGATCAACTTAAAAATTCTATTAATTATCAAAATCTAAGTCAAACAGCTGTCTACTATAAGTATTAAGTAGTCTTTTGTTTTTAACGTCAAAGCAGTTAAAAACATAAGACTAATTTTACATTCACTGTTTGTTCCTCGAACAAACGAGAAAACGAGAAGAAAGGGCAAGATACTCTTACTACTCTACTCTACTTATTATTTTAACGAAACCAAATATAGAAATAACAAATGTTGAAAAAAAAATACGACACGGGCGGGACTTGAATTGGCATTCAGACATTCTGTTCGGCTCTCAAATATAATCATAGGATATTTTAAATATCGTCGGATCTTCCAATATTAACCCTGCTTTCCCTGTTTAATTTCCATCCTTCAACGTCCATGTAGCGAGGGTACCTGCATTCAAGCTATTGTCTTTCGGAGGCCTGGCGGTCTTTTGTTTTCACATTTTAATATTTGCGTCCCCAAAGTAATCCGCGATAATTGATGTTTAGAAATGCTTCTATACTTTTAATTACACTTTCGGGAGGGAAGCATTTTCGTAAATAATACACCTGTAAAATGCCCTTACAATCTATTTATTGCGAAAGAATTATTAGTTATTTTTGTAATAAGTATTTTGTAAGGCACATAATTTTAGCCTTTTTTAAGATGGCAGAGCAGAGTTCTAAATCGGATCTATAGTCATGGGTTTGGATCCCTTTGGATCCCGTCGGTGTATTGAAATTAGTTCTATCAATTCAATATCGATAATAATATTGTTTTATTTAAGGTGCAGAGAATATATTAACACTTTCTATTTAATTTTATGTATGCATAATGTAAAATTTAAACATACGTATGTTTTCGTAAGAAATATACACAGTTACACGAGACAATGTAATCGTCATAAAATCCGTTTTTAACAAACTACGGAGTCTTAAGAAAAGTTGGTATTTCCTTTTATAGACATTTTATCACAGAGCGAATATCACGATAAAATTAACTTATATATTTTTTAATTTTTTTACTGTTTTAACGGTTTGAAACGATAAGTATATCTGTTTTATTTAAATATGTACCTTTCGTTTAAGATACCAACAATGTCTTCTTTAAGAATTGTTTGTATTTTACGCGTGTAGTAAGTATTAAAAAAAATACTTTAACTGTTTAAAACGCGGAATATATTCGTTTACTTGTTTGAATTTACATAAACTACAGCCCGACGTGTTAAAACCTTTGCAGCAGACGTGGTTACGGGGAAAATAAGTTTAGTGATTTCGCGTTTTAAACCGCTTAAAGTGTTTTATTTATATCTTCGCAATTGTTCTTTTATATCGAATCTTTATAAACATAAAATACATAGATTTATAATAAGTCAATGTGTTGATAACAAGTATCGAATCAACATTAAAACACTTTTTGACCTACTTACAGGAACAACCACTCAAGATAATAAAGCACCAGTAGGGAGGACGTATAAAATAAATTCTTATTCATCTCTATCCCTTACGATCGAAATCGGCCCTTTTCCCTAACAAGAAATCCCTAATAAATTGAAATCTTATTATCATGAAACGTACACCTGCCTTCAAACATTCTTGTTTGCTGAAACTACGTTTGGCCAAACTGCTACAAGTTGTATAACAAAATGTTTCCAAACTAAACTCGACGCTGTTGGACCTTTGGAATGTTGCCGTGCTTGGGGGATAATTCACAACTAAACAATATAACAATTATGTGGACAAGTCGGAAAATATGTCAAATTTGAAAGTATAAAAATCCAATGTGAACGATTTAATTAGCCTTCATAATCAAAAAAAAAAAAATCAAAAGACCAGTAATAAATAAAAAACTTCAAAAAAAGGAGGATTTTAATTCAATTCGTATGACTGCTTTTTATGTTTGTTATTGCATAACTTCGAGTTTATATATCCATTTTGTTATACTTCTTGTTGGAAAGTATAGTGATTTACGCAGGCCAGAGAAATCGAGAGAAACATGTAGAAATCATTGGAACGTCCAGTGCCTTTTCCAATGCTAAAGGATTTGTATCTCCCAGTGACACTCCATACGACATAATAAATTTAAACAAACCATTTTTAATGGTGTATAACGCGAAATATATTAGGTCACTTAATTTAAATTTTCATTATTTCTCACATCCCCCGTGACCACGTCTTTTACGTCGGGCTGTAGTTAAAATGAATTGTAAATAAATTAACTAATGTAATTGAATTTTAAGCCGTTTAAAGTGTTTTGTTTAAATGTCTTCTACTCGCGTAAGCTGAAACACACGTCAATCAGTGACGTAATTCTGTCGATTCGTAATTATAAGCTAAATTATAAATTGATTTTAGATTCCAAAAATTACCACACACGCGGGATTTTAACAACAGATTGAAACACGCATGACTCGATTTTTAATTTATATAGAGCCACCATGTGCAATAACATGTGAAAAATATTATTAGTTTTTAAATGTTATACGTAATATTTTAATGAGGAAGAAATACATTGATTTATGATTCAAAATTAATAATAAGATTTATTTATTAAATGAATAAAAAATATCATAAGTTAATCTTAACAGTATTGCGTGCCGCAAGTTGGTAGAATAGGATCTTACTCAGCTCACATAAGGTCTTTTGTTGACTTATTATTCGTCGTTGTTAGAGCACACTAAGAGTGGATGGAATAGTCCGCTATACGTCTTGATACATATACATAGCAGCAACTGAACAAACAAATCTTTACATACGACCGATTATCTATATTTTTACTAATATACAAAGCTGAAGAGTTAATCTCATGAATTGCTGGATCAAATTGAAAAAAAAATGTGATGGTTAGAACATGTATCGAGAAACGTTATTAAATATTACGTTGTGACTAATAGGAGCGAAGAAACAGCGTGAACTGTGGACAACATGGAGAAAGATGCCCAAAAAATATGTATTAAAGAATGATTCCTCTTTAAAATAATCTAAAAAAAGTCCGCGAGGCTATACGCTAACGCTTTTTTTTAAGGTTGACTTGCAAGAACGACGAAAGGGACGCGACCGACGTCGCTGGTAACAGCTTAAATTTATAAAGATGAAGGGATTGCAACAACGAATTTGGATGCCCAAAATTACGATTCTCGCGGACGAAGTCGCTCCCACAGCTAGTTTAAGATAAAAGTAAAGAGACTTTTCTATTAATCTGAGTCAACAAGTGAACTATAGTGAAAAATCTCTTAAGTACTGTATTACCGAGACGGAGCCATATCAAAGATCATCCAATATGCGTATAGACACTTCGTATCCAATCAGATTGAGTCAACAACACCCGATCAATATTGTGTCATATTATGTGAGAAATTGTGTTTATTCATTGTGTACCTAATATGATTAGAGTCACAGAAATCAACACTTTGTATAGTATATTTATACTATTAATAGTGAAATGCCAGAAGTTATGTAAAACTAATACACATAAGGATGTGTTTGTTTGTTCTTCTTTTTTATGTGATAGAAGAGGATAGAAAAGCATGGGGTTCAATTGATTTAAGGTGAAATGATTTGGCAAGATGCGTTATCGACCTATCTTGGCTTTGTATTCTCGGAAAACCTCAGATTGACACCTAAACACAATTTTCATATATAGACTGTGGTTCGAGACCCTTATATTTCTGCCACCCGTTTACTATCCGATTTTCCAGACGATTTCCAGTATATTTTAATAATTATAAATTGATTAGAAACACGTTGGGGCCGGTGAAGTTCGAACCTAGGAAAAGTTGAATTTTAGCCACACATTGCTAATAATCTACGTGTCCATTATGTGTCCCTACTATAAACCCATAATAAATAGATATTTCGAATAGTTGATCAGACTTCAATGCTGTGTTCAAACAATTGTATTAAATCGGGAATCGAATCTATAATCTCTCGCACTTAAGGCAATGCTAAATAGGCAACACATGTCACTTATTAAATACAACAATTCAAGGTTTAAGTTTTATTTAAATGTGTACTACACGCGTAAACTACATACGGTATTGAACTCGTCTCACTTTTGAGCTAGAGGTGGTTCACATATAGTAAAATCTACATAATATGTAAAATTAAAGTTATCACACTGTTGACTTGAGTATATACAAAAACCAAACAGAAACTCCATATGCAGCATTACTATCGCAAGCATTCGATCAGTTCACACAGAATTCTCGGCGGCCCAAGTTCGTTCCCTCGTACAATATTGTAATGCCTTAACTTAAATGGACTAACTTGGTCTAGATTTACCAAGCCGCGCTCAACTGCACACAATAGATACGTAAACAATTGCAAACGTTCCGAGGAAATGGATATAGATGGGGTTTGGGCCAAGACAAAATAACAGGAACATAATTTAGTTAAAATTGATATAATGACATGATTTTATATAATACATTGATTAGAAATTTTCAGTTGTAAGTTCGAATTAATTTATCGAAATCATTGACTAATTACTGCCTGTTGTTTACGTGAGTAGTGCATATTTAAATAAAACACTTTAACGGTTTAAAAGGCGATATATAATAGTAAAACATTTTTGGAAATTATTTTAGCCTAGAGCCTACCTCGATGAATGCTCTCAAAGATAATTTATCAGTTTGAACCAGTAGTTTTAGAGATTAGGGCGAACTTGCAAACGAACTCTTCAAGTTTATAATATAAGTATAGATAGCGAATAAGGTTAATAGATCTTCTAATACCTTTTAGACTGGTATAATTATTTTCTCATATTGTTTCCTCAATAAATTGTTTAAGGAAGGAAAGTGCCTGCCGATAACATTTACAACATCCAATATTATTTAAATTGAAAAGTCGTAAGGGTAGTCTCACACCAATGATCACGAAAACCCTTGCCCCTTGAAGCACAACAAGCATCTTTAGGGTTGGGAAATAAAAAATATCCAAGCGGACCCAAACTCGACCCGGACGTGACGTTTGGCGGGAAGAACGTTTTTCCTTGGCGGGACATTTAGAAATTACTCATAGATCGTCTGATGGAATAAACACTCTATACCCTTGATACAGGATACAAAATCGCGTGGCAGTGAAACTAGAAGCTGGGGATTTTGAGAGATGTCCGCACAAAGTAGTAACGCTTCCAAGGTGGAATATAATCAAGTTAATGAGATGGCGGTGGATACTTTTGTAAACAGTGGCTATACAAAAATTTCACGTCTAGGGAGCTTCTAAAGACACATCTCATTAGTACAGAGTCTGGTGTCTTAAGGAAATTACTGAGATAAATCAAATGCGCCGCCATCTAATGATCGCGTTTTGAGAACGCCGAGGGGTTTCAAAAGGTGCCTAATTTGCAAAGTTATAACTGATAACAGATGGGGGTGGATAAATCAAAGTGTTTTGCATACAATAGACAAGAAACGCGCATTCACGTGAAGTATTATTGTTTATAGCAATTTGATTTACTCAATGTATTTTAATCAGACACTTCTGGAGCGATTCGATATTTAAATATTTCGAACACCAACGAATTATGCAAATTACGATTATCACGGATATAATTTCAATATGAAAAAGTTTATAAAACTACCATAACAGTTAAGAAGCGTTGTCCTGGATACCAGTACATAAAGAAAGAACAAAGAAAAATGTACTCACTCGCTTTAAATCATTATTAATCTGATCAATAGCAGATCTTGCTTCGTTCGGCTTAAAAGAGATATACAGATGTATGTCATCTGCATACATGTGGAATTTGTAATTGTGGATATGCTTCTGTATATCCGCTGTATAGGTGTTGAATAGAGTTGGTCCTAGAATAGAGCCTTGAGGTACGCCCCTCAGCACACGTTTTTGTTGTGATCGAAGAACAGTACCATTGTCTTTTTTTATCTCAACCCTCTGACTACGGTTTCTTTAATAAGTATCAAACCATTTCATTGTGGTTTGGCTACATCCTTAATAACGTAGCTTGGCAATCAAAATATCCAAATTTATACAATCAAAAGCTCTAGAAAAGTCTAAAAGAACCATTATTGTTCTATTGCCTTTATCCTGTGAGCAGATTACTTCATCTAAAACGCTTAAGTAGGGCTGTAGTAGTACTACGTTTTTTTCTAAACCTTGATTGTACAGCTGGTAGAATAGAATTCGCTTCCACAAACTCCGTCAATTGATTACTAACAATCTTCTCTAGTATTTTGGAAAGGCAAGAAAGCAAACTAATAGGTCTTAAACCCTTTACTTTGATGATATAATCGGGAGGTCTAATATTCAACCACAGAAATGTTTGTCATAATAGAATCATTTATTATTTTTGTGATAACTGCTTCTGACTGGTAAAGTTGAAAGCAACATATCAAGTGATATCCCATCGGATGCGCTGGCATTAGAATGCAATGACCGAAGCACTTTCAAAACATCTCGTCCATTGATGGGAGTCAGCTTTAATGACTTATTTATCGCTCTCCTCTCCTGGAAAATATCTAAAACTGACGAAGATACAAAGTCTGAGCCGGGTACATTTAAGAAAGCATCGTTTATTTCATCTGGATTACTTAAGTGTTCTGGAAGTGGAGCATCATTTTATTGATTGTATTTTTAAGATGTTTCCAGAGCTTACGGGGATTATTGTAATTCTTGTTAATATATTGATCGAAATAGCCCTTTTTTTTTTTCGGTAGCGATAGCGGTGTTGACAATATATTTCAATTCTTTGTAGACTTGAATGTGACTTTCGTCTCGAGTTTTGCGCGCCCTATTATGAGCTTCATTACGTCTCTTCATAATTTGTTGAACATTGTAAGTAATCCAAGGATATATTAAAAATTTTTAAAGGTGCTAAACTATCATATATTTCGAGTAATTCATTAGTAAATTCAACAACTATATTTGTTTGTAACTGTAGTATTCAGGTCATCGATGTTTAAAAGGCGGTGCCAATCTATTTGATTAATTTGACTCGTAAAGTAATTAGGATCAACTTTATATATTTGCCTAGAAAGTCTTTGAATTTTAACATTTTTAACTTTTTTAATTGGAATATGACAGGCTATAAAAGCATGTTTACATAACCAGTCAACAGATATCGAGCAAGCCCTGAAATTCGTACAAATTTTGTCAAAAAGGGGCTCGCATGATCAGTTATATGTGTGGCTTCCTGTACCTTTCGTTTTAACCCTGTCCAGTCGAGAATTTTACAATTTTTAAATACATGCGTTAGCGCTTTATACAGTTATTCTTAAATATATTTTAAATTAAAACTTCTAGTCACTTTTAAATTTCACTCGAAATAGACTATTATTTTGTCACAACGCAACGTTCGTAACTGGCGTGCTGACATCTCTTTGAACTGTCGGTCAACGAAAATATTTATAAATATAATATATTCAGTAATCGTCCATGGCCGGGAAGCGAGCTAAGAACACCGGAAGTGACGACAAACAATTTCCTCTAGATCCAAGAGGCAAAACAAATTTTATTTTCCAATCTCAATAATGCTATTAATTCCAGTTTGAAGTCGCCTTTTATAAACAGTCCGCGGTTTAATTGATTTAATATGCATGGAAAATTAAAACTTTTTGTCCGCAAAGCTTTGGACGTTTTAATTTAGTTTTGAAATTGATTAACGGGAGTGCGAATGGAAAATTGGAGACGTAAAGTAATAATTTTCATACGTTTTAATTTTCATAGTGATACTTAATAAGCGTTTTGTTGAACATACAGATATATATGAGGCTGCTAGAGGCAGAGTGGCCTAATAACAAAACATGATTTGCAATAAGAAGGAAAATAAAAATGCGCAATCAACTTAGGTGAAAATTAATTCGCACTATTATTCGTGTAAAAATTATGGTAATAATATTCGGTCACTGTGCTCTTGTATAAACTGTACTGTAATAACTTTCAAATAAGTTTACAAAACATTCGCGTTTTAAAGCGTTAAAGTCTTTTGTTTCAAAATACAAAAGTATATAAAACACAGAAGTAGACACGTCCTACTAATTCTATCGACGGGATTATATTAATGATTTTATTGTCAGGATTCTATTCTTTTGAGACGTATTCTCTTAAACCCAGGTAAGGCGTGAACATTCGCTCTATTAAAAAACGAATGTCGTGTTTATTTTGTTAAAATGACAAGTATCTACAAAAATAGATGCGTTTTTTTTTACATACAGCGACCCTCTTGAAATTTTGTACAACGGAAAGAACTGAGATTCGATGTTATCCACCCCCATTTAGTTATAAGAACGTCTCACATAATTTTAGGTGGGCATAATAATATTTTTCATGTTACACAATCCGAAATAGGATTCTCCCATGATAAATAACAGTACAAGATTGCCGAACATAACGCCGGCGATAAATAAACAGATGTCTCCATTTCCCACGGATATATATATTCATAGGGTAGATACAAACATATATATGATCACAGTTCCGTAATGCCACGCACATTTGTAGCCTATATTTTCGGGCACGGTTGATTGCACACGGCTTAGTAGAATGTGGAGTTTACTCGGCCCAATAGGGACTTTAAACACGGGCTTTTGACGTGTTCGTTGGTCTAATAGTAGCAATGTGTGGCGAATAATCAACGGATTCGATACCCACCTAGTACAACATGTTACAAAATATTCAATTTATAATTTTTCTGAAACGAGTTGAATTTCGTCGGGAAATCTGGATATTATATGGGTGGTAGGAATAGCGAAAATTCCTCCTGCGTCACAAACCACCGTCCACATGTTTAACGGTTTAAAACATGATATAAATAATTTGTCTTATTTTTAACTACCGCCCGCGATGTTTCGAATTATTATTATATATATTAGCAACAGCCGTGGTCACGGGTCGATAGAAGATGGCGTAGCAGATATAACTGACGTTAGAGACTACCTCCATCTTCAGTACCCAGTACTTCGCATTTTAAACCGATAAATATGTTTATAATATTAAAAATTTATAAGTTAGACCATTAATCAATTTTATAAATCGAATTAGTTGAGTTAATAACTTTAGTCGTGTGTTTTTATATAAATGTGTACTACTCGCGTAAACTACAAACAATACTCAAAATATTTAAGGCACGTCAAAAAGAACAATAACGTATTATTATGCAAAAATTGTTTTACACAAAATATGAAGTTTAAAAGTAAACAACTTCGACAATAGAGTCAGCTCTGTATTCACAACGTTAGCGTCACCTGCGTGCTTTAATTGGATTGTATTCGGGTGCAATTTTCACTGGATCCATAAAACATTATTTTATTCTCTACAATTTCGTGTAAATTGAGGTTCAAATGTGTTCCGTTTATCATTTTTGGATAGCCAAATAGACGTCTGTTAAAATATAATATGCATTTTATAATGTGGTAATCGTAAATAAAAATCCCTTTCCTTACGATCGAAAAAGAGATTTTTAACCATGACCTCAATCTCGGATTAAATTCGTACATTATAAGCATATTAAAATATTTCACATGTTCTGGAGGTTTCACCCTTTTATAATTTGAAATAAGTTTTATTTATGTTTATAAAACATAACAATAACAGAATATAGTTCTAGTACTACTATAGTAGTGTCTATAGTTTACGCGAACAGGACTCATTTTATGAAAACATTTTTAACGTTTTAAAACATGAAAAGTTGTTGTTGTATATTAAGTTGTTTTTAATTTATTTTAAGTACAAACCGACATTTCCGATGCTTTGAAGTAGCCGTAACTACATATATAACAATTTCACGATGACGAAAGTATATTACTGACGTTAGACTGAGCTGTTTAATGTAAAGAACACGAAACTTAACTAAAGTATTTCGCGTTTCAAACCGTTACAAGTGCTTTAAGAGAACAATATACGAAACATAGAGCGCGGATAACAAAATGTTCACCAGGAAAACGAGATTAGCTACGCAATGCACGACAAGCGAAGTAATTAGGGCAGAACTACTGGTTAATTAAAGGTAAGACACATGTGCGTATCAAATTAAATCGCGCACACGTCTAAAATTATAATGTTTACAATACCTAACTCGGGGAGATCGTTACGCGAAATTAATCCCGGGCCTAAATTAAATTCCCTCGCTAATACAGGCACACATTTAGAAATATTATCTCTCATAATATAACAAAGCAGTTTGTTTTTACACAAAGCGATTAACCTTAACGCAATGAAAACGGAATTTCGACTTTAATGATATTTTTAACGGCTTTTCACTCTTTGGGAATATAGCTTGAATTTAAATACTTTCATACGTTTAAACGCGAAATATGTATATCAATTAACTTATTGACCTAAACTAAGTCAAAAGTAAGGAAGTTATAGAAATTATTATATACAAAGAAAAAAATTACGACTCGAGCAGGAATTGAACCGGCATCCTCAGCGGTCCGTGCTGTTGCACTAACGAATTGAGCTACCAAGTTTTTAATTCATATACTGCTATCATGTGAATTTTTTTAAGGTTTTCAAACGATAAAAACACAGCTGGCAAAATGGCAAAAAAATCAATCGTTTTAGGCTATCTTCATGCAGGTGAAGCGAAATCACAAAACATTTTTATTAAAATTCGCGTTCCATCGCAGAATACAAAATTCCAAACAGACAATGGCACAGCATTATTTTTCGTGAATCGAACCGAAATTAACGACACGACTCAACGCAGGTGTTAAGCCTCCTCCAAACGGAAAATCATACGAATTTCCACGAGAGACTGTTGACAGAGTTTTTATCTGTAACATTTTATTTCGTATTAAATTGATACAAGTACCTTCGAGCTTGGAGAATTAATGTGTGACTTTTTCTCTTATTTAGTAAATTTGTTTGCCGAAATTCTGATTTAAATAAATGTAAAAAGCTACGTAAACACTTTTAAGTTATTGAAATTTTAGTATAAACTTCGTCGTAACGGTTAAAACTAGCTTTGCTTTCTATCTTAAAATATAGAAAAAACGAAAATGGTTTAGATTAGGTTAGGTTAGTGGAATATAATCAACTGCTTGCTAGTAAATGGATCATTAAAAAGAAACATAGAAATGTTTGCCCCCCGCTCCATA
This sequence comes from Leptosia nina, assembly GCA_963661955.1. Taxonomy (NCBI): domain Eukaryota; kingdom Metazoa; phylum Arthropoda; class Insecta; order Lepidoptera; family Pieridae; genus Leptosia; species Leptosia nina. The sequence goes on from CAVLEF010000040.1 coordinate 1,197,919, forward strand.
CTATATACTTTTATCAGTATAATAAGGTGTATCTGCTACTCTGATATGTATGTTAGGGTAATAGATACGCCTTTATATCTTATGTCTCGAACTGGAGAAGTGCATAAATGGATTAAAGAAAATCCAACAATGACGTACGACTAGGTAGTTTAATAATTATAGCCCAGATTGTTGTGGACTCCAGTTCCAGTCCCACCTCTGTCATCAAAAATTTTAATTTTGAATAGATTTTAAAGTTAACGTAAATCAAACATATTGTAAATCATTCACTTGAATAAAGAAAAAGGTTCTGCAAGTGTTTACACTGGTTTATAAAACCTTTTACTCTCTGCTATACAATTAGCCATTACAGTAACACGTTAACTTAAATTAATGTGTAATGTACGAAACCATTAAAGGTAACGCAATTCTCCAGATTCAAGAATAAAACTAAATGTTAATGTTTATTTTACAACTTACAGCCGCCCGCAATTGCTCTGTGTCTAGAATAGACATCTCTTCGTAGGACCATCAAGATTTCAAAACAGCTACAAAAATTTTTCATTGTTTTATATTTTAACCTAGGATTAGTGAAAATGTAGGGAAAGCCATACTGGCAATTCGAACGGCATTTTAAAGCAATATGTATGTATAGTAAAAAACTGATTTTCAAACTGTTTTGGCGCCGTAATTGACAAATGGTCCTCGAAGTTTAGCCATCACGACTGAATGGCAACATAAGGAGATGATAAGTTTTATTCGAAACTGTCTATAGTTTACGCGAGTAGTACATATTTAAATAAAACACTTTAACTTAAAACACTTTAACCTCGGCCCGACGTTTAGGCCCGAAGTTAAAAATCATTTTCAAATATGTTTAACTAATATATCACGTTTTAAACCGTTAAAGTGTTTTATTTAAAAGTTTTATTCGACTAAGCCGATTTCTCAATAACGACGTCCGCATAAATTAACAAAACACAAACTTTACAAAATGGCAGGCAAAAACAATTCAACAAAGTATGACTTAAATTTAGAAAACATTCATTTTTTATCCTATGTTAAGCTTCCATAAACGATAGATAAAATATTGAAAAAGTTTGAACTCTATAAAGATCCTTCAAGTCCTTGATATAGTAAAAATATCGAGATAGAAGCTCGACCGCGCTCATCGCTTACACCAAGCGATATCTTGAAAGGAGTTCCTAAATCCGACGGAAGCTAGGATTTGTGGCTGAAAAACTTTATCCATTAAGTGTGGACCGGACATTTGTTTAGCTCCTCTTTGTGGCTCTACGCAAACTTTATTTATAACGTGTGATTGTATGTACAAGAGTTTTAGAACAGACACTTTGTTCTTTATAAATACTTAGGTGCGACTTGAATCATTGGTTTTTGGAATTAAACTTTTATATTGTTTAAAATTGTACTACTTGTTTATTTAAGTTTGTTTATTTGGAAGGCTTACGAGTCACAAAGAAGACACATTTTTAAACAAGCTTCAAACACTGTGAAAAGAAAATAAAGGGGCACTTAAGACGGGTAGCATTTCAAGATTGATAATTTTTTTGTGCGAAACTCGATTCCACAGATTATATTATAACTTTTTTTTGAAATAAAACACTTTAACGGTTTAAAACGCGTAACTTCGGCCCGACGTTTCGGATGCTATGCAGCAGCCTACTACGATACTCATTCAATGTTCTTTAATTTTCAGGATTGGAGATATACACAAAACATTTTGAAAGGTTCGATTATTAAAATAAGAATAATGAAACCTGACGTTTATGTTCGATTTATTTTTGCGATTACTACAAATATTCATTCAATGTTCTTTAATCTTCAGGATTGGATATATAATATATATCCAATCAAAAATAAATAAATCGAACATAAAGGTCAGGTCGTAGTCAAAAATCAATTAAGTCATTTTTTACATTATTATTATTTTTAAAGGTTAGATGAGTAAAAAATAATGGCAGCCGTGGTCACGGGCAGAGAGGGAGTTATTTAAATGTATACTACTCGCGTAAACTGTAGAGAGTATTAAAAACGTCTTATATAATACTACCGACCGCTACGTTGGTATCATTTCTATATTCT